>OZ024889.1:58169357-58589357 GCA_964017195.1 Siderastrea radians | reverse complement strand
CAAACTGTGATACTTGATTTCATTCCAGTTTAAAACTAGGAAACTGCATGCAAACCTCTTTTCTGGTCGCCCGCTGAGGAGAGACACTATCGCGTCACGTGATCGATTTCGACCAATGAGAGCACGCCAAAATTTAGCGTTGTACTATAATAGATCATAGCTAAGAACCAATAAAAATGCGCGTAGAATTCAGCGTATTATATTAACTCTTATTCACAATAGCTCTAAGCCATTCAGCGTGCGAGAATTTTCAAAATTATTATAAAATATCAAATTGAGATGTTTTACTCCTCCCGGAATACCGACACAAGGGCCCGTTTCTCGAAACTTGCGATAACTTTCCGGACCCGAGCTCATTTATTTATCAGCTAATGGTAATTATTGGCGCAAACTTAGCGATATGCTTCACGAAATTATAAAAATTAAAATTAAGCTTTCAAAATCAATAAAAATTGTATAGCTATTTGAGAATATTTTGCACCTAAAACAATTTTCGGGCCCGGAAAGTTATCAGGAGTTTTGAGAAACGGGCCCCAACTTCCCCGACAGCCTGTGCTTACTTCTGAGGTTAAGAGACCAGAAGAGAATTCAAGCTACGTAGGATCGGCGAAATGTACATGTAGTTAAATGTGGAAAGGGAGGCGAAATAAAACAGGTTGAGTCTGAGGGGAGACGGACCGAGCTTCCTTTTCTCTCCTTTCCCTTCTTTTTGAAAGAGAGCGAGCCAAAAAAAGCCCCGAAATATGTTTGGGAGTATTCTTGAGTAACGAACACCAGCTTATTCCTTGAGAGCCCCACTTTGAGGCTTGGCTAAACTATATATTAGTCTTTAATCTGGCAGCTAGTGTTAGAGTTCACACACCTCGTAGAACATCACTACAGACTATCGCAAAACGTAAAGGATTTTTAGAGATTAAACAGAATTTGCTTGTTATTAAAACAATGATAACCCGCGAAAACACCGCACCGAAACATTAAAACGTTAAATTTAAAATAGTTACACTGTCTCACTCACGCTCTGACCAAAACAATGCGGGTTTTACAATAAACCAGCAGTTGCCTTAGAGATATACCACGAGATGATAGAGAACCTAAGTACTACCACATCCTTAAGTTCGTTGTTATATGTCAGTAGAAGTTGTATGTTACTACTATGGCCGGTCTGATTCACCTTGAAAGTAACGTTTTGGTTTTTGATTGCGATCGAGTTCCAGAACTAAGATAGAAAGAGAAAAGCACGTGTAAATAGTTCATTAAGCCATTAGAAGACAAATTCAAAGCAAGAAACAGTTGGGTCGTGGCTTCAGTGAGGCTCTTGGCACCAGACAAATTTCACTACATTTGCACTTTGGGTGACCAAACGAAAAATATTCCTGCCGGTTTTTTTTAACCATCACCGTGATTAGGAGAACAGAGGATAGTTGGGGCTAGTAATACAAACGACTCAGGGAGTAAGAGTACATGCCACTTAACTTCGAGGGGGAGCACTTAGAAAAACTTCTTACGGAGACGCAACGCCCGAGGTATAAACATATAAACACTTACCTTTTCATGCACCAATGTTTATCGCCTTGTACTCCTTCGATATACTTAGAACAAAATTGCCCCTATTTCTACCTCAAAGGTAAGCCAAAGAAAGTAGACCATCGCGGGCTTTTGGTCGTCCGAAAGCGTAAATTTTTGCGTCGTTATTTCATCGAAAATTTTGCAATCCTTTTCAGTACACAGATATAGCTAATATCCCGTTAGGTTTGAGGTGTATTTCAGCGGCTCTTACTGAATACTATAAAATAGTAAATTTTCCTACCCTGAAAGATAAAAAGGGCACCCCTTTCACACCAAAATCCCATGTCTTTCAGCTTTTGGGATCTTTTTAAGACAATACTAAAAAAGGGTGACATCATCCCTTTAAGTATGGAGAAAACATGATGAGAATATGCGTCTAAAACATTTCCCCGTCCTGTTCATGACACTATATCGTTATCCTTTGAAACTTTTTTTTTTTCATTCACAAGCGCGCGAACTGAGATCACGTACTCTGGGGCGCTTTCAGTTTAGCCCACAAACTTTTCGGTTCAACCGGGTGAAATGCAAATAGAACGCACAGATCACTGGAAATTTTCCGGAACTTGTAAGCGGAGGACCTTCGGAGGTACTTCACTTTTCCGATCCGGTTGGTACAGAAATTACCGTTTCATTTGCAAAAAATTTCCATTTTAACCGCACGCACGGACAGAAAACATCAACTTATAGGCGGGAATTCGAATTTTTCTGAGGTACGCGGACAGTTGTAGACTTCGCTGGCTGTTTTAAATTATCTTTTCTTGCAATTGTCTTTTTAAATGGCATCTGTTGGCATTCTCCCTTTTCGCAACACTTCTCTTGTCAGCACCTCAAGAGTAGGTTATTGTCTTAGAGAACATGGAACACTATCTTTCATTTGGTATTTGGCCGCCTGCAGCTTCGGTACATTCCTGACGTTAAGCTCTTTTGCCCATTACCGAAAGAGAGAAGAGCTCCACGGAGGCCTTCTACGGAGGTTCTGGGAACCGAGAGAGGGTGCATATAAAATTTTACAACTGAAATACTGTTTGTTGGTGCGTGTGCAGTAATACAAAGGCATACAAAAATAAATCAAATGGGTAAATACAACTAGCAGACAAAAAGATATTACAGTAAGCTATACACCACAGGAAATTCCCCAGTCTTGAAAAGCCCTCGCCTTGCAGGTCATGGTCTTTAATAGTAGCATCTGTGTAGGATGACACAAAAAGCGTGGCCTAAATTACGATTTCATTAATTTCCTAGAGAAGATGACAGTCCTAAAGTCACCGGATATCACTATAGCCTGTGTTCAGTGCTGTCTCAGTGATTTCTGCAGGTAAAAGGAGTAGCTGAATTATGCAGATGAAGGGCAAGCATTATATATTAAGATTTCTCTTTGTAAATCGAAATCTAGCTGGGTTTGTTAATTCGAGTGACTCTTACGTTGTAACCCGAGAGTCCGCCAGTATAAGTCGACATAATTTAGATATAGCGTCTAATAAGCGTTGCCCTTTTTTCTTTCATTTAGATTCACAAATCCCACGGTTTGAAACAATATCTCGCGTGAGAAGTCGAGGTATCACTTTGCAAGTCACAATTTCTTTTCACACAAGACGAGATCTAGTCACGGTGAGTTGAAAACGGTCCCTTGACTAGATGTGTGGTCATGATTTCACATTATTAGTCGTGGATATCTCGTGTTGTAAGTCGCGATCTCGCAAGATTATCATTTCAATAGTCCACAACCCGTGATGCCCCTGAAGTTGGAACTAAATCCCAGAACGCGTTAAATTTTGAATAATTTACGGAACACGAAGGTGTCCAAAGCATTTATAAAATGGAAGACGGGAAGTAGTCAACTTGGCGCGCCAAATTCGAAGGGTTTCATCGAGGCTACACGTCTGAAACTAGACAAGGTCATTTGTATATATGCTGGATTTCATCTTGCTTAGAAATATGGGAAAAACCAAAACAGTAGGTTTTTTCACAAGTCGAACAAAATTGAGATTAACACATTACGCACTACAAACATGCTACTCGTCATTTGCTTGAAGGTTTTACTGATAGTTTCCGATCTTTTCCGATTTTTCAGCGCAGTTTTAGATGACATTAAGCTGTCAAAAAATAGGTGCGATCTTAGCGTTACGTTAGTGTTCTTGCAATAGCTGAGGCAACTACAAAAGCCAAAATTCAGCAATCACGCGTGACTCCTAGGTTCAAATCATTTACAGCACTGCTTTATTCGCTAATATCTGGTCTTAATTTATGTCACCTCCCGATGGCTCGAACTCCCGAAAACTCGAATATTTTTCGACTTGCCTTGAGGGTCTAAGTAGTTGGGAGTCAACTGTAGCCAATTATGTTTGGAATTTGCAAGACAGCAAATTCACGTAATAATTCATTGCAGGCTTTCTCGCTTATATATGTTGTCATCTCATATTCTTAACTGCTCTTGACACACATTCTGTTCACAATTTCTCATTTCATATTCTTATCTCATATTCGCATTTCATATTCCTATCTGCCATTGCCATTATTTTATTCTCATCCTATATAAACTCTCGCATACTTTAAAGACTCGTATTCTCATCTTATGTTCTAACCTTTTATTCTCTTTTGCATACCTAGTTCAAAACTCTTATTTATTCGCATCTCCGATTCTCATCTTATAATGTCTTCTTGATCTTTTTCCTCTTTCATATCTTCTGGAAGATTTACATTTCCTATTTCCATCACTAGCTTACTCACCTTTCTTAACATTTTATTTTATGCTTTTGTTACTCCCTTTTTTTGTCTTACATTCCCCAGTTGGTCACGATGTTCCTGCAGTGAATGAAGCAATCGCTCGAATTCTTGTTGTTTAGCGTGACGTTCAAAATATTTGGATAAATGTCCACCATACCATCATTCATGCTAAGATAAACATCAGAAGGACTTGACATGAGACCTTGAGATTTGCAAAAGGCAATTAAGAACAATTGTAATTTTTGCCTTGGCCAGGGAGCCTTTTTCCTTCCATGGACCGAAACTGAAAAATTATGCCTTTTTTTTCTACCTTACTGACCTATCGTATGACAACCGACGAAAACCTGAAGATACTGACAGTGGACATAAAAGTGAACAATGCTACTGTCTTCCTCTGTCTTTATACACTCATTCAATCTTTCTCTCTTTCTATGCTTAAGTTTTTTCATATGATTTCTCACTTTATTGTGACGTTCTATCTTTTTTAATGTCCTTTTCCTCAGGTCCTTTGTAATTGGACGCAATTGGCTCGTTCCCGCCCTTGAATCTGCTGATGAAGCCAGCTCCATTTCCAGTGGGGACGATATTCCAGTGATCAATTAGACATGAACCATGTTATAGTATCCCCTACTGCCATAGGCGACTATCAGTATTGACAGGAGCTCCTGGTTTTTAACGAGGATATTTAAAAATAGTAACGCTTGTAAATTTCATGGACAGTCCAGAGAAAATATGTACTATATACACTAGTTCTTGGGCAATGACATGTTTTCTTGAGAAGTGATTATTTTCAGTTTAAACCACTGTTTTCTCTTACCTGTTCTTTTATATTTTTTCTTTCATTACCTCTTCCTCATATTCTTACTCATACTGTTAACTCTACGCATCGACCACGCTAAGCCCCTATTTCTTTCCCACATTTCGTTCCAGACCTCCGTTTATTACTCCTAACTAATATTTCTTTATTTCAAAGTCTCCTTCATTCTCTAGCCTCTTCCATTCTCAAAGATATTCCTTCACAGTCTTTAAAACATTTTATCCTATCTTTTCGTGCTCTCTTGCTTTCTCCTTTCTTTCTTTGTCGCTGATATTCCGTCTTATATTCTTTCCTCTTCATGCATCTCATACGGTAATATTTTATTCTACTGTAATCACATTCTCCTGACTTCCCCACAATCGGCTGATTTCCGGACGCATGTTAAAAAAGGCCCGAATTAGTCCAATTGACTTCATCTCTTTCTTTTTCCTAGTTTTTCAGTGGCCTGAGGAAATGCGACGGCACCAAGCGCCACTCGTTGGTTATCACCGGGCACTTTTTCAATTCATGTGCGTTTTGTTTACATTCATACTTCAGTTTTATCCATGGAATTTTACAGAAAGACCTAAAACCTTATTTACAACTGTATTGGTTAAAAAAATAGGGTAACGGCATGAATTTCTTGCGCAAACCGGCGTAATTCGCATAGAGAATCTCTATCTCACACGCACGCACGTTCAGCACTTCACTCCAGTACAAAGTAATAATCTGCGTGTGTGGCTAATTTAACATTTATTAAATCAAAAACATCAATATTCAATACGGCGAAGAGAAAAGCAGTTTCACAAATAGCAATATTTACAGCGGAAAAATTTACAGCAAAAGACGACCTCAGCAAAGTTGAAAGCGAAAGAGCTAAATTTACAGCAAAATACGAACTAAACATGAAAGTGTGAAAACGGAACCAACGGATAAATGTTCTTCAAGGCTCAGGAATAGGGGGCAGTGGTCCTAGTCTTTCCCTCAGTGGTCTTTCCCTCAGTGGTATTTCTTGGTCCTCTTGGTTAGGCTGACCCCTGATCCTGAGCAAGCAAAAGTAAAATATGAACACGAAAAAAGGCAATGTAACGGCAAAACTAATCAAAGCGAACACAAATGTCAAATAATAAATAAGTTTTGGGACAAAGTCACCAATAAACAAAATAAAAAGGCTTAAAAAGTCAGTGTCCGTAGCTTGAGAAGATGGAGACGTGGCGGGTGGTGACGTGGTAAATGGTGATGTGGTGGATGGTTTGATGCAGAGAGCTGGTTGTCGCGGAAAAAAAGAACAGTTCAAATGTTTTGGCCAGGGCAGTTGAGTAAGGTTGAAATATCTGTGATTGCCAGTGGTTTTTTTTCTCTACTGGCTGGCAGTTGAAGTTTATTAATGTGCCATGCATTTGGAGGAACTGGGGGACATGATAGACAAATGCTATGGGACAAAAGATATATATACATATATTAATATACAAAGCAAGTTTGGGAGGGGAGAAATGATACAACTAATTTCCTCATAATCTTTGGATTACCAACCTATTTCTGTTTGGATGTTAATTTCTACAATAAATACATAAACAGTTAAATTGGGAACAGAAATCGCACAATCTTTGTTGTGAAATTTCTGTTCCCAACTTAACTGTCTATGTATACAGTATTTATATACCATAGATATTTTTTAGAACTTTTGGCGAGGCATTCAAAAGCTATTTTCATGAGAGGTATCTAATAGGCACTTTGAGAACGCACATCATGGTATGAAATATCATCATACCATGAATGTATGGTGTGAGGTCATCATCACAGAACAGTTCCATAAACAGTTTTCCCCAGTCTCTTGCATGGCTTTGAAAATTTTCTGGAAGGATGTAATCAGGGTGATCTTCTTTCACCTGAAGGGCCCTCATTAGTGTCTTGAATCCCTAAAGGTCACAAAAATGAATATAACTATTTTCATCGTGTAACTGTAGTCTGTTGCACATTTAATAATAATAATAATAATAAATTTAATATTTGTATTGCGCGCGTTCCATACAGAAATGCTCACCCGCGCATAACAATAATACAAATAAAAATTACAGATAAATTTACAATAGTTTAAATTAATAATCTCATAAATTTACAATGACTATTACTTAATGCTAATAAATTAATTAAACTGATAAAATGCTCTTTTCAATAAAAAGGTCCTTAGGAGTTTCTTAAAGGTTAAAATTGAGTTGGCATGGCGTATCTCAGTGGGAAGCTCATTCCATAACGTGGGTGCTGTTAGTACGAATGAGCGGTCCCCCAACGTTGCAGAGCTCTTAATCGTTGGTCGATGTAGACCATATAGGAGGCTGTTGCAGTAATCTAGGCGGCTCGTTACGAAAGCATTAACTAATATCTGGACAGTTTCATGAGAGTATCGGGCAATTCCAGAAAATATCCCTACTCAGCCACAGACCGTTTCCATATTTTAAGCCCTCCATACCCTCAGAAATCCACAGCTCATTGATTCCTTCTGCATCAACCTCCCCAACAGCTTCCATTACTCTTGTGATATCTAGCTTCTCTAGTACGATTTGTAGTTGGTTGCCATCCAGTGCTGTCCACTTTCTTTCATATTTCTCTGCTAGCCGATTATATTCCTCAAAAAATTTGAATTCAACTTTTATTTTCGCCATCTCAGCAGTCAGCACTTCTTCGCATTCTTTATTTACAACTGCTTCAATAACCTAAAAAATTCAAGAGAAAAAACATGTTGTTTGGCATGGGCCACATAAGAAAATATGCCAACCAAGTTGTGTGCTGGTAATAATTAGACTGAGTATAATATCAAAAACACTGACTTAGCAACTCATTTACCTGATGAAACAGTCGTCCCATAATGCGTAGAAACATATGGAGTGTATCTACTACAACAAACTGAAAAGGAATTTTCAGTAGTGGAGGCTGTTTGCAACCTTTGCAGCCATCGGTTGTGGACTTCTTTGAGAGTCTCTCACAATCTCCCAGCTCTCTTTCAATTGGCCACTCCGCAACTGAAACAGGAAATGGTAAGAATGAACTGTTTACAAGTCTGGACTTTTTGTTGCCCTTGCCATACCATTCATCATTCGAAGTTCTTTTTGTCTTGTAGCAAACAATCACATCATCGCCACTCGATATGCAGATTATATTGATTGAATAGCCTTAACCTCTGTTTTTTATATTTTCTGTATTTTGGTATCCATCTGTCAAACTTACTGAGGTACAGGGCTGCAACTATATACGGTGCCAAAAATGTTGGTCTTTTGCAGAATTTTGCCATAAATAAACCACGGCTTCCTTTTCACTGTGGTCTCCATCTTAGTTCAACACACTCCCCTAATCTTTGATCAATAATACTAATCATTTAACAATTATTCGCCTCGGGCATCGTGATTATTGTTGAATAATCCCTTTAGTGAATAATATTGTTGATTATTTTGTAAGTATACGTACTGTCCAAGTCATTGATGTCATCTTTGGTGCAAAAGCACCATATACAAAAATATTTGGAGCAGGCTGCATTCAGCCCATAGACTAGGGCCAAGAATTTCCAGTCGGAGCAGCAATACCTGTGCATGAACGAAATGTATTTATTAGTATTGTTTTGATCCAAGTCAAGAGTTGGGGAGTCACAGCACCTGCAATTTCTAGAGGAGCTATCTTTGTAAACCAAAACTAAAATTGGATTGGACTTTGCTAGAAATATATATAATTATTATTAGCTACCTACCATTCAACATCAAAGTGCCTCTCTTCGTGAGGTAAACTGGAAGAGTATATCTTCGCAGCCACAGCCTTCGGTTTGCTTTTGGTTTGGCAAATGATATTTAACAATTATTCTACGAGGGCGCGCTGGATATCGAATGATAGATAACCAACGAGGCGCGTAGCGCAGAGTTGGTTATAATCATTTGATATCCAGCAAGCCCGAGTAGAATAATTGTTTTATTAAAAACTTAACCACTATTAAGAAAAAAAAATCAGAAAGAACGGAAAAAATGAGAAAAAAAATTTAAGCGGAACAAGAATCGATCACATGACTGAACGAAAAAGGGCGCCAAAACCTTGCGAAGTGTTGCAGCGTTTCATTGCAAAGCTGAATGAATCAATGAAAACTGCTCGAAAGTGAACAAAGTAGCACACGTTTTGGAAAAAAATCTTCTAATTATTGGCTCTGAAATATGGTACATGTTTGATTTTTCCTGAACATTGTTGTAATCATCGTTCAAAGCGGCTGGAAGCTGTACAATTTCACCATATAGCTGCTGGAGTTGAAACTGAACAAGTTTGTAATCTGTTCGCACAATTGGAGCCATCATGTGCGTGTTTGATCGAACTGAAGACAGAACAGATTTGAACAGTTGAACTTGAAGAGGTATTTTCTATGCAGCTCAGAAGCAAGATTACTGTAGCGAGGAACATTAGAATTCACCATCATAGTTTGTTTTGCAACGCGCAAAATGCAGTTGTTCTCGGTTTAGAGGTTGCGGACGGAATGGTAAAAACAACATTTAAACAACTGGAAAAGCGATTCAACTCCGTTTACATGGCATCCAATTTCTATCTGAGCATTTGGACCTGTTGGAACACAGAGCTACAACAAGTGCAGGTAAACCAGTGTCCTGATTTTGCATGTTAAAGCCGAAAAACAATCTCGCCCTTCCTTCCTTCTTGGTAGTTTGCAGCTGTATTTTTTTTAGCACTTGTTTAGACTGCTTCATGATTTTCGCACCGACTCGCCACTAATGTGTGATAGTTTTATTAAATGCTCCAGCCTCATTTTATTGTGTTTTATTTTAATATGTCTTGTCTTGATATTTTGAAGTGGAAATCCTTTCTGATGATACCTACCGTTTGTTCAATTTCAATGATCGACGTGACGATCGATGAAAGAAATTAATTGTAAACACAACGCTTAATGCTTAAATTTCTATTTCTGCACAGTTTCTTCAAACAATTTTGACTTGTGTTAGACGACGCTTTTGGTGATGCTTGTTTTTGACGATGTTGGATTTTCTGCTTAATTTAAATTTGCTGGCAAGTGATTTTTCTCGTCCATTTTTCTCGCCGGGTTGCTCGCGAGGAAAAAACTTTCAGCTCACTTTGTTCATTTTGTTGTTGAGTGTTCATTGACCATATTTGGTCGCAGCAGGTATATGAGCTGATAGCCTAGCTCCGATGAGCCAATCAAAATGCTAGAAATCCAATATACCTAGTCCAGTTTTTAATAATTATAGTTATCCGTCAGTTTTCTTGACGCTTAGGATATGCAATATTTTCAATTAATTTTCTTATTTTTTCTTCTTCCTCATTCTCCTATCTCATATTAAGTTGTCATACTGTCTCGCCTCTTTTTTTAATTATTGCGCCAGTCATTCATTAATTATCTTAAATATTCATCTTTTATTTCCTTGCTCTTATATTTGTAACGTTCAGCAATCAGTAGTTTGTACGGCCACCTGGACGTCGTAGGAAGGAAATGGTCACATTTTGAGCTGTTTGGACTCAGCTCGTTGTCATGAGCGCTAATCTGTTGATGAAACCAGCTGCATCTTCAGTTGGTCACGATGTTCTCGCAATAAATGAAACAATTGCTCGAATTTTTGGTGTTTCGCACGGAGCCGATGATATTTGGATGCATGTTGACCAAACCGTCATCCATGTTAAACAAACATCGTGATGTGAAAGTAGAAATTAAAAAACGATTGTAAGTTTTTTGCCTTCAAGGGAACCTCTTTCTTCCTATGGACAAACTGAAAGATTTAATTTTGTTGGCTAACTTTCTGGCCGATCATATAACAACCCAGAAAAATTTGTAGATACATATTGCACATTTTTCTTAATTAATCGCGAATAATCCTACTAACTCTGTTGCCAAAAATAAGTAATTCTTTTTCTCCTTACAGTCATTTCATTCTTTCTCTCTCTCTATCACAATTTTCTCATACGTTTTCTTACTTTATGATATCGTTTTACCCCTTTCGATGCCATATTGTCATTTTCTCTAATTCTTAATTTCGATTCAATCGGTTCGTTCCCGCCCTGTTATATATTGATGAAGCCAGCTCCAGCTCTAGCTGGGTAAGGATTTCCTGGGGTTAGCTAAGATGGAGCACAAAATCAAAGTATTACCCGCTGCTGCGTGCGACAAGCAGTATTAAACAAGGACATTTGAAAACAGTGATGTTCGAGAGCCCAGAGAATGTAAAAAGCTATACGTTCCGGACCAATGATATGTCTACATGGGAAGAGTTTTTAAAGATTTGTAAGCAATGCTTTTCTCTCACAAGTTCTCTGGCACTTTGGGTTTCTTCCGTCTTCCGTATAATCTTACTCATACCGTTAACTATGTCGTAACGACCAAGCTCTTTTTTTCTTTCCCACATTCCGTTCATAGTCTCTCATTTATTAACCCTTACTATTACTTTCATTTTAGAGTCTCTCATTCTCTTTCCTCTTTGTATTCCCTCACAGTCTCTAAAAATCCTCTGTTGTACTCTTCCCCCTGTCTTTTCATATTATCCTGCTCTTTCCTCTCTTTCTTTCTTGCTGACATTAATTCATATCCTTTCTCATTCTTTTATCTCATATAATCTTTTTGTTTTACTGTACTCACATACCCCTTGTCTCCGCCCAATCGGCTGGTTTCCGGACGCACGTTAAAGAAGGCCCATAGTTAAAAATTACATGCTACTTTGGCATGAGGAAAAGAAGGACCACTCGTTGGGTGTCTCTCCGGGGATGTTTCATTCACTGTCATCTGTGCCCATCGCTAAGTTAAAAGTTCTTCCATGCAATTTACCGAGACAGAATGATGAGAAATAGTATCCGGTGTAAGGCTGCATTACCCTACGTAACGAAACCATGGGTTTGGCCTGGCTTTTACGTCTCCCATTTAACTCTATTAACATGCCAATTTTGTGACTAAACAGGGAGGAGACCAGGCGACCGCTTCCGCAAACACCTGCGAGAAGTCGAGAGAAATGACAAGGACGCATCCAAACCAGTTGCCCGACACTTCAATCTACATGATCATTCTTGCCAACACATAACGGTCTGCGGTCTTCCCCTACATTAGGGCAACACAAATAGCCGCAAAAATTAAAACAAAAATTCATCTTTCAAATCTATACTCTTAATCCCCATGGTTTAAACGAACGCTTTTCATTCAACTAATTTCTTTTCGTGTTTATTTTTACGTTGCCATGTTTCCGCCAGTAGCGTAGCTACACCGTACTACATATAAAACATACACAAGTCACAATTTCACAATTCCTTGATTCGATCTGACAAAGGGCTAACGCTGGAAACGTCAGCTCTCAATTTCCTTACGGTGGCAAATTTACCTTATCACCTCAGTTGACGAATTGTACTGAGCAAGTTTGTAGTAAGGGGTAAGGAGTTTGACGTAATTGCTTTCTTATATAGTAACAGTTCTTTTAGTGGAAAAATTTAGTTGTTAAACAACTCGCAAACTAGTTTTATCGTTTACCTGTTTACATTTGGTCAAATTAGGTTATAACACAGCTCCCGCAGGAAAAGAAAAACAGTGTTATTATCTTGAAGTTTTTCACATATTCCCTCTCTGTCTTTAATTGTGCTGTACTCTTTTTCTCGTCTTTTCATATTCTCTCTTATTTACTCTCTTTCTTTGTCGTTCATATTCTCTCTTGCATTGTTTCTCATCTTTTCGTTTCATTTCCCTCTCAATTCACACTTGTCACTCTTTTCAGCCCTTTTCCTCCAGCGGCCACAGCTGCATCTCCAGTTGCTCACGATGTTCCTGTAGTAAATGAAGCAATCGCTTGAATTCTTGTTGTTTAGATACCGGCGTCAGGCTTAACGTAAACATGAGAAGGATTTGAGGGGCCACTATAGGTTTGGTGGGATGCGGGATCTAGCTTATTTTTTTGGTGGGATTCAATTGCGACAGGAGCAGGAAGCGAGATATCGTGTGTTTTTGAGGGGTCGGGATGCTGGAATCGCGAGGGATTGTAGTAGGATCTGTGATTACTTGACTTCATTACTTGACCAGTGTACATGATGTGATGATAATGCCAAACGTGACAAGGTCTCTGGGCGATCCCCAAGGTAATATGGCAGAAGAAACGATAGAGGCCTGTAAAGCGCACCAAATGATCCCGAGGCCGCAAGTGATCGCAAATGATCCCAGGACCGCAATTGATCCCCACGAAGCTGTCATATGTCAACACTAACACTATTCTAATTGAATCATGGATATAATCACGCAATAACAGACACGCACAATTCCCGTCACTTTTCCGACAATTTATACGAAGGCAGCTCCTGACGAAGGCTACAGGAAGGTACTTTACTTGAAATGTTGATATGCATGGCCTAGGTGGAGGCGGGGGTGGGGTTGCAGATTGAGGAGATAGTACCGTCTTAATGCAGGTAGAAAGTGCAAGAGATGCCTTGTTTTACAGTGTCCATTATAAAGCATTTCTGAGGTCGGAATAATGTTTTCTCCCCCCCCCCCTTCCTCAACCACACTAGGGATTTGTAGCAATTACTGAAACTACCCTGGCCAAGGGGGTTGTTCTTTCCTCTTAAACGACGAACTTATCGAGAGGAAGGATCATCCAATGCGTCGTTTCCCTTGATGTATTTTAAACAGTACACAATATATTTCAAAAAGTTATGTTTTGATAAGGTAATTGGTGGGTCAGGCACACTGGGTCATCATCCTATTATTGCACACTTAGAGTTGATCACGTCACGCGTGAACGGAAACTTTAAAATTCAAAACAACGTGACGAGTCACGTTCTCCATATTTGGGCATTCGCCTTGTGTTTCTCGAGATTCAGAGAGGGATTTCGAAAATCGAAAGGAGATTTCGAATATGTCACAGATTTCTCGAAATATTCAGACCTGGTTATGTTAATGCCTTAGGTCGGAAGAACAGGCCATGTAGGCCTCTCCACAAGGAAACGAGAAGACGAATAATTGATCGTCATTTGACTGGAGAGGGACCGAAAGCGATCTCCACAGCAGCTCGTGCAACTCCTGGCGCTGTTTATTGTATCATTCGACATCATGAAACGTTCAGTACATGTGAGGCGTTCAGTCAAGGGGGACGAAGTTATCCTTCTAAACTTTTAGACGACGTTGCATGTAGAATCTATTGAATTGTTCAAACTAGCGAAACCTAGGATATATGGATGGGAAAATCGCGAAAGATTGTTGAGCAGTAGGTTCTGCAATAGACGAAGCACGGGTCACCAAAGCGTAATATGAGAGTTTGTATGGAGCTGAAATTCGATTGAAAATAATCGGCAGTTTTCCGTGGAAAATACCTAAAAATCAAAATAGAGTTTGAAAAACCTTACCTGTTGTGTGTTTGCTGTGTCTTTACCGCTTTTCCGAACTGCTGGAGGCCGTACGTTTGGGCGATATTCTGTTTAACCGTCGAAGCGATGTCTTGTCACGTACTGGCTTTACTTTGACATGATGTCGCATCGACCGTTAAACAGAAAATCGCCCCAAATGGCCTCCAGAAGCTTGGGAAAGTGGCAAAAACACAGCAAACACACAACAGGTAATGGTCTTCAAACTCTATTTCGCTTTTTAGGTATTTTGCATGGAAAACTGACCATTTACATTTTGGATCGAATTTCAGCTCCATACAAACAACTCACATTACGCTTTGGTAAACTGTGGACGAAGCGTCGGCTTTGTCTTTAATCAACCTCGCAACTAGGAAAAACTGTCATCAGTAATTGCTTGACACGGCAGATGTATCTTGGTTTTCGTCCACTTCCTTCGGAGCTACCGTTCTTACACAAGCGTTCAGCTCCAAGGTTTGTTCTCGTTCGGTTGAAACAGGAATTACGCGTCAGCAAAATAATTGACATAATTTCACCTCCTAGTCGTCTAAAACGTTTTTGAACCACTGACGAGAAGCGAACCCAGAAAATAACGCGGTCTCTCGATAAAGCAAAGATTTGTCCCGTCACAATCCCTTGCTTCTACAAAGATAGAAGCCGTTTTCGGAAATTTCAATCAGATCTTCAATATTCCCCTTGTGATCTCCGTTACGTCACTGAACTAGCTTGGTTATTTGAAGACTCGGATCACGTGTTGACGTTTCCGTTCACGCGTGACGTGGATCAACTGTAAAAACACTTCAGAAATTTCAAGAAAAATATACGTTACTGGAAAAGTAGTGAAAATGAGTGTTTATACTGTAGTTTGAATTTTTAGTGTGTATCGGAAAATAGTTAACTTGTTCCTTGAGAAATGAAGGAAAACTGATCTAGCAACGAAGTAAAGTCAACGCTTTGTATATACGTATTTAATTAATAATTATACCAACCTCGTTCCCAGGGTCTCTCTCTCCTCGCCCCCCAGAGCGAGAGAAGAGAGACCCTGGTTGGGTCTGGTCACGTGCCCCCCAGAATTTGGGGGGTGACAAAAAATCGTTGATGGGAGGGGCGGCTTAGAGTGTTTTTGTCAATACTACTTTGATCAGTGCATTTAACGGCGAAACAACAATGATCACAGGAGATGGCGCTACTCGACTTTCACACTTAATTTTGTCGAGGAATAGCGAAGGGAGAAGATGGAATATCATGGACTTTCCATATCCCGTCGGTAAAACGGCAACAACATCTCGTGCACGATAAATTGCCTCGAGACAAACCACTCGTTTGACTTTGAAATTTATGTTCGAATAGATGCTATTCGAAACGGCGGCCTGAAGACTGCTGTAAAACATGACACGTTTAATGGCTGTCGGAGTGCGCGAGTGATAGCCTCGTTTTGAAATCGACAAACGACAACCCGACAAAATACTTGACATTAGAGGACCCCTCCCTTATGTTCTAATTTGTCCAGGAGGCACGTGACCAGACCCAACCAGGGTCTCTCTTCTCTCGCTCTGGGGGGCGAGGAGAGAGAGACCCTGGGAACGAGGTTGTAATTATACTTATTATTGCAAAAAAAAACCTTGTTTAATTCTGACTATATTATCGTTTATTGCCTCCATTCTTTGAATACATATGTAACAAGGGCGAAAGCCCCAAATATCACGAATATCCTATTATTATCATGTAGACAAGTGTGTTTTCGTGGAAAACAGTCCAGTCTTCTAAAGTTCAAACGAAACTACATCTGGGATTCGAGTGGCGGATTTTCCAGTCTCAGTGAGGACATGAGTCATACCATTTTCGGCTATTACACCGTTGTCTGTGCAAAATTTGCCACCTAAATACTCTCATCTATATAACATTAAGAAAGTTACACGACAGCTGGAAGATATGAATTATATTTTCTGGTGATAAATCGCTGCGCTCCTTCGTAAAATACTTGTTCTAACCACTTGAAAGTAAAATTCATATCTTTGCGCCGACGTGCAATATCGTCTCTGTATAGTTCAGCAATTAGTTTTAAGCAGGGGTACCCAATGAGAAAAGTTTGGCAAAATACTTGAAATATCATTTTCTACTTTCATAGATTGTTTCAGAGCTTTTCAAAGGCATATTTGTGTAAACTAATACAGATTGATCTATTCGGCGTTTTTAGCTGAAAATTCAGGCCGCAGAAAATTTTAGGAAACAGAATTCTATCCGCCGAGCTTCCGAGCTGCTGATGGCTCTCCGAAGATGCTAGCTGACCTTATTTTGCACTGTAAACGACATATTTATCCCTACGTAAACAATACGAACTAATCAGTCCTCTTGTTGCAAAAGTCCGAGGTAATGTTTCGCCAAAGAAATCTCTAGCTTACACTGAAATTAAATCCGAATATCTCAGGTGATTTTAGGCCTTCCGAACAGATATTTCCCGAAACGAACCGTTGGGTGCCCCTGTTTAAGGAGGAGTAGCCGTCCCACTTATACCTTGTAATTACGGTTAGATGCAATGTACTTCATGTATTCGTAGTGTATTTGGGCAATAAAAATTGAAAGAAACGAGTAACATTGAGTGTGCAGTCAATTGGCTTAACTTTAAGGAGTGGAGAGATATAGAGAATATTACACGGCGGCGCGAACATATGAACTTTATTTTCTAAGAATAAAAACAATATCTTACGAACGAGCGCAGTGAGTGAGTAAAATATTGTTTTTTTTTTATCAAGCCACCGTGTAATTTTCTTTTTATTATATAGACAAGGTTTTTCTTTGCACAAACAACAGTGTTAAAGCGGGAAATGACGTCATCGACATCCTCACTAGTGTGGATATGGAAAATACGCCGCTCGAGTCCTAGATGTAGTTTCGTATGAACTTTACGAGTTGTCTATTGTCCACTAAAACACTCTTGTCTATATAACAATACAACCGATGTCTTCGATGCGTGCTGTTCAAAGTTTTTGGAAAGCTAACTCGCTGGTTATTATTCACTCGTCATGATTTGACCATAATCACAAAGCGGTGAGAAAAAACTGGAGACCTAAGCAATTTTATGCTGGTTAATTATAAGAGGTTTGTATTTCCCCAGATATCTCCTTTCATTAGCAAGTTTTCATCATCATTTTGTGATCATACGTGAATGACGGCAGGCGAATCAAAGCCGGAAAATGATGCTTGCCCATTGCGATTCGCCCGAGGTCAGTAAATAATCACAAAAATTTGCACATGAAATGAGTCTACTAAGTAAATACTGACTTCCTAAGATATAAACAATCAGAAATAATGGCAGTCATAACCGGTGAACAGGAGCCATAATCCTGCTGGTAAATTAAATTTCGGTATTTCTTGATGTTACAGAAACTATATGGTTGGTTAGCTATTGTGTTTAGATCTGGGTATTGTTTATCGTCTTTTCAATCTTTTGTTTCACGTCATTTGGTGAACAAAACATCCACAACACCAAGAAAATGCACAGAAACTTGCCGGACTGCACATAGCAGGATCGTAAGAAAAATTTGAAAACGTATAAACCGCGAAAATTTTGGTACGATATTTGACTCGCATCCAGTCCTTAGGTCTTTGATTTCGGAGTGAGGGAGGATTCTATATCAGTAAATGAAGGTACGCGGGGTGTTCTGGGAAGCAATGAGTGAAAATATTCAATGACTAGTCACTGTCACATTTAGCTTCCGAAATGGCGGGTCGAAGAATCAACTAGGTTTTCTTCAGCTTGAATTTTTACTTCTTTTCACTTCATTGCACTTTTGTGGCCGACGATTTCGCGCCGGTCGCAGTATTACTCTCTCGTCCCTTATCCGCATCATCCGGATCATCATCACAATCATCATCATCATCATCATCATCATCATCATCATCATCACGTCGCTTCACTTGTATCCAATCTCCTCCCCCCACCCCCCCCCCCCCCCAAAAAAAAAATTCCCCAAATCAAAAAATAACGATAGGGTACAAACCAGATGATTAGTCGAAACAGGAAAATTTACCATTTTGAAATTTTGTCGGTCATTATCAGGGAAGCTTCGAACATTTCTATCATCAGTTAGGTGCACAATTTTTGCTCCAATCAAAATTCTTCTTAATCATCAATTTAGAAAGATTACCAAAGCCAAATGGCATCTGCCAGTCCTTTACAACTTACATGTTGGTGAGACTTCTTGTTGCCGTAAACAAAGCTCGCTACTGGGGGTATTACAGTTAGATGTTTTCCTAAGGATTTACCCTTTTTTCTTAGTTATCTCCTTAAGGTTTCATTTAATCAAAAATGCCAGGTTTGTAGTGAGAGCTTCCACGAATCTACAAGAATTTTTGGTGATTTTTAAGATGTCCGTAAAAGATGAAAAAAAGGGTGGGCGTATTATTGAATTTTTGAAAATTAAAAAAGAATTAAAGGTGAGTTAAAATTAAAAGCTAAAGTTGGTAATTAATAGATGGATACAAAAGAGTCCCCAGTCAACCTCAAGTGCTCCCATTATGGGGGTTGACTGTCCGGGTCAGTGTGTACAAAACATTCTATTCATCTTTACTTCTTCCTTCAACTGATATCCTATTTCTTAAAAATTGACTGTAATCCCCCTTAAAGTGCCACTGGGACCAGAATTTTGGTATTCCATATTTTTACATTTTTGAACATAGTTTGTGGTTCTTAGTTACCTTGCCAAATTTCAACTTATTACGACGACTAGAAGTCGCTTTTTTCGGACGGTTTTTGTCGAGATTTTGCGGCCGCCATTACTGGCCCTTGTTCCGGAAGCTGGCTTGCGAATGAGCGGAAGTGACGTCAGAGGCTCACCTCAAACCTAGTGCCTTCACATGGTTACTTGCCTCGGGAAAGTAAATTGTCCTCGAGGAAAGATTTCTTGCCAAGTGTTTGTTGCTCGACTTTGAAATCTTCCTTGCTGCAGCAGTAATGACAGGTAGCACTTGTGTTGTACAATGCTACAACAATAAATCCAACCACCGAGCTGGTATTTTGTTTCATAAGCCCTGCGAACGGACCCGCAATGGAAAAAAGGACAATGTTCGCACTCACACACAGTGCGAATTTCAACCCGACAGGCATTTTGATCATTTCACGGACGGGTTTTTCCAGAGGGCTGTTCATGTCGCAAGATCCCAGAGGTCGATCATTCCATTGCCCATTCCAACTATATGGAAAAAAGAACCGGAAAAAAAAACATTATCTGCGCGAACAAGACGAAAGGTAATTTACCTAATCTTATAACGCAGTTGAAGTGATAGTTTGTTTCTTTTTCAACGCATCCACCATTGTGCAAAACTGATTTTCTTTTAACGTATTTTGAAATTTATTATCGTCGAGGAAAACCCTTTCAGTTCTGCCGTCTGCTAGCGCGAAGATCCTCGGCGAATGCAATCCTGACCGCCGTGATTAAGCTGATATAGTTTGTACTGCTAATCTTTTGGTTTTTTTAATTCCGCGTGTGTTAATTTCAGAGCAGTAATCGCTTAGAAGCATGGACATTTATTTTATAACATACCATCCTGAATGTGGAGAAACTTTTCTCTCTTTATTCCCTGTCGGTGAACAGTCGATTGACATTATTGTTCGGGCAGTAGCAAAACTTAGGTTAGGTATTATTACAACCTATAAGTATTGAAAATGGAAGACATTCCACCCCTAAAATCCCTGAGCATCTGAGAATTTGTCAATGCTGCAGCTCAAATGAAGTTGAAAACGAAGTACACTTCCTCTTATCTTGCAATAGATATGATCCAATTAGAAAATCTTTAATGGACGACATTATTAGTAAATATTCCGATTTCGATTCTTAAAATTGTATTTCTCTTAAATAGCATTGACGCTTTCACTTGTTAAAAATTAGGTTACTTCATTTACGAAGCTTTTGCATTAAGAAATGGATCAATAGACACAGGAATTGTAAATTAATCGATTTTGCAACATTTTTTCTTTCTCTTTTCTATGTGCAATGGCATTTGTAATTGGGAATGCAAATAAAATGTTGTTGTTGTTGTTCGAGATAAAGGCTTTAATAGATCGGATCGTCGGTGCGTGGAAATTGAAGTTGGGAAAAAATATGGGTCAAATATCACACGCCACTATTTGCCTAAGGGTTTAACAATGTTATTTCTTTTACCTGTCATAGCAATCTTAGTAAATGAACTACTAAGAAAAATGATTAAATATCAAGTTATTATTTTTCGCAGCGAATAAGGCAAGCGAAAGCTTCGTTTCCTCGGCGGTCCGCATGTTGTTGTTGAGCAGCGGAAAATTTTCCTTGTGCGCTTTTAATTTTGAATACAAATATTTAGATTCCGGTCACACAAGGCGTCCAGTTCTTGAAAAAAAAGGTTTTGATTTATTTCACTTCTTTCGGCTCAGAAAAAGAATTCTCTAAAAACTGTTTAAAATATTTAGCAGCGCCAAGCACTTGTGTTTCAATGTGTTGAGTGACCACTGTACTATGACAGACACGATAAGCTGCCTGGCAGCTGACTACAACAATAACGGTTTTTCAAGAAAGATTCCCAGACTATGCCAAGAATGGCCAAAAATCTCAATGCTTTTTTTATAATATATAATGAACATAAACAACGGCAGACAAGGTATCGCTTCTTTTATTTTCTCCCACACCAACAGTAACATCGATCGACCCAAGGTTGAGAATTCGCGAGCATCAAAGTCTAAAGTTTTCATAGGTG
Organism: Siderastrea radians; assembly: GCA_964017195.1. Classification (NCBI taxonomy): domain Eukaryota; kingdom Metazoa; phylum Cnidaria; class Anthozoa; order Scleractinia; family Rhizangiidae; genus Siderastrea; species Siderastrea radians. The sequence goes on along the minus strand of OZ024889.1, from coordinate 58,568,188 downwards.
TTTTGTCTAAATTTCCACAGCTTAAAAGATCAATTCTTCGAATAGCCATGGCTATTTTGCCACAAGTTTACAGTGGATAAAAGTTACACAACCTACCTTGGAATGGACAACTTTATGATCGCTGTATAGCGGCTTAACAGCTGGCTGGAGAGCGCTATACAAGCTTTGAACAACCGAGATGAAGCGATAAATTTTATCCACCGGACAGCGACTTATCCGTTGAAAAAGAGTTATCCACTTTTTGAGCAACTGGGGCCTGAACTACAATCATTGTCTAAGCATATTTCGCTTATGTTTTGAACTCCCGCCAAATAACTCAAATAATATTGTCAACAAACCGGTTTACAAGATTATTAGTTGAAACCTCACATCAGTTCTTACATCGAACTCTGAGAAAAATTCTTCATTTGCCGAATGAAACGAATACTCAGAGGATTCGGAAGTTAAAGACTGTTCCGAATCGTAGAAATACTCTTCGGAGGTTTCGCAGTCGACAGTAGACATCTTCAGTCAAAACACAAGGAAACGCGACTGAGGTGAGCCTCTGACGTCACAAGCTATTAAATTGCGCAATCACCCAGGAACACGTTTTCAGTAATGGCGGACACATTTTACGCGACTTTGGAGCTAAAAAATATTAGGATGGAAGGTTTGTTGTTCAGTTTTCTGGGGAAATATGAACAAAACGCGATATTCTGCAACAGAATTCGGCGGAAATAAACCTATGAATTTTCGTCTCAGTGGCGTTTTAAGCAATCTGCTTTAGGGTTGAAGAAAAATGCCATAGAGTATCTGTTCACGAGGTCTGCCGCAGTCAAACGTCTGAGGGAGTTTTTGCGTTTGTTTTCGTAAGATTTATTCACAATGCGGTCGAAACATGAGTAAGGATATATGAAATAGAGGGTTAGTGTAAATATATTTTCATTTCTCTCAAATAAACGAGTTTCTTTGTTATTTAAATGTTCCGCACCTGAACAAAATTACTTTTACAAATTGCGCCGACAAGTCCGTTTCCGGTTTTCAAACACATAGAACTTTTTTAGAAAAGTTCGAAACATTTTAGTCAGTCTGTAGGATACTGATAAAGTATCAAACTTTGATCAGTGAAAATAATTCCCTTATCCTTGAAGTACGTTTCTTATTTTTCTCGTTTGACTGCGGTGAACTCATGCGATGCCTTGTGGCTCGGTACAAGTACATTTTTAGTACATTTGCTAGTCCTGTTGCTCAGAACTCACCTAACATCACCTACAGAGGGAGCTTTTAGCCTCAGCGAGTTTTATTAACTCACTACTGTTTTTCTCCTTATTTTTGGTTTTAGGTGAGTTCTGCCGGGCAATAGGGCTAGCACGTGTTTAATTTTATCGGTCGATACCGTATTTAGCAGCTGACATTGGCCTGTGGCAGAGGTCACAATAATAGCCGAAAAAACACGAGGCAAGAGGAATTGATAAGATATCTTAATTAATATTGGCTACGTTATCATTTCTTTTTTAACCTAACGATACAAGACGTTTTTAATGAGCAACTCAAAGCGGTAAGAAAAGTTAAAACGCGATAGTAGCAATGCGATAGTGCGGGAACGGCTTTACCACAACTAAAGTGACGACTTACAGTTGCATTGACAGTGAAAAAACAAACGTTTTATACACTGGAAACTGGTAATTCCAAAATGGATGACCATAATCGATGCAATCACCAACAAACGATTCACGGGAAAACTGTTGACAACCGTAGAGAAGCAATTTTGAGAGAATTCAGGTTTTTTATAATTCTTTATCTTTTTAGATTTCATCTCCTAAGTTGTCGCCGCGTTACGTATAACAAAGGATTCAAGTTGTCAGTTGGTGAAAGATTTTCCCTTTTACATGATTTCGGGTTTGAAAAGTGTACCTGCATGAAAGCGAGAAAGAAAGCAAGTGCAAAGGCGAAGGGGCTTCGCAGTTTTGCAGAATTGTGCTCGACACCTCTGATTCACCCATATCAAGATCAAATCCTCCTAAACAGGACGAATTGTCAAGGAAGACATCCTTCAGATTATTTCATCGTACCTCGAGGAAAAATCTGGAGAACAGTTTTCGACCTGGGAGGATGACAAAAAACAAAACAAAACAAAACAACAACAACAAAAAAACCTTCTGCGGAGCTAACCAAATCGTATTCCAATTAATCGACAAAGAATTCAAAATAACATATATGACAGTAAATGTAAAAATAATAGGTGGAGGGACGAGTGGCTGAAATGAATTAAAAGAAGAAATGTTCTCAAGTCTTTTTTACTCAGAAAAAATTTGTGTCCTCCCAACGGATGTCGCACCCATGACCTTCCAGGTGCCGGTTGGATACTCTTATCACTGAGCTATGGGGGACTCGTGGTGAGTGAGGCAATACAACTAGGTTCAGTGTCATACTTTCCATTTCTCCGTAGCAGCTTTTTTATTACGGGGAATTGTCATTTTACGTGGCATGTTAATACAAAGAACAAGACATGTATGTGTACCGCGTAGCCGACAACGCAGAAATTGGCTCAAATGCTAGGGTATAAAAACAAGAGAAAATAAGGGGACAGAGAGGGACACTGCCAGTCCAGGCTTTGGGATATGTCAAGTTCGGTAAAGTTATTTTTAGACGGCCATTTGCAACAGAAGTCTGAATTCAGGACGTCCGCATAAAGGCAACCTCGATCTGTTGTTTGGAGAACCATTCAAAATTTTTCTTGTAATGGCGGACCAAGTGGTGCTACGTTTTGTCGATGAAAACGACTTCGAAAAACATGGGAAATGGTATTGATGCGGACGTTTCGGGAAACAGGCTTCCGTTCAAAAGCCAGTCTATAAATAACTTTTTGACATATCCCAGCCAACGCCCTCAGAATCCCTCTCTGTCCCCTTATTTTCTCTTGATAAAAACCAGTTTTCAAAACATACTATTGGAGACTTAGCTCCACAACCGTGTGCCTGCTTGCCAACTGCGCTCGTATGAGTATTGCGCGTAGTAGAATATCTAGCGAGTTCTTCTTGCTTAAACACAAAACGCTGCAATATTTATTGGCGGTTCTTCTGTCGCCAACACAAAGACTAATTGACATTATAACAACAACAAGGACTTAACTTATCTCTTAACTTTTAATCTAACTTTGGTTTTACGACACTCAATTGTAAACCGCTCTAAAATAACATAGATACCGACTGTATGTTTTCAGGCCATTTTATACATTCTCAGGTCCTTTAACTAGGGGTATCAAATGGTCTTTGCGAGCATTTGCGAGCTTGCGAGCACCGCGTTTTCTTTTACGAATAAGCAATGATCAAATTTGTCTTGCGAGCAGCGAGCACTTTAGAAAATACAACTCGAAGGCAGCGAGCTCTTCGTAGCCCGCTAGCAGCAATCGTTTTTCTTGTAACTTCACACGTTGTTTTATTACGTTTATTAGGGTTAGCTTGGTAGTACCGAAACTTTGCGATCATTTCACGCCCTGACCCCAGAGAATTTACCGTAAATTTATTTGATCTTGAATTCCCCCGGGGGTAGTAGTGGGGAATTTGCAATATTGTATGGCGTCATTCACACGTGCTGAACGCAAAACCCTTGTAAAAATGGCAGACCTATCGCAACGTGCAGTCCAGTAGAGACTTTCACTGAGGAGCTACATGGCCGACACTTCGGATAAGTTTATCGGTAAGTTTATTTTAAATAAAATGACTGTATACGATTTTTCCGTAACAAGCAAAGGAAGGTCAGTGCATATTGCCATGACGCAAATATGGTCGGTCGAGTGGATTCCAATGCAGCCAATTATAAATATCGTGGGTCAGGAATTGATTCACCTGAAGATGGTTGTAAGAAAACGGCTTCCTTTGACCAACCAACTGGCATCTGTTCAGAAGCAGAGACGATATTTTTGACAGACACCGGTGCAGCTGCTGGGAAAATCATATCACAAACTGAGCCTCTCGCAGATTTTTTGAACTATTCCGTGCTCTATACTTCACAGGGGATTCACAGCAACCAACATCCCATTCTTCCGGAAGCAACCTCCCTTATGGAAGAAGCAGTTTTCAACTTCGAGAAGGTTATCACTGCAGCAAGGACCAGATTCGGTGGCAGAACTTCTGTAGAAGGCCCTCATGGCATTCCATCCTCCAAGACTATTTCGGGAAGCGGAATGACTCTGGAGCCTTTTAAACGAATTAAAAGTGAAATAGAAGCTGTCAACCCAGACTACGCAAGCAAGGTGAAAGTTAAAGCTTTGGTGACTCTTCTCATCAAGCATTTCAACTCAAAAATGAGGTCCTTTTATGACATGCCAACAGTTTAACAGTTCTGCTATCAGAAGAAACTCTCAAGCGAATCAGCAATTGTAGCTTCAGCTATTTCACCTCTCGACACTCGTATTATGACGTTTCCAAAGGGATGGTGGTCTTTCTGTTCCTAGATGTAATCTCAGTTCCCCTGGCGACAGAGCTTTTTGTTTTATTACACCAATGTTGCGGAATGATCTGCCAGATGATACTAAGTCCTGCACATCATTATCAGTTTTCAAAACTAAGGTCAAGACTTTACGTTTTTAAAAAAAACCTATGCGTTGATATAATATTTTAACATAATTCGGTAAATTGTGATCGTCCGGGTGAGTGTAGTCCTGAGAAGGACTGTTTGAGGACTTGACTCTGATGATGACTTCCGCTCAGGTTGTCGAAACGTCAGTCAATGTCACCTCAAACAGTCCTTCTCAGGACTACACTCACCCGGACGATCACAATTTACCGAATTATGATATGACTCCTGGGTTCAAACCATTTACAGCGATAATATTTTAAATTACCTTATTTTAGAATTTTAACTACAATTTTATAATTTTTAACTTGGAATGTTTTAACTACATTATTTTTGAGCACTGCTGGATACTTAGTAGAAGCAGCGCTATATAAATGTGTAATGATTATTATTGGGAAGAGATTCCACAGGTCCCTTGTCCTGTGACAAGAAAAGGACGCAAAGAAGATGTGGTGAAGTTCAGGCAATGTGCCAGAACCTGTGGCGACAACACACGGCAGCTGACCGTCAGAGCAAAGTCGACCAACGATAACCCAGGTACTTTACCCAACAGCGCCTATGGACGACGGACGCTCCCAAGCAACCCAGCAAGTTTGGAGGACCTCACTGAGAGAGTGCAAGAAGAGAGCGGAACGGCTGAAGTAAATGAAGAAAATGTTGTTAAAAGGGAGGAAAGTATTGGTAAAACAGACGATGTGGTACTCATCATCAAGTTTGAAAGGATCAGCGGACCTTTTACATTAAAAACTGGCACAAAACCTGAAGAGAACTACATCTAAAGGCAAAACGCACCCGATCCCGAAGATTGCCTCGCATCCAATTACGAGTTTACCGCTCTGGTGGAGAGACAACTCATGATTGGTACCGCTGAAGAAGTGCAGTTTACAGAGGAAGAGTTTCATATCCATTTGAACCAAGGGAGATACGAAGAATGTCTTGAGCGTACACGGGGGTTGAAGAAGGCGATATGAATGAAGAAGAACTTCAACAGTAACGGGATCCTCATGTGTAGAGAGAAAACCTCTTCTGGACGAACCTTGAAACTTCCCAACGGTTTTTATTGAAAACACGGCCTTAAGTCGCTATGCGTTTTTCCTCTCCTAATGTTGAAGAACTCAGAGGAAAAGATGTTTTCTTTCTTAATTAAAGGGTTTAAATTTAGGCTTGTTAATGCGGGAGTATCCATATCTGATTTATTGTTTTTGATAAATTTGGCAAACATTCTCTCCACAAACAAATGCCTACAAATGTCAGTACTGACATATGATAATGACAAATTTCATTTGAGCCCCCCCCCCCCCCCTTCCCACGTTATTTCGATCAGAAATTATATGTCCCATCCTTTCAATCCGACACACTACACCTGTGATTTAAGAGCGACTTTCAGTAAAAATCATGCAAAATTTCAATTTAGCGGCAGTAGTTGAAAAATCGATTTCTTTCGTATTTTGCATATAATTAGGTATTAGTAAAGCTAGAAACCCGATGTGGTTCGTTTTCGCCAGAAGCGCTTTATTTTCGAAAAAAAACCAGGAAATCGATTCTCGGGTTCGGGGGGTCAAAATCACAGGAAATTAATCTTGAAAATCAGTACTATAAACTTGCATCGCGCTGGTAAACTAAAGCGCAGAGAAAAAGATAGGCACTTTCTATCGACAGAACAAGTCTCTTTCATTAACTAGACAGTTGTGAAACAGCAGTAGCGAAATCTACCGAACACAAACAATTCCAAACTAAAAGGCAGGTTTTGATGATCACGTAGAATTTCCCGTGTTTTTGTGTACGGCAGAATTCAACTTCACTAAGCCCCATTTGTTAAAACTTTGCTGAGTTCGAACTGGTCCCAAACAAAGTAGCATGGATAACCCAAGCCAGTTTCAAGGTATAGTTTAGTTCAATGTTTCTACTGGCTATTGAACGAGGATTGAGCCCATGTGGGGTTATGACACATGTTAAATTATTTCACAGAAGTTAGGTTCGAAATCAGTTTCTTCGTCTTTCTGGAAAACGAACCACATCAGGTTTCTAGTTCTACCAATACCCATTTATGTGCAAAATATGAAAGAAATCGATTTTTCAACTTCTGCCGCCGAATGCTCGATGTTTACTGAAAGTCGCTCTTAATGTTTTGGTAAATTTTCTGTATAGTCTTTTTAACTGATTGAATTGTACTGATTTGATGGCATTTGACCATACATAATATGCAAGTTCGTCTTTCAGGTGTATTCTTTTAGACTTCATGCATTATGGCAATTGTATTGTCTTAAGAATAACATATATGTTAACTTTCGTTATTGTCCTGTGTTTTCAACTGAACTTGGTAGCCGAATTCAGTTCATGGGAGTACCATGCAGAGATACATGTATTTCTGAACCACAAAAACCTACAAAAAGCGAGAATCCGAGTATGCGAGCAATAACGAAAATTGTGAGCACGAGCAAGCAAGCACTCGTCTAAATGTTGCGAGAAAATCGAGCAAAGGTCAAATATTGCGAGCACTTGAAAATTTTAATGGACCATTAGATACCCTAACTTTTCTACTGAGCTTTGCGTTTATTTTTCAGTCTTTGCCATGCGACAGACTAGCAGTTATAGACGACACAGATTTTGTAACCAAAAAAAAAAGACCCTATCAGGTGTATCCAAAAGCGGCTTTGTTAATGTATGTTCTGACTACGTTCGGATCTAATTCTGTTTACAAACAGTTGTGAAGTCATTTTTATGTAGAAAATAGGTGATCTCAGCTCCCCTTAGGATCGATTACGTTGACCTAGGTTTGTTTACTTCGTGGAAAACGTTGCAATTCTTTTCATATCTGAAGGTCCGAATTCCGGTGCAAAAAATTAACGAGCTGTAAAAAAAAAAATGTTCATTTAGAGGATTTTTCTTATTTAAAGGACTGCTGAAATCATCTTCCTAATTTTACATCAGTCACAAGCAATCATTCAACGTGAGTGTTGATCAGTTTAGTTTATCTTTACCCAAAAATCCAAAAGCCAGATAAGCTGGAGCCTCTTAACTTTAAATGCTTTTTTCAGGGCCAAAAAATATCCAATCAAATTGATATATTATATATTATTGTAATAAATCCTTAGTAATAACAAATTAACTAACCAATCAGGGTTAATGGCTTAAAGAATCAGAAGGTTAAATGATTACTCAATTAAGGTTATGATGATGACCGGTGTTGGTGTACCTGTGAGTCTTTATATGTGCTTTATACGTCGGTTACTCAATTTGTTTGTAAGTAAAAGGGAATAATCTGAAAAATCTGTTAATTATAACCAAGAAAACCCTAAGTAATGAAAATTGCAAGATAACAACTGCGGGTGAAAGAGATGGCATGAAAGACCAGCAGAGTTCTTTAAGTAATTAAAGTAGTTGCGAAAAGAAGCCTTTACTTAATTAATAGAAATTTCAATTTAGAGTTTATTAAGGATGCTTTCGTTTTGTCGTTCAAATATAAACCTTCAGACAGTACGCTGCTCCTTTTAGCCGACTCGCCTTCCTCCTTAAATTTATATCCTTAAAATATAACTGAAAAACCTGCGAAAAGTGTAAGATAAGCAAGTCAAAATGTATGTCTACAGATGAAAGCGAAAAATGCCGCTCACATTAAAAACAATAAACCTTGTAAATGTACTACTTATAGATACTGCCAGAATGTGGCGATAACAGGTGTATTGTTACGTACATCAATTTAAAGCTATCTGCAGTAACTCTCTGCAATAACTGCAAGGGTACGGCAAGGCCCTCTTCCAAAATGAGAAAGAAGAACAGGCGCACCGTCCCCGTGAATATCACCTGCTTCGTGGAAACGCACTACGCAAATGCCTGGTGCGATAGGGGAAATTAAAGTGGAAACTGACAAATTTCCGTATGCCCGCGGCGGGCGACGTTTCAAGTGCAACTGCTCGTGGCCACAGTAAATCTGATATTGAATCGAAACTGGCTTGTATTTCAAATCTTGGTTCACATCCCTTCTGTTTTGTGCCCGAATATATCTGTCTCCAACAGAAGTATTATCGACAGTTTTCCATATCTTATTCCAGCGTTCCCTGGTGTATTCCAGATAGCGACGATAAAACAATGCTATTTGCGCGCACATTTGTAAGTAGTACTCGTTTGGATGATTTTGCTTTCTATCGTCCTTTATTGCTCCCTTTTCAAGTTCTTGTAAGCACGCTTCTCCAACTATCTTCTGCTTTTCGCGGAATATTTGCAAATCTTCGTAAATCTTCTGAAATCTTCCTCCAATAAGGTTTTGTTGAAGTAGTGGTAAAGAAGCAAGTCTGCATGGTTCCACGATAAAATATTTGCTTTGTTCTCATAGTTAAGTGATGATTTCGTTTTGCAAACTCTCTGTTTCAGGTATAAAATGTCGTCGAAATCCCAGCAAAGTAAATTCTTTAGCAAGATCAAAGACTCGTCATAATATTCATTGATCAAAACCAGATCGTACTCTTCTTCAATATATTTTACATACTGCATTACTGCGTTTCTGTTTTCAAAATACTTGGATTTAAAACCCAAATCAAACATCATCGAATTCCTTACAATGTTTTCTAAGCCCATAGGAAGCATTGCTGGATGTTTCACAAAGAATTTTCCAGCAAAAGCTGTTGGGTTTCTTAAATAGGTTTGTATTGGGTTACTGTCATTCTCAAGTCCAAGTACCTCAGTTAACTTGTAAAAGCCCTATGCAGATTCAAACTCGCTAATAGGGTGTCGCAGTATGGTAATGTACTTTGACTTGTCTTTAGGAAATAGAAAATGTACGGAAACCCTATTATATCTGGTGTGATTGCACAAAATCTTGCCATTTTCAGTAGCGGAGAGTTGCAAACGTTGGGGCCATTTAAAATCCAAACCGTTTAAAGCTGGTGAGACAAAAGGTATATCACCATAGCGGGAAAACATGTTGGAAAGAGTCAGTAGTCGAACCAGTTTTGTGCGTCTTGAGAAAGAATATATAATTCTGTGGTTTACATTTTGAAGTATCTCTACTGTGTTCTCCGTTGGTGAGTTGCCTATGAAAAGAGAGAGGAAAAATATCAGGTAAAAGAAAAAGAAACAAGAGATAGTTCTACATTATGTTCTCTTGAAAGAAAATTGATTCGAGTGCGGGGAGAGGAGATTTATCCACGGGTATTTACTTTGATGAAAGGAAATTTGTGCGTGTGTATTTTAAATTATCGCGAACTAAAAGACGAGAATCGATACAAAATGCTGTTATTAATAAGGGAAATTAACGCTAATGAGAAGTGAAAATTCCAAGATGAGAAAACTAAGGAGAGTTAAGGTGATAGAGGTCACGTGTTCTCTCGAGGAAAAGCAGGCACGAGCTGCTTTCGGCCTCTCGCTTCACGCCTCTGGCTGTCACACACCTGCCCCTCAGTATTTTGGTGGGTTTAAGACTCCAGCAGGTCATGCATCGGTCAACGCACGTTCCAATAAGGTTTAGGAAATTTTTTTTTGATAGAAATGGAAACAGTGCAGGAGGAAACCTACTGACTCAGGTGTATCGTTATGCTGTGAAGACCTGAGTGTGTTTCTAGATTTACTGCATTTGCGGGGTGGTTTCAGACGTTTTTGCTTTGCACCTGGTAGTGATACGTCGCCCACTGATGAACGACCGAGCGGAGGCCATGAATATGCAAACAAATTTAAGGGGGCATTGTACCTGGATGCCTTTTCCCCAAACGTTTTAGCCTTTTTTTCTTAATTATCTCCATGGAATTTGATTCAATCCAAAAATGCTATCATAGGATCTTAGTGCGAGTTCCCATCAATCTGAGAGAATTGTGTCGCGGTTTTTAAATTAAACGTAAAGAAGGAGAAGGGGGGAGGGGGGGGGGAATTGATGAATTTTAAGAAAATTGAAAATCACTAAGAATTATTAAAGGTAAGTTAAAATAACAGGCCACAAACAACCACAAGTGCTCTTGCGTGGGGGGTGGCCTGTCTGGAACTGTGTACAAAAATTTAATCCCTCTTTTATTTATTTCTTTATAACATAGAGGGCAAAATTACTGAATGCTGATTGGTTGAGACAGAGGGCATTTTTTCTTAATTTTCTTTCGGACGAGGGCAAAATTACTAATTCGTGATTGGCTAAGCGCCAAAATTACTCGCATTTGATTGGCTGAGCGCCAGAGCGCGCCATTTGCATTTTGTAGGCGTCTTGAAACGAAAAACGCATTTTGAGTTGTTCAAGACAAGGATCGCTTCAAAGTTTGACTTTTAACCGAGAAGGTTGGTAAAAATGGTATGGAAATCGGGTGTTTGCTTGAAGAGGAATTCGTAAAGGTGAACCTATACATGTTACGGGAAACAGCAAATTGTTATTTCTTTTAAAACTACTGAAAACTTACAGCGACGTGGTCGATAGTTTTTCCAGCGAGAGGAAGCTTCGCAACTCAGGTGAATAAAATTTACTTAGTTAATTGGGTTATAAGTGTGTTTTGTCAATGAACTAGAATTGTATTTATCTCTTAAGATGTACATAATGGTCAGTCTTTCTTGTTCTGTGCGCTGAGCAGCAGTTAAAATGCTTGTTTGGTGAATTGTTTACGAGCGAGTGCTTTTATAATTATTCTGATGGCCGGCTGATTGTGTTTCAACGTGCATGGAAAGTTTTCCGAAAATTTTGCCCTCTGTGTTATAAACAAGTAATCGCATTGAGTCCTCGTAGAATTAAGGATAAATTTCACTCGTATTTTCAAAGTTTTCACAAATTGCCCTCGTCGCTGCGCGACTCGGGCAATTTTGTGAAAACTTTGAAAATACGCGTGAAAATTTATCCTTAATTCTACTCGGCCTCATGCGATTACATATACTTATAACATAGAGGGCAAAATTACTGATTGCTGATTGGTTGAGACAGAGGGCATTTTTTCTTAATTTTCTTTCCAACGAGGGCAAAATTACTGACTCCTGATTGGCCAAGCGCCAAAAATACTCGCATTTGATTGGCTGAGCGCGAGAGCGCACCATCTGCATTTTGTAAGCGTCTTGAAACGAAAAGCAGATTTCGAATTGGATTTTGAGTTGTTCAACACAAGAATATCGTTTCAGAGTTTAAATTTAACCGAGTTGGTTGGCAAAAATGGTTGGAAATCAGGTGATAGCTCGAAGAGAAATTCCAGAAGGTGAACCTGAATGTTTTACGGGAAACAGCAAATGGTTATTTGTTTTAAAACTACCGAAAACCTTGGTTAATTCAGCGAGCAAGAGATCGCTTCGCAACTCAGGTAAATAAATTAAGTCTTACTTAGTTTGAGTTTTGAGTGCGTTTGTCAATGAACTAGAACTGTAATCATCGCAAAAGATGAACATATGCATAAAAGGCAGTTTTCTTTTCGTTCTGGACGCTGAGTAGCAGTTTAATAAACTGCTTGTGTGGAGAATTGTTTATTCTAAGGGCCGGCTGCGGATTGTGTTTTGATGTGCATAGAAAGTTTTCAGAAAATTTTGCCCTCTATGTTATAAACAAGTAATCGCATTGAGTCCTCGTAGAATTAAGGATAAATTTTCACTTGTAGTTTCAAAGTTTTCACAAATTGCCCGAGTCGCGCAGCGACGAGGGCAATCTTATCCTATTTCCTCAAAATTCATGTAGAGGAGGAGGTGAAAATTACGGACATTGGAGGAGAGACAGTTCGTGCGGTTTACAACGAGCTCACCTTCCAAGGGTGCATACCGCTGTTTGATGCTGAATACTTCGGGCTCATTAATACGTCGGAGGAAGTTGTACAACTTTGTTCATGTAAAAACAACTGACCGACATAATTTACCAAGCGATAAAATGTGCACGGATTGAAGCTCCGTTCGATCTAATTCCCTTCAAATTAGGAGCGTTTCTGACTACGGTATCGCTCTTCGAAAAGAGAGGATTTTACGAGTTTAGCGACGAACCGATTTTAAGGTTTTAGGAAGCGTTTTTAAAAGCAAAACGTAGAGCGAAAAATCATCGTAAAAGGTAAAACTCAGAAACGGGTTGCTTCATATTTTCTGCTTATCTTCAGACGATCTCTGCACTTGGGATTCATCCATCACGTTACGAGCTACGGTGTTTCAAAATCTTGTAGTGGGTGTAAAATCGGCTCCCGTGACCTCTCCAATACAAAGTTTGATGAGTAAAGCTTCGGAAAAAAAAAAAGCAGAGGGGAAATCGTTTGTTTCGGAGAAGTAACTATTCAGAATACCTGACCCGGATCGCGGCACTTGTTCCAGGTAGATTACCGCAAAGCGGCGAGGTAAATATCTACCACTCTTCACCGACGCTGATGTGAACAATTGTTTTAGTATACACCAAACCAGTAGATAGCCAGCTCCAAAGCGTTTTTTTCCCCTGAGAATTGAGGAAAAAACCGCGCGCAAAATCCAGAACAATGCCAGGAGGTGAATGAAGATGCATCCCGATATTGAGAAGCCACCCAGAGCTCCCGAAAAACACTATCCACAGGTTTGGTATGCACTAATTTGTGTTTTACCTTGCTGCTTAGCCTCCACCTCACCTGATTTGTGCTTCATTACTAAAACTTGTCTGAGATAGGAAAGTCATTAAGGTCACAAAGGATGAAGTAGCAAGCAAGGAAAATAAACTTCGAGTACAGCGGAGTGTCTCCCATTTGTACTGCAAAATCAGCCTTAGGATTTCACTGATTTCCCCTCCAAGTGTCCAATGAATTTAACTACTGCTGAAATAACGTCAACAATGTCATGGTCAGGTCAATGTGAAAGTAGCACCAACAACAACCAATTGTAGAGAATCGGGGGATGAAGACGAATAAGAATAACGGAAAATTCTTGATGTGGGATAATGGAATAATGGCCTTTTTAACGTGGAATGATGGAATAATGGCCTTGGTTTTTCAGGAATAATGAAATAATGTTTTCTCTTGGAATAATCATGGACGGTTACATTTCCGTACTAGTAACGTAATTTGGTCTCTAAACAGCAGAAATAATGGAATAATGAACACTCCATTATTCCTCTTCATCCCCCAATAGATAAGCAAAAAATAATAAATAAACAAACAAACAAATAAATATATAATAAATCGATTGCTCTCAAAAGGTAGCCAACATTAGAACAAGACAGATACGTAAACAAGCGGTCAGATATAAGGGCAATTTGTGAATAATTCCTAAATCACTCCTACGGGTTGTTTTGCCAGCAATGCATATCTGAATGATAATGATGCACAAGGTATGGAACTGCAATATTATTTCTTTGGCATTACTGCCAGTTGGGGATTTCACTGTAATGTACTGGTTAGTTTAGACAAGCACTGATAAATTAAATAAACGTCATAAACTTCTTGATTTCGGCAGTTCGCATTGCTCAAATGAATTCTGGATCGACGGTAGCAACGCAGTAATGCGACAATGGCTGTATCAACAACAGTGACGATCGACTTACAGTTGCATAAACAGTGTAAAAAACAAACGTTTTGTGCAAGCTGGAAACGGGTAATTCCAAAATAGATGACCATAATCGATGCAATCACCAAGGAATGATTCACGGGAAAAAAGTCGATAACGGGTGGAGAAGCAATTTAAAAAGGAGTTAGGTTAAATTAACTCTTTATCTTTTTATATGTCACCTCCTACTTGGTCAAGTGTAACAAAGGATAATTCAAGTTTTCCGTTGCTAAAAGATTGTCCGTTTTGCATGATTTCGGATTTGAAAAGTGTACCTGCATAAAAGCAATCGTATATAGGAACTGAGGAAGCGAAAAGGGGAAGGGGCTTCGAAGTTTTGCAGAATTTATGATCGACACCCCTGATCAGTGCCCATGTAAAATCCAGCACGATGTAATCTTCTAAAACAGCCTAAATTGTCAAGGAAAATGTAATTCAGATTATTTCATCTTACCTTGAGTAAAAATCTGGAGAACAGCTTTCTACCTGGAAGGATGAAAAAAAAAGAAGCATTCTACGGAGCTAACCAAATCGTATTCCAATTAGCCGACGAAGAATTCAAAACAACATATATAGAACATATTTGACTGTGTTGTATTTGCCATTTGGGGCGGCATTTTAATTAAGAGGAATGTATTGTGTGATATTGTCATTTTACGTGGCATGTTAATAGAACGATCAACACAGGTATGTGTACCGGGTAGCCTACAACGCAGAAATTGGCTCAAGTGGTAAGGTATCAGTGCAATTAAAACAGTTTTCAAAACATGCTCTTGGATAGCCTGTTCCAGGCTCCGAGATAGTGGGAAAAGCGTGAATTGAGAAAAAGAGCGCAAAAAAAGCGAAGGAGCTGCCACCGCCCCCATTTTTCCAGATCCCGCGGGTCTTATTTTCGCGTTCCCTTTCTTATTTCCATGCCGTCCCAACTATCTGAGAGCCTGGAACAGGCTAGCTCTTGGAGAGTTCCACAACCGTATGCCTGCTTGCCAACTGCCCTCGCATGACCATTGCGCGTAGTAGAATATCTAGTGAGTTCTTCTTGCGTAAACACATAGCGCTGTAATATTTATTGGCGGTTTTTTTGTCGCCAACACAAAGAGTAATTGGCATTAAATAAATAAAAATATATAAATAAATTGGAATTTGCAGTGGCACCTCCAAAGAGCGGCTCTTCGTCCACTGATTCCAGATCGAATTTGGAAATGTTGGTTTTTATGGAGGGAGGACAACCGGAGGACCCGGAGAAAAACTCTCAGAGCAAGAACGAGCACCAGCAACAAACTCAGCCCACATATTACACAGGGACCGGAAATCGAACCCGGGCCAATAATTTTAAAACTTAATTAATCTAACTTTGGTTTTACGACACTCTAAAAACCGCTCCAAAATATATGGATAATGACTGTACTTTTTTAGGGAATTTTATCATTTTCGGGGCCTTTTTATTTTCTTCTGAGCTCTGCTTATATTTTTCAGTCGATGCCATGCGGCAGATTAAACCTAAGTTGGGATCTAACCGGAAATAATTTTATGTAGAAAATAGGTAATCTCAGCTCCCTTTACGATCCAGTTATTAAATTGACGTAGGCTTGCTTACTTCGGGCAAAACGTTGCAATTCTCTACATATGTTAAGGTCCAAATTCCGACGCAAAAAAGTGTTCACTTAGAGGATTTTTCCTCATTTGAAGGACTGAGCAGCTAAAATCATCTTCCTAATTTTACATTAGTCACAAGCAACAATTCAACGTGAGTGTTGATCAATTTAGTCTATCTTTACCCCAAAATCCCAAAGCCACGTAAGCTGACTAAATAAATATCCAAACAAATTGATATTTAGTAAAATTTTAATGCTATATTCACCGCGCACAGTAAATATTGGCGAATAGTGATCGAACTTTAGATAGCAAATTAACTAACCGAGCAGGGAATGGCTAAAAGAATCAACACGCTTAGTGGTTACTCAATTGAAGTTATGATAATGGTGTTGGTTTGCGCCTGAGTCTTTATACGTGCTTTAGACGTCGGTTACTTAATTTGTTTGTAAGTAAAAGGAAATAATCTGAAAACTCTGTTAATTATGCCCAAGAATACCTTAAGTAATGAAAATTGCAAGACAACAAATGCGGACGAAAGCGATGGAAGACTATCGCAGTCGTTTACGCAATTAAAGTAGTTGCGAAAGGAAGCCTTTACTTAATTAATAGAAATTTTGATTTCGAGTTTGTTAAGGATGTTTCATCTTTTTTTGTTCAAACATAAACCTTCAAACACGTTGCTCATTTTAGCTTTCTTGCCTTCCCCCTAAAATCAATATCCTTAAAATATAACTAATAAACCATGCAAAAAATACAAGATTTCATCCGTAGACATACGGTATGTCACAGATGAAAACAAAAAATGCCGCTCACATTAAAAACAAATACACATGAATTTAAAGCTACCTGTAGTAACTATCTGCAATGACTACTAGGGCCCTCTTCCAAAAACCAAGAAAAAGAATGAAGAACAGGCGCACTGTCCCCGTGAATATACACAAATGACTGGTGCTAGAGGGGAAATTAAAGACCATTAAAGTGGAAAGCAAATTTCCGTATGCCCGCGGCAGGCGACGTTTCACGTGCAACTGCTCTTGGTCACAGAGAACCTGTTTAAGGAATCGAAACTGGCTTGTATTTCAAATTCTTGGCTCTCATCCCAGCTGTTTTGTGCCCGCGAATATAACTGTCTCCAAGAGAAGTATCATCGACAGTTTTCCATATCTTATTCCAGCGGTCCCTGGTGTATTCCAGATAGCGAGGATAAAAGAATGCCATTTGCGCGCACATTTGTAAGTAGTACTCGTTTGGATAATTTTGCTTTCTATCGTCCTTTATTGTTCCCTTTTCAAGTTCTTGTAAGCACGCTTCTCCAACTATCTTCTGCTTTTCGCGGAATATTTGCAAATCTTCGTAAAATTTGGGTCCCGCTTCTGAAATCTTCCTCCACAAGGTTTTGTTGAAGTGATGGTAAAGAAGCAAGTCTGCATGGTTCCACGATAAAATATTTGCTTTGGTCTCATAGTTAAGTGATGATTTCGTTTTGCGAACTCTCTGCTTCAGGTATAAAATGTCGTCGAAATCCCAGCAAAGCAAATTCTTTAGCAAGATCAACGACTCGTCATAATATTCATTGATCAAAACCAGATCGTACTCTTCTTCAATATATTTTACATACTGCATTACTGCGTTTCTGTTTTCAAAATACTTGGATTTAAAACCCAAATCAAACATCATCGAATTCCTTACAATGTTTTCTAAGCCCATATGAAGCATTGCTGGATGTTTCACAAAGAATTTTCCAGCAAAGGCTGTTGCGTTTCTTAAATAGGTTTGTATTGGGTTACTGTCATTCTCAAGTCCAAGTACCTCAGTTAACCTGTAGAAGCCCCATGCAGATTCAAACTGGCTGATAGGGTGTCGCAGTATGGTAATGTACTTTGACTTGTCTTTAGGAAATAGAAAATGTACGGGACCCCTATTATATCTGGTGTGACTGCACAAGATCTTGCCATTTTCAGTATACAGGGGTATTGTAGCGGAGAGTTGCAAACGTTGGGGCCATTTAAAATCCAAACGGTTTCCAGCTGGTGAGACAAAAGGTATATTTCTTTGGTCACCATAGCGGGAAAACATGTTGGAAAGAGTGGTCGAACCAGTTTTGTGTGTCTTGAGAAAGAATATATAATTCTGTGGTTTACATTGTGAAGTATTTCCACTGTGTTCTCTGTTGGTGAGTTGCCTATCAAAGAGAAAGGAAAAACATTAGGTAAAAGAGAAAGAAACAAGAGATTCAGTTATACATTATGTTCTCTTGAAAGAAAATTGATTCGAGTGCGGGGAGAGGAAATTTATCCACGGATATTTACTTTGATTGTAGGAAATTTGCGCTTGTGTATTTAAAATTATCGCGACCTGAAAAACGAGAATCGTTACAAAATTCTAATATTAATAACGGAAATTAACGCAAATGAGAAGTGAAAATCCCAAGACGACAAAACTAAGGTGAGTTAAGGTGATAGAGGTCACGTGTTCTCTCTAGGAAAAGTGGGTATTTGTGTTTTCCAATCTGCTTTAGGTCCCTCGCTTCACGCCTTTGGCTGTTGCACACCTGTCTCGGCCCCCTGGCATACAAATGCTGACTTTGTGGTGGGTTTAAGACTCCAGCAGGTCATGCGTCGGTCAACGCACGCGCCAATAAGGTTTAGGAAATTTTTTTTTGATCGAAATGGAAACAGTGCAGGAGGAAACCTACTGACTCAGGTGTATCATTATGCTGTGAAGACCTGGGTGTGTTTCTAGATTAACTGCATTTGCAGGGGTTGGTTTCAGACGTTTTTGCTTTGCACCTGGCAGTGATACCTCGCCCACTGACGAACAACCGAACGGAGGCCTTGAATATGCAATCAAAATGAATTTGTTATGACGATACAAAGGCATGACGTGTTCTAAGGAAAAATATATTGTAACAGCAACCGTTTTCCACACACACACAAAAAATTAGTAGAAAAAAAAGTGAGTAAAACCTTACAAAAAAAAAAACGAGCGATAAACTGTTAAAAAAAAAGAAATACGGAGGGAGTGAAAATTACGGACATTGGAGTTGAGACACTTTGTGCGGATTACAATGATCTCATCTTCCAAGGGTGCATACCGCTGTTTGATGCTGAATACTTTGGGCTCATTAATGCGATAGAGAAAGTTGTACAACTTTCTTCATGAAAAAACAACTGACCGACATAATTTACCAAACGATAAAATGTAGACAGATTGAAGCTCTGTTCGGTCTCATTCCCTTCACATTTGGAGCATTTCTGACAAAGGTATCGCTCTTCGAAAACAGAGGATTTTACGAGTTTAGCGAAGAGCCGATTTTAAGCTTCCAGGAAGCGTTTTAAAAGCCAAACGTAGAGCGAAGAATCACCGCAAAAGGTGAAACTCAGAAACGGGTTGCTTTATATTTTCTACTTATCTTCAGACGATCTCGGCACTTGGGATTCATCCATCACGTTACGAGCTGTGGTGTTTCAAAATCTTGTATTGGGTGTAAAATCGGCTCCAGTGATCTCTCAAATACAAAGTTTGTATGAGCTAAGCTTCGGAAATAAAAAAGTAGAGTGGAAATCGTTTGTTTGGGAAAAGTAACTATTAACAATTGGTTCATGCTTAGCGTGCGTACATCGAGTTATGGATGCACGCGGGAAGTTTGGAGAGCACGATAGAAGCGTAAGCGTTGCTCGAGGCGCAGCCGAGAGCAACTCTAGCTTCTTGAGTGCTCTCCAAACTTCCCAAGTGCATCCATAACTCGATGTATGCACAGCTAAAAGTATGAACCAATTGTTTTATAACATAGCCAGTGGAAATGCCGGCGAAAATTGAACGATTATAAGCTTTCGGAAATAGTATTTTGTTTTCGGCAGGATGCCGCAGTTCCATTTTGCTTCCGTTGAAATTGCAAATTATCAGCAACACGAATCAGCGCGCAGTTGATTTAAAACTCAGACACCGGTTACGTAAAAATCAAGAAAGAACGAGAAAAAAAAACGAGAAAGAGAAAAAAAGTAACAATAATCGATCACATGACTGAAAGAAAGGCGCCAAAACCTTGCGAAGTGTTGCAGCGTTTCTTTGCAAAGCTGAATGAATCAATGAAACTGCTCCGAAGTGAACGTACGAGAATAATTTTTGAAAAAGTCTTCCAATTATTCATTTATTGGCTCTAAGATGTGGTATAGGATTGATGTTTCCTGAGTAATTGTTGTATTCATCGTCCAAAGCGGATTGAAGCTGTTTGATTTCAGCATTGTAGCTGCAAGTCTGAGTTGAAACGAATACAAAACGGTTTAGGCCGCGGACGGATTGTGGTACAACAACAACGAATCAGCGGACAACTGGGAAAGCGATCATTCAACTTATTTTGCATTACATTTTATGTTGTTTGAACGTTTGGAGCTGCTTGAACACAGAGCTACATTGATTGCAGGTAAAAACGATGTTATTTTGTGTAGTATATAGCCGAAAAAATTTCGTCCTTTCTGGTTGTCAGTGCTTATTTAGCTTGATTTTGGTAGTGAATCACGCAAAAACGTGTGACACTTATTACTGAACGGTTTGCTTCAATTTTACTGTGTTTTATTTTGTGTCATGTCTTGATATTTTGGTACCAAAAGTTTCCTTATAAAACCTGCCTTTTGTGAACATTCGTCAAGGGTAAGTCGGTGAAAGAAATCGTAAACACAACATCAAAGACTAATTAAGTTCGAGTTTCTTCAGTTTTTCAACAAAGTTCCTTGCTCGTCCAAAGAAATCAAACACTCTGCAACAATTTCGTTGTTGTAATTTCTTCCTAGTTTAACTTTGCTGTAAAGTGATTTTTCTCGGTCATTTACTCGCCGAGTTGCTCGCTAAGAGGAGAAAAAACCAAGTGCATCCATATTAAACTCAACTGCGTCGTTTCCGTTGGTTTTGCTCTTACTTGTTGGCTGCTTTCTGGCTAAAAGGTCAGTGCCAAGAGAAAAAATTGGAAGTTCTTTGCTAGTTTCTTCCATTGATTGTCGGAAAGTTCAGCAACAGGAACTCGCGGCTAAACTGGACGGGAACTTTGCAGCAAAATTAAATGCAATTGCACACGTCATGTTATATACGCACGGCCGTGCGTATATAGAGATATACACCATGATGGTTCAATAGGAATTCGATAGGACCAGCGCGCGAGCTATGTTATAATTTAGAATACTTGAGAAAAGTTTCCATATTATACCCGGATCGCAGCATTTGTACCCGGATCGCGGCACTTGTTCCAGGTAGGTTACCGCAAAGCGGCGAGGTAAATATCTGCCATTCTTCACCGACGTTGATGTGAACAACTGTTGTAGTATATACCAAACGAGCGGATAGCTAGCTTGAAACCGTTTTTTTCCCTGAGAAATGAGGAAAAAACCGCGCGCAAAATCCAGAACAATGCCAGGAGGTGAATGTAGATGCATCCCGATGTTCAGAAGCCACCCAGAGCTCCCGAAAAACACTATCCACAGGTTTGGTTTGCACTGATTTGCGTTTTACCTTTACTGCTTAGCCTCCACCTCACCTGATTTGTGGTTCATTACTAAAACTTGTCTGAGATAGGAAAGTCATTAAGGTCACGAAGGATGAAGCAGCAAGCAACGAAAATAGACTTCGAGTACAGCGGAGTGTCTCTCCCATTTGTACAGCAAAATCAGCCTTAGGATTTCACGATTTCCCCTCCAAGTGTCCAATGAAATTTAAGTGCTGAAATAACGTCAACAGTGTTATGATCAGGTCAATGTGAAAATAACACCAACAACAACCAATTGTAGAGAATCGGGGGATGAAGATGAATAAGAATAATGGAAAATTCTTGATGTGGAATAAGGGAATAATGGCCTTTTTGCCGTGGAATGATGGAATAATGGCCTTGGTGTTTCAGGAATAATGAAATAATGATTTTTCTTGGAATAATCATGAACGGTTACATTTCCCTACTAGCAACGTAATTTGGTCTTTAAACAGCAGAAATAATGGAATAATGAACACTCCATTATTCCTCTTCATCCCCCAACAGAGAAGCAAAAAATAATAAATAAACAAACAAACAAGTAAATATATAATAAATCGAACGCTCTCAAAAGGTAGCCAACATCAGAACCAGACAGATACGTAAACAAGCGGTCAGATATAGGGGCGATTTGTGAATAATTCACTAAATCATTCCTGCGGGTTGTTTTGCCAGCAATGCATACCTGAATGATAATGATGCACAAGGTATGAAACTGCAATATCATTTCGTTGCACAAATCACAAACAGTTTCTCAGTTGGGGATTTCACGGTAATGTACTGGTTAGCTTGGACAAGCACTGATAAATTAAATAAACGTCATAAACTTCTTGATTTCGGCAGTTCGCATTGCTCAAATGAATTCTGGATCGACGGTAGCAACGCAGTAATGCGGCAAGTAATATATCAAACACGAGAAAGAGTGTTTCATCAGGATATCCCAACACCGAGAAGTGGGTTGAAAAAACGAGGCGCAGCCGAGTTTTTTTGACCGACTTCGAGGTGTTTGGATACCTGATGAAACACTCTTTCGAGTTTTTGATATGGCTTCTCAAACCATTCAGAATTCTTGTAGAAATTCAAAGCAAAAGTTCGGGAAATTTTATGCTAATTAAGATCCGTTAGGTTAAATTAACTCTTGATCTTTTTATATTTCATCTCCTACTTTGTCAAGTGTAACAAATGATGATTCAAGTTTTCCGTTGGTAAAAGATTGTCCGTTTTGCATGATTTCGGATTTGAAAAGTGTACCTGCATTAAAGCAATCGTACATAGGAACAGAAGAAGCGAAAAGAGGAAGGGACTTCGCAGTTTTGCAGAACTTATGATTGACTCCCCTGATCAGTACCCATGTAAAATCCAGCACGATGAAATCTTCCAAAACAGCCTAAATTATCAAGGAAAATGTAATTCAGATTATTTCATCTTACCTCGAGGAAAAATCTGGAGAACAGTTTTCTACCTGGAAGGATGAAAAAAAGAAAAAGCATTCTACGGAGCTAACCAAATCGTATTCCAATTAACCGACCAAGCATTCAAAACAACATATATATAACATATATGACAGTGTTATATTTGCCATTTCTCCGTGGCGGCATTTTAATTAAGAGGAATGTATTGTGTGATATTGTCATTTTACGTGGCATGTTAATAGAACGATCAACACACGTATGTGTACCGGGTAGCCTACAACGCAGAAATTGGCTCAAGTGGTAGGGTATCAGTGCAACTAAACCAGTTTTCAAAAATGCTCTTGGAGAGTTAGTTCCACAACCGTATGCCTGCTTGCCAACTACCCTCGCATGACCATTGCGCGTAGTAGAATATCTAGTGAGTTCTTCTTGCGTAAACACATAGTGCTGTAATATTTATTATTGGCGGTTTTTCTGTCGCCAACACAAAGACTAATTGGCATTAAATAAATAAAAAAATATAAATAAATTGGTATTTGCAGTGGCACCTCCACAGAATGGCTCTTCGTCCACTGATTTCAGATAGAACTTGGGAATGTTGGTTTTCTTGGAGGGAGGACAACCGGAGGACCTGGAGAAAAACCCTCAGAGCAAGGACAAAAACCAGCAACAAACTCAGCCCACATATTACACAGGGACCGGAAATCGATCCCGGGCCAATAATTTTAAAACTTAATTAATCTAACTTTGGTTTTACGACACTCTAAAAAAACAGCTCCAAAATATATGGATAATGACTGTGTTTTTTCAAGCATTTTTTTCATTTTCGGGGCCTTTTTATTTTCTTCTGAGCTGTGCTTATATTTTTCAGTCGATGCCATGCGGCAGACTAAACCTAAGTCGGGATCTAACTGGAAGTAATTTTATGTAGAAAATAGGTGATCTCAGTTCCCCTACGATCCAGTTATTAAATTGACGTGGGCTTGCTTACTTCGGGCAAAACGTTGCAATTTTCTACATATCTTAAGGTCCAAATTCCGGTGCAAAAAAAGTGTTCATTTAGAAGATTTTTGCTTATTTGAAGGACTGAGCAGCTAAAATCATCTTCCTAATTCTACATTAGTCACAAGCAGTAATTCAACGTGAGTGTTAATCAGTTTAGTTTATCTTCTCCCCAAAATCCAAAAGCCACGTAAGCCGGCTAAATAAATATCCAAACAAATTGATATTTAGTATAATTTTAATGCTATATTCACCGCGCTACCCGATGAATATGACATTTCAAGGCGCGGTTGCTAAGCTAAGTTACTCTTTTTCGTAAGTTGTTTGTCAAGTTTTAGCCCATTTTTTACTCTTTGATGTCCACATCTCAAAATTATATTTAAAAAAGTATTCGTCTCAGGCTCAGTAAATATTGGCGAATAGTAATCGAGCCTTAGGTGGGTTACAAGTGTTTGGCGACCATATTGCTAACGAAACTCGCGCATGCGATGTCGCATGTCCGAGATTTCTGTATATTTTTTTTGAATCGAAAGCGGCGAGGTAAATATCTACCACTCTTCACCGACGCTTATGTGAACAATTGTTTTAGTATATATCAAACCAGTGGATAGCCGCCAGCTCCAAACCGCTTTATTTTCCTGAGAAATGAGAAAAAAAGCGCGCGCGAAATCCAGAACAAGCCAGGAGGTGAATGTAGATGCATCCCGATATTGAGTAGCCACCCAGAGC
The DNA here is from genome assembly GCA_964017195.1 of Siderastrea radians. Taxonomy (NCBI): domain Eukaryota; kingdom Metazoa; phylum Cnidaria; class Anthozoa; order Scleractinia; family Rhizangiidae; genus Siderastrea; species Siderastrea radians. The sequence goes on along the minus strand of OZ024889.1, from coordinate 58,543,948 downwards.
TCCCGTAAAACACTATCCACAGGTTTGGTTTGCACTGATTTGTGTTTACCTTATTACTGCTTAGCGTCCACCTCACCTGATTTGTGCTTCATTACTAAAACTTGTCTGAGATAGGAAAGTCATTAAGGTCACGAAGGATGAAGCAGCAAGCAAGGAAAATAAACTTCGAGTACAGCAGAGTGTCTCTCCCATTTGTACTGCAAAATCAGCCTTAGGATTTCACGATTTCTTCTCCAAGTGTCCAATGAAATTAAAGTGCTGAAATAATGTGAACAATGTCATCGTGAGGTTTATGTGAAAGTAACATCAAGAACAACCAATTATATAGGGAATCGGGGGATGAAGACGAATAAGAATAGCGAAAAATTCTTGATGTGGAATAATTGCCTTTTTGCCGTGGAATGATGGAATAACGGCCTTGGTTTTTCAGGAATAATGAAATATTGATTTCTCTAGGAATAATCATGGACTTTTACATTACCCTACTAGCAACGTAATTTTGCCTTTAAAGCAGAAATAATGGAATAATGAACACTCCATTATTCCTCTTCATCTCCCAATAAATAAGCAAAAAATAAAATAAAATAAATAAATTATAAATGAACAAATAAATATATAATGAATCGAACACTCTCAAAAGGTAGCCAACATCAGAACCAGACAGATACGTAAACAAGCGGTCAGATATAGGGGCGATTTGTGAATAATTCCTAAATCACTCGGCTACGGGTTGTTTTGCCAGCAATGCATATCTGAATGATAATGATGCACAAGGTATGAAACTGCAATATCATTTCGTTGGCATTACTGCAGAAGCACAAATCACAAACAGTTTCTCAGTTAGGGATTTCACTGTCCTGTACTGGGTAGTTTAACAACACTGATAAATTAAATAAACGTCACAAACTTCGTGATTTCGGCAGTTTGCATTGCTCAAATGATTTCTGGATCGAAGGTGGCAACGCAATAATGCGGCAACGGCTATAACAACTACACTGACGATCGACTTACAGTTGCAGAAACATTGTGAAAAAAAAAACAAACGTTTTATACACGCTGGAAACTTGTAATTCCAAAATGGATGACCATAATCGATGCAATCACCAAAGAATGATTCACGGAAAAACTGTTGATAACGGGTAGAGAAGCAAGCTTGAAAGAAGTTAGGTTAAATTAACTCTTCATCTTTTTAGATTTCATCTCCTAGGTTGTCAAGTGAAACAAAGGATGATTCAAGATTTCAGTTGTTAAAAGATTGTCCGTTTTGCATGATTTCGGATTTGAAAAGTGTACCTCCACGAAAGCAAGAAAGGAAGGAAGTGAAGAGGCGAAGGGGTCTCTCAGTTTTGCAGAATTTGTGATCGACACCCCTGATTCACCCATGGCAAGATCCAGCACGATCAAATCTTCCAAAACAGCCTAAATTGTCAAGGAAAATGTACTTAGGATTATTTCATCTTACCTCGAGGAAAAATCTGGAGAACAGTTTTCTACCTGGGAGGATGGAAAAAAGCATTCTACGGAGTTAACCAAATCGTATTCCGATTAACGACTGTCGTCGCAAACGCAGATAACGCGCATCCAATACTCAACACAAGTTATTTCCAAAAGGGATACGAAGGATTTGAAGGATACGGTAACTGAAATAAAAACTACAATAGGAAATGAACATAAACTAACTATAAACAACTGACAAGAAAGGTACAGGAAATTACAAAACCAAAATAGACGACGAAACTTTCAAGACGAATGTGACGATAAAGACGAAAACAAAATCCTTCGGCGAGGTCAACGAAAATGGAAACTTGAATTAACAAACTGATTCGAACTGAACAAACTAGCACCCTGCCGAAAATTAAGCTGCGAGACTATATATACGGTATGCAAAATAAAACTAACAAGTGTAACAAAAACCCTACAAACAAAAGACGCTAATTAAGGAAAGGAAACAAAAGAGTAACGAACAAAAACGAAAAATTCTGGCACCTACAACGACCAAGAATTCAAAACAACATATTTATATCGCGACATGTGATCTGATCCAAGAATTCAGAACCACATATATACACCCTTTTAATAAGTCGCGGCGCCATTTTGAATGTTTAATTAATGACGTCATTCGCGGAGAGCTTTCAGCCGCCATCTTGAATGGTCTCATCACGCCTCATCGCACCATGTCAACAGAAGAGACAAAGAAAGGTCAGTCTCAATTTCTGTCCCGTTCCTATTGTTTTAATTCGCTAATAGGATTATATCCTTTTGACAGGCTCTGATAATCGCAGCTGTGCTGTTCCTCTGTGGAAATCGTACGGGGATGTGTTCGATAACAATCGCAACAGATACGTGACTTACCAAAAAATACCAAGCAATCAAGAAGTGAAGCAGGCTTGGGTGCAAAGAATTAGAAGGGAGGAAAACTCTGCGTGTAAAGTATGTAAGTGATTTCTATGAAAGTGCAGATCTTTCCTGTTTCGCAGCTGGTCGTCTTTTCGGTGCTCTTTCTAGGTCCAGAGGCACACAGTTGTCTGCTCGCTTCATTTCAGGGATGAGGACTTAGAATATTCGAACTTTAGTGGTCAGTGTTTCACTTGCCATTTCTCCGTTGCGGCTTTTTTAGTACGAGCAATATGATTACTCAACCCGTCTTTGCCTGAGTGAGTTCATTGAGGCGATAGTTTGAGAGGCATCGTAAGTAACTGAATTACCTACGTTTAAAACCTAAGAACTGAATTATCTTTAAATTTAAACTGAGGACAAAAGTGGTGGAAGAACATCGCAGTTGTTTACGTAACTAAAGTAGCTGCAAAAAGAAGCCTTTACTTAATTAATAGAAATTTCCATTCCGAGTTTGTTAAGGATGCTTTCATTTTGTTGTTCAAACATAAACCTTCAGACACGCTGCTCCTTTCAGCAGTCTTGCCTTCCCGCTAAAATCAATATCCTTAAAATACAACTGAAAAACCTAGCGAAAACTGCAAGATTTCATCTGTAGACATACGTTTGTCTCAGATGAAAGCGAAAAATGCCGCTCACATGTGAAACAAAAAACCTTGTAAATTTATTACTAACAGATACTGCTAGAATGTGGCAATATACAGGTATATATATATATATAATTTAAATTCGCTGCCAAGTGATTTTTCTCGTCCATTTTTCTCTTCGGGTTGCTCGCGAGGAAAAAACTTTCAGCTCACTTTGTTGTTGAGTGTTCATTGACCATATTTGTTGCAGCAGGTATATGAGCTGATAGCCTAGCTCCGTTCAGCCAATCAAAATGCTAGAAATCCAATATACCTAGTCCAGTTTTTAATAATTAACAATTATTCTACGAGGGCACGCTGGATATCGAATGTTATTATTCAACAAATTGTCACTATGCCCATATATGGTAAGGAAGCTCTCAATATCTGTCATCCGTACATGACAGATATCCTGCGATATACGTAAATGACCATATTTGGAAGTGCACTGCAGATTTTCTTTCATTGCTTGTTTGGAGGCCATTTTGAAAAGCGAGGCAGTTTTAGCAGTGTTCTCCGGAAATTTCAACTCCCGGAAGAAACTTTCCACGATTAAATGCTCTCAAAAAGTCAACAAGTATTTGCTTCAGCCCACAAAGATATCCAGAGGTTGACTTGGAATTTTCATAGTGAGAACTCAGCCAAGAAAATGCTTTTGTGAACGAAGCAGCAGACTTGCTCACGGAAAGTTGTAAAGACTAAAGTTGAAAAGATTTTAATTCACAGGAAGAGGACTTATTCTCGGTAAGGTAGCAGAATTTTTTTTCCTTTGTCTTGTCATTTCCAAACATGAGTTTGTAAATAAGTCTTTTTAAGTGAACGGCAGTAAACTTCGATTTCTTGAAGTTCTGTTTTGATTTTTATTTAAGCTTTATGTGTTGCTAGCTTTTAGCGTTTTTATCATAGAGCCGTAGTCTTTGTCGTTCTGAAAATGGGAGTCGTTGGGAATTTGTTGAATAATAAAACAATTATCCTGCTCAATCTTGCGGAATATCCCCTGATTTAGCCAACTCGGCCTACGGCCTCGTCGGCTAAGTATCAGGAGATATTCCGCGCGATTTCGCAGGATAATTGTTAAATAGATAACACGAGGCGCGTAGCGCCGAGTTGGTTATAATCATTTGATATCCAGCAAGCCCGAGTAGAATAATTGTTTTATTAAAAACTTAACCACTACAAAAAAAAAAAAAAAAAAAAATCAAGAAAGAACGGGAAAAATGAGAAAAGAATTTTAAACGGAACAAGAATCCCTCGCATGACTGAACGAAAAAGGCGCCAAAACCTTGCGAAGTGTTGCAGCGTTTCATTGCAAAGCTGAATGAATCAATGAAAACTGCTCGAAAGTGAACAAAGTAGCACAAGTGTTGGAAAGAAATCTTCTAATTATTGGCTCTGAAATATGGTACATGTTTGATTTTTCCTGAAAACATTGTTGTTATCATCGTTCAAAGCGGATTGAAGCTGTACAATTTCACCATATTAGCTGCTGGAGTTGAAACTGAACAAGTTTGTGATCTGTTCGCACAACGGAGCCATCATGTGCGTGTTTCATCGAACTGAAGACAGAACAAATTTGAACTTGAAGAGGTAATTTCCATGCAGCTCAGAAGCAAGGTTACGGCAGTGAGGAACATTAGAAGTCACCATCATAGTTTGTTAAATGCAAAGTGCAAAATGCAGTTGTTCTCGGTTTAGAGGTTGCGGACGGAATGGTAAGCTTAAGAACAACATTCAAACAATTGGAAAAGCGATTGAACTCCGTTTACATGGCATCCGATTTCTATCTGAGCATTTGGACCTGTTGGAATACAGAGCTACAACGAGTGCAGGTAAACCAGTGTCAATTTTGCGTGTTAAAGGCGAAAAAAATCTCGCCCTTCCTTCCTTCTTGGTAGAGGGTGCTAATGGGGTTAGTAGTTAACTGACAATTGGCCAAAATAATAGTAGTTAACTGAAATTTGGCCAAAAAATTAGTAGTTAACTGATAAATTAAAAGTCAACAGTTAACTGACATTTTATTAATTATATTGAATACGATTGTTGATGTTTTAAAAGCAACAAAGATTTTCTTAACAGCGAGGCTATTTCGTGACATTTACCTGACACGCTGCATGACCTGGTAGCGGTATTCACTGTTATTTGGGTCACTTCCGATGCAAAAGTGCCATGCCAAGCGTAACTTGGACCTTGATCTCTGCGATGGCTTTGAGCAGTGGCGTGGTCAAACTAGACTGTGTGACAGGCGCAGAAGGGGGAGGGAAAAGGGGAGAAATTATTCTCGAGGACGGAGGGGAGAGGAAGGGAGTCATGCATCCCATTTTATAACTATGTTGAATGGAAATTGAGAAACACGAATTTCGAGTACTTAAGGTGGCCGTACACAGTTTTCTTGTAGCTATGCATTACTACTCGTTATTTTCAAACCGCACTGGCAATTGGGCGGCCAAAATTAGCAAGGTGCAAAATCGGCTAAAAAAGATTTTATTTTGATATGTTATATTGGACTATGTACCGTTGCCATGGTAAAATAGCTGGTAATAAACCAGCATTAAATAATGGGTCTGATTTATTTTCGGAAAATCCAATCGATAGATTTTTTGCATCATTTGTCTCTAGGAAAATTGGAAAAATACTGCCCTATTGACACTGGTCTGGTGAAATTTTGACAGAGAGATCTTCTGCAATTTTGTGTTTTGTATTTCAACATTTTCTGAACATGTCCTCTGTCGGATTTCAATTTTTGTGCAGGCGAGTTAAGCGTGTTCTGAACTATTATTCTACCAAATTTCATGAAATTCTAACAAGCGGCTCCGTAGAAAACAGTGCATTTCCACTAAACCATGCAGTCACAATCTTCTGGTTAACTGCGCATGCGTTGCATTTGACAGGGTCTCGATCTTTCTCGATCCATACAAACAATCCTGGAAAGGCAGGGTCCAATAGTATTACCTTTTAATACATTGAAAAACAAACGTTTTTTACACATAACAAACAGTTTGATTGTTAAGAAGGAATATTAGGTAGTTCTGACCAATCACGATTTTGGTGAGAAGTAAAACACGCCTGAAACAATGGCCTGGTAGTGGGCGCGCCCTCTCCATTCCTCTTGAGCTCCGCGCTCGTTGTTCGCTTTCGCTAATAATTTCAACCCTTTTTCCTCCCCTCTCCGCGCCTGCCACGCAAGCTATGGTCATCTCGATAAAAACTTGGAATAAGTTATTCTAAGTTTTTATCAAGATGATGACAAAGGGTCGGCATTAAAACGATACAGAGGTCGCGTGCCGTTTGACTTGGCGAAACACAATTCAATGGACATAGTATGTAAACATTTGACAGATTTTATGGGAATTTTACAACAAGCGGTAAAGTTTAAACTCGGTGCGTTTGACTTGAAGCTGATACGATTAGATATTTGACTGTCCAGCACGCGAACGTGGGGCGATGTCGCAGCTCTTACAAGGTCTTCTCTGATTTGCTGAGAAAACAATACACCAAACAACAAAACAATGGACCCTAGCCCCGAAAACAATAGAGCTGCGTGATACCAAGGTCCAATGAAATTAGAGGTTGTTAAGAGCTGCAGGGCTACTCGGGCCGAACGTGGGTTGACCTTGTTTGGCCTGATTTAGATCTCGTCAATAATTGATTACGGGTCAGAATGACAGACCCTCTGAGCAGACTAAACAACTAAACAAAAACAACTTTCTCATCTTTCTCAATAGTTCGGACTCTCTTTCTCTTTCATTATGAGTAAGATTTCTGATTTGATTGTTCTTTTTTAATAATTATTTTCATGTCTGGAAATTGTAATTTATTTATTGATTTGAGTAAGGTCCACCCCCAAGGATGATTGACGTGCTGAAGTGAGGAAAAATTCGGGTTATGAAGCAATAGTTTTCGATGTAAGAAAAGGAAAGTTAATAGATAACTACAATATTTAGTATTTAACTGACAATTGGCCGAAAAATGAGTAGTTAACTGACATTTGTCCGAAAAATTAGTAGTTAACTGACAATTGGTTACCCCCATTAGCACCCTCTTGGTAGTTTGCCGCTGTATTTTTTCTAGTACTTGTATAGACGTCCGCTTCATGATTTTCGCACCGACCCGCGCCGTGAATGTGTGATAGTTTTTATTAAATGCTCCTGTCCCATTTCACTGTGTTTTATATTATGTCTTGTCTTGATATTTTGAAGTGGAAAGCTTTCCTGATAAAACCTACCGTGTTCAATTTCAATGATCGACGTGACGATCGATGAAAGAAATTAATTGTAACGCTTAATGCTTAAATTTCTATTTCTGCACAGTTTCTTCAAACAATTTTGACTTGTGTTAGACGACGCTGTTGGTAATGCTTGTTGGTGACGATGTTTGAATTTCTGCTTAATTTAAATTCGCTGCCAAGTGATTTTTCTCGTCCATTTTTCTCGTCGGGTTGCTCGCGAGGAAAAAACTTTCAGCTCACTTTGTTGTTGAGTGTTCATTGACCATATTTGTCGCAGCAGGTATATGAGCTGATAGCCTAGCTCCGTTCAGCCAATCAAAATGCTAGAAATCCAAGATACCTAGTCTAGTTTTTAATAATAAAATATATATATATATATATACACCAGTAGATGGACAACTCAATGAGGGCACATGGATTTTAAATCTGTTTCGTAGACCAACGCGGAGTTGGTCCACTCATCAGTTAATCTCCATATACACTGAAGTATCGTTAAGGTTTACATCAGCAATATGTTCGCGTGACAAGAAACCGTTTTTTTAAAAAGCCGCAAATTTAAATTTTAAGTGCGCGCGTAAGGAACCGTAGAAATTTAAAAATTATACTTGCGCGCGCGTAAATGTCCGCTCGATGTCTGACTAATTATTGTACTTAAGAATGTATTTTCGCCGGTGTCTGCAGGTCGATATGAGCTCATTGCGCTTGTTTAAGGTTGCCATGTGTGGTTTAGATATTATAAAAAACTTCTCTGAAATGCATAAATTGCACCGCTTGGTGAGAGTGGTGTATGCTCTTGCTTTTACAAGGATTTTCCACGTGATTGTAAAATCTTTCTTCTTTTCTTTTAACTGCCACAGGTATTTGCTGAGCTCAGTGTCATTCTTCTTGTTCTCATGCTTGAATGACATCTCGGGTGGTTCCTCCATCTGGTCTTGAATTCTGTGGCAGTCAGGCCTATACATGTCTCGGTTTTTTCCTTGGTTGTGACCTTGGCTTGGTACACAACTTCTTTTAGCAAGCATTCACCTTTTAATGGGCACTCGTCTGCTTTTCTGCAGTTGCACGTTTTTGTGGTTGTGTCTTGTTGAGGTTGTGCTGCTTTCTTTAAGATGTTTTTGTTGTGTCCGTCTATTATTTGTTTCACGTTTGACATACAGCTGTAGCTTAATTTGATAGTGTTCCTTTTGAATATTTTCCTCAATTTGTGGCCAGTTGGGTAGAGCACTCTCTTGGCTTCACTGGTGAAAATCACCTGAATTATATATATATATATATATATATATATATATATATATATATAGAGAGAGAGAGAGAGAGAGAGAGAGAGAAATTTTGTGTTCTGTTTTATCGAAGTATAGTGCTCGATACGTTAAAGTAGAGCGTAATATATATTTTTGAAAATAGTAATATATTCACATTCATTCAATAAGACACTCTATGACTTATGCTTATTAAGATATGGGAGGAAAAAATTTTGCATAAGACATAAAGTGGGAGTATAAATGTAGGGATGGTAGACGTCGCTGAAGGGGAGGAGGGTGGGGGAAACCAATTCGCGTCACCCTAAGAGCCCGCGTGGAAATGAGAGGACGAGTTTGAAACGAGAGAACGCTTAAATAGCAAGAAATTAACCCCGAAGGAGTAGCCTGAGAGGGGGTAGAATGCGCCAAGGGAATTAAGCTAGATAAACAGGAATGCTTAAAGCGTTTTCGTGCCTTATGAATGAATGAGAATAGGCTAGATGGTTGAGGTGCTGACACAATTTCCACAACTTGTCCAGAAAAATTGGCACGGACTGCTTTGGAGAAACGTGGGACGAGGCTTGCTCTTGATACAGGAAACGAAGATAATCTTAAAGGGAGTGATAGGAGGCGGGATTGCCGGTTCCAAGGAGGTCACACCATGGACCTGCTCTTCCTGCATTATTGAAGATGGAACGGAGTTTCCCAATAAGGCTATCTACAGTTCCTGCCGCTAAACGGACTGGGCATTGACACCGTTCCTTGGAATGTGATCCGAACAAAGGGCAGGTAGACTTGTGAACCTTTGTCTTCCCTTTCCGATCTTTATAAATAAGAAAACGAACAAGGTCCTGAGGAGCTGCTGAAGATAAAGACTTAGAAAGGGGGAGAGAGAAAAGAAAATTCTCCAACTCCTTCTGAAGGGCTGATTTCTGCTTTTCATAGGGCTTAGAGGCACGAAGAGCTTGAATAGATTGTAAGCGATTGTTGATGGAGGGAAGATCAAGCTGAATTTTGCTGTTAACGCTCTGTTGTGATTGAAAGAGGCGCCGATATCGGGCACTGAACAGCAGGGCACCAAAGGCGCGGTACCAAGGGAAGTTCCTGAAGAACAAGACAAAAGAGGGAAACAAAAACTTTTTAATCAGAAGGTAAAACCCGGAAGACCCAAAGATCCCACTGCAAAGCTCGCGGAGCAAAGGATCCGGATAGATTAGAGTTAGGAAAAAGGAGAATATCCTTTTGACCCTTAGAGCCCAACTGAAAGTAGCTGGAAGCCCTGTGGTACAGAATGGGCCACCAATAACGTTTGGGACTTAGATCAGGCACAACCAAAGTAATGGGGCATGGCTGTGAGGATAAAAAATTGAGCAAAGGCCCTACCAGAACAAAGGGGGGAAAAACATATGCGTTTTCGGAGGGATCAAGCACTTGGGCGAAAAGATTTGTACCAGATGAGCCCGGATTAGGAAACGGGGAGAAAAAACGGAGAGGTTTACCCTTAGAATCACACTGAACATTGGAGGACAGGCCATCAAGTCCAGCGAATGAGGGCCAAAAGCCTGATCCACTAGTTTCCAGGCGAGTGGGCTAAGCTTGCAATCTGCATCAGACAGGGAACGGGACGGAAAATCAGCGGGATTCTCTCTAGAAGGAACCAAAAAGGTTTTCAGCGCCAGGTTGAATTTCAAAGTTAGGGAAAAGATGTCCTTCATAACGGAAGACAGGGCTGGCATCTGGGAGAGCTGGCGTTCCCAACATGAAACCACAACTTTATTATCGATAAAGCAATCCACTCTGGAATTAGCGATAATTTCCCCAACACTTTCCAAGGTGTGAAGTAGAGCGCGCGCCTCCCTGACTGCTATAGGGAGTTGCCGGGTATCGTCATCCCAATATCCACGCAGTGTTTTCTCTTCTTTCTCTGGGACTTTAAGCACTCCGCCTCAGCCAACATCGGACGCATCACAGAAAAGAGTGTTCGAGACGTGCTTTTCATCTTTCCAAGGGAGATAGCCATTCCAATCATCAAGAAAATGCCAATGCAAGAGTTCTTGCTTCAAAGTCGAAGAAACAGCGATAGCCCTTGGAGTTTTGGAGGCTGCCGATATGGCCTGGTAAACACAATTGGTAAAGAGCTTCGCAGCTGGAACGGAAAGGGAAAAGGAAGTTGTCTTCCCGGCGAACTTCTGCAGCTTCTTGAGGGACACAGTCTTACTCTCCAGAATGGAATCACGAAGAGTAGCGAACTTTAAAACTTTATCCCTTGGTAGCGTAAAAAGCCTGTATGTCGGATTGACAGATGTGCCCCAGGAATTTTACTTTGATGCGCGGAATGAAAACGCTCTTAACAATGCTAAGAAAATAGCCTAACTCCAGGAGAACAGAACACGCGATAAAAGTCCCCATTTCTGCAAGCTGAAAGTTCGAAAAGTTTACATGGGACTTAGAACGAGGGCGAAGCTGGCCAAGATGCCTGTCATCGATATATTGAGAGCAAGGAACTCCTAAAGACCTTATGTAGCTTGTAGCCGCCATGCCAACAGTGTTGTATATGTACGCACTGGCCTTCCACCCGAAGGGAATGGTGGTGTAAGTAAAATAATAACCTTTCCATTGTAAACCGAAAAAGGTGCAGCTGGAGGGTGTAAAGGAATATGATCGTAGCCGCTCTTATCGTCTATAGTAGACTGGAAGTGGTTGAGTCCGACATAGCGAGGCAGGTCGGTAATATAGTTTAGAGTGAACGGGCAGTCCTTAATCCAAAGATTTAAAAAACGCTCGTCATGGCACATACGTGGCTTCGTGGGCTCTGTCGTAATGGGCATGACGAGATGGGGCGGGGCAACAAAACCAACTTTGCCAACAACCAGAAGGGAACCATTTCGGACTCTTTCAAAAATGCAATTAGAAATAAAACCCTCGTGGTCCTGGCAATTGCGCGCATTAGGAAAGACGATGCGAGGCGGAATGGGCGAGTCATAAGAACGGCCCTGAAACGTTCCCTTAAAAGGCGTAAAAAATTCCTGGATATCCACCCCCAATGAAACGTAGCGAAAAATTTCATCTGCCTTGGAGCAGTTGAGCAAAATGGTCCGCCATTTATGACAGTTTGCTTGAATGTTCCCAGCAATGAAGTTTTCGTTATCTCTAAAGGGGATGTGCGTAGGTGAAGCATACACAGAGCCGGAAGAGACCATATCCACTGAGGGGAGCGGCCCGACCCAGTTGTAGGGCTTTCCCTCCCAATTACACCAAGACTCCTTGGGCCTATGAGAAGAAGCCACGTCAAAAGGCTGGTCAAAATGAAAAAAAGGAGAACAAATAGAAAATAAAGGGAGGGAAATAAAACCCCACAACCGAGTTGAGCCAGGAATCCGTCCGAAGACTGGAAAAGGGTTAAGTTTAGAAAACCCCCCTGGACAAGACTCGGAAATGAGGATGAAACTAAATAAAGGAAAAATAGACTTAAAGGAAACAACAAAACTTTATTGTGGAGGTTACAAAATTCATAGGATAACAGCAAACCCACAATACACGACAAAGTTCAGTTGGAATTGTTACGGGCCTTCCTTACTCGACAATTTCTCGCAATGTGGCCTCGGAGGCCACACGCGTAACATGTAATGGTAACCCTGGGGTTAGAATACGGCATTCTAGGATTGCCCATAAGGGGACGAACACTGGAACTGTGCTTGAAAGCCTTCTCAATCTCCTTGGCAATCGCGATCTCCTCTTTATCCCCCAGAAGCTTTAAGAGTACTGGCTGAAAAGAGGCATGCGACGACAGGGGCCTGGTCTGCTTGAGGATAGAATTGTAGCGGGAAGCCTGGGCATCATTTTTCTCTCTCGCCGTGTCAACCAAATGCTCCAAAGCTGCAATGACGGCATGCACATCAAAAATACCCGCGGGACGGGAAATTAGCTGCTTCACAGTCTGAAGGGCATTATGAACCGAGTTTTGATCGAGCTTGTTCTTTACCTCAGCGATTTCTATCTGAACCACTGCAAAATCGTTAAGGGCAGCCTAGGCAGGTAAAGAGAAAACAGAAAGGGGGAAAGGGGATAAAAATCACCTGTGCGAATAACAAAAAGATGAGAAAATACGCGAAAGAAACAGACCCGACAGCGCTAACTAGAATAAAAACAATAAAACAAGGCAAAGCGCTAAGCCGCGGAGTTGAATTAAAAAGCCGAAAATAGACCAAATACAATAAAAAACAAAAACAATAGAAAGAACATTAAAAACAAGCGGCAGCAACAAAGACAGGCGAAAAACAGGGGCAAGTAAAAGCAACTGAACCAAAATAACACCTTTTATACTTCGCAAACGACCGACACTAAAATGGGGTAAAACAAAAAGAAAAACATCTACAGATAAAACACTTGAAAAGCCAAAAAGGCCAACGTTAAAAGATTGTCACTTCGACCATACACGTTACGCGCGAAGCGTCGACATAAAATAAAACAGAGAAACAAACCACAAATACGTTTCACAAGCCAAAAAAGGCTAACGTACCAGAATATACGTTGCTCAAGCGACAAGCGCTAACGTAATGCAAAACCGAAAACGAACGCCTATTTACGTTCCGCAAGCCAAAAAGGCCAACGTAAATTCCCCGGTCTCTTATACGTTGCTCAAGCGGTAAACGCCAACGTAAAACCGACTATAACAACAAAGCAATCTACGTTTCACAAGCCACAAAGGCTAATGTAAAACAGTTGACATTCCGGCTATACGTTGCTCAAGCGACAAGCGCCAACGTAAAACAAAACACTAAAAGAATCACTCATTTACGTTTCACAAGCCGAATGGGCTAACGTAAACATGGAGAAACTGACGTTCCACAGAAACCAACAAAGTTAGACCCACGTGGCAACAACCTACGGCAAAACAAGAAAGAAAAAAGAATGGAGAAAATAAATACCTCAGGTTCTTGTGCCGCGGGCTGACCGGCAGGTTCTGCAGGTTGCCCAGCATCTTGAGGAGCAGCCAATGCTTGAATTTGTTCTTGCTGAGGAGCATCAGGAGCTTGAGCCATTCTGGAAATACGAAGCTTCAGCGACGTCGGCGATGGGTAGAAAGTAAACCAATTCTAGTCACTAAAAGAGCCCGCGTGGAAATGAGAGGACGAGTTTGAAACGAGAGAACGCTTAAATAGCAAGAAATTAACCCCGAGGGAGTAGCCTGAGAGGGGGTAGAATGCGCCAAGGGAATTAAGCTAGATAAACAGGAATGCTTAAAGCGTTTTCGTGCCTTATGAATGAATGAGAATAGAAAAAAAAATACAAAAAAAACTACTAGAAAAAACTACACTTTCAAGTGTAGTTTTTTTCTATTTTCAAAAAAAAAAATATATATAAATAACACAAATGAACTTAAACCAGTCAAAGAAAGAATAAACAAACACAAAGTGAAAACCCTAAAAATTGTCCTGAACGGGATTTGATCCCGCGTCCTCGACTTTCTAGTGCCGATATATATATATCTGTCATGTATGGATGACAGATATTGAGGGCTTCCTTACCATATATGGGCATAGTGACAATCTGTTGAATAATAAATATATATATATATAAACCAGTTGGTGAACTACTCAAATCTTGAGTGAATGGACATTATATATATATATTTTATATATATATAATGGTGTATATATATACAGTGGTTCATTATATATATATATATATATATACATTATATATATATATTTTGTCCAACTCCCGAAAAGGTTGATCTTTATGCGCTGCGGAAAGACATTAAGGATTACATTAGACGCATCCGATTAAAAGAATACTTTCACACAGACGACGTTGTAGGAGGAGATTTTTCTGAAATCCCAGTGTTTAGGAAAAAATCTGGTTGGATCCCTGACAGGAATAGAGAATTAGCAATTGAGGCTTACGTTGAATCCCTTGAAAGAGAATTGTTGTCGTATGATTTTGATACGGCTTATCAGAGAAATCTTTCCAAAGATGAACAAACAGCACTTGAAAATTTACGTCGTTATGATGACATAATCATTAAGCAAGCGGATAAGGGGTCTGCGGTTGTTGTAATGGATAAAGAAGCCTACTTAAGGGAAGCGATGAAACAACTTGATGATAAGGAGGTATACCAACCGTTAGTGAAAGACCCAACTAAAGACATGATAAAAAAGATTAATGAACGGATTCAGAAATCATATCACCAGGGCAACATTGACAAGGAAACGCAGCAATATCTTATGGCTTCAGGGGAAGAGAGAGCAGGAAGATTTTACTTACTTCCAAAAATTCACAAGGAAGGATGTCCCGGACGACCAGTGATATCAGGTTGTAATACACCTACAGAGAAGATTTCACAATTTGTAGACCACCACTTGCGACCATTGGTACCAAATATAGCGTCTTATATAAAAGATACCAATGACTTTTTACGCAAATTGAAGAACGTAGGAACATTGCCTGATGGAGCTATTTTATGTACAATAGATGTTGTTGGTCTGTATCCGCACATTCCGCACGACGAGGGGTTACAGGCGGTCCGAGAGACCCTGGGACTTTCTAATACTCATCATTCAGATCGATCGGAGAAGAGTGGTCTCAAACAGGACATAGTTGATTTTACAGAGCTCGTTCTTAAAAATACTAATTTTGAATTTGATGACAAGCACTATGTGCAGAAGTTGGGAACAGCGATAGGAACTCGCATGGCTCCATCGTATGCCAATATATTCATGGATAGACTAGAGAGACAATTAATTTCGCAAGCAGAAATTAAACCTCACACATGGTGGCGTTTCATTGATGACATTTTCATTATTTGGACGGAGGGGGAACACAGTCTTAAAAGTTTCATCGAGTACCTCAACAATGCACATAGAGCAATAAAGTTTACATCAAAATGGTCGTGAAGTGAAATAGAATTCTTAGATGTGAAAGTGATCAATGATTCTGGGAGACTCGAGACTGATGTCTTCATAAGGCCAACAGATAGTCCTCAATACCTCCACAAAACATCGTGTCACCCAAACGCTTGTAAGAAAGGGATCCCTTTTGCGCAAGCGTTGAGATTAAGACGAAGCTGTTCAAGGAACTCGTTCTTTGAGAAACGAGCTAGTGATTTATGCAAGTTTTTAGAAGAGAGGGGATACAAGAAGAAGTATGTGGAAGAACAAATAGATCGAGCAAGGAGAACGTCGAGAGATGAAGTTTTAACAGAAAGACCGAGAAAAGAAAACACTCGGGTTCCGTTTGTGGTAACCTACCATCCTGGCTTCCCGCATATTGGAGGTCTACTTCAAAAGCTACATCCAGTTTTACATTCATCCACGAGGTGTAAAGAAGCCGTTCCACAAGTACCAATGGTGGCGTATAGGAAGCCAAAGACTGCTTAGCTCAATACCTGGTTCGTGCTCGTTTTACGAACGCCCCGAAAGAGAAGATCAATGGAACATTGAAATGTACTTCAAAAAACTGTCAAATATGTAATTTTTTATGTCTAGGTGACACCTTTTGTAGCAATAAGAATGGCAAAGAATTTAAAATTAATTATAACTTAGATTGCAACTGTAGTAACGTAATCTACCTGATCAATTGTACTAAGTGCAAAGTGCAATATGTAGGATCTACTACGACTAGGTTTAGAACCCGATTTAATAATCATAAAAGCAGGGTCAATGCTCATGTTAATTTAAGTTTAAATCAAAAAGGGAAAGATGACCTCATATACAGACATTTCAATAGTGACGGGCACAGAGGTTTAGAAGACATGCAAATACAGCTGATAGACCATGTCAAAGGAGAAAAAGAATTACGAGAAAGAGAAAATCACTGGATTTACAAACTGGCGACCTTGGCGCCCCATGGCCTCAACGACAATGACGGATTTTACGCACAAAACAAGAAGTCACGTGCGGGTGTACGGGCGCGATAAAAATCGTTTAAGACGCGTGTCCTTAGTAACGCAATTTTGAAATGTACAGTTTGAATATTGTAATACGATTCTTGTAACGGTTTTTAGTCACCCTGAAGAAGAGTACTGAATGTACTCGAAATATAGGTGTTAAACAAAAAAAGTTAGAGTTTGTCTTCATTTGTGTTAAATTTATATGATCGTTATGATAGACTACAAGAATGGATGCTTGTGAGAAGTATATATATATATATATATATATATATATATATGTTATCACAAATGAAGACAATCATTAAACTTTTTTCACACACCTATATTTCGACGCCTTTTAGGCGTCTTCTTCAGGGTGAATAACCGTTGCCCTGCACGCGCCATACTATAAAAACAAGTTTCAAATGGAGCATCCACGCGCGCGCGCTACAACAAATCGTTAACTACCCTGCACGCGCGCGCCCACTAACTTTACATAAATCTACGTACGCCTTGAGCGCTTATTTTGTACAAAGAAAAAATCATTGTCATTCAATCCATTCGGATCTAGTGTGTTTAGTTTATAGGCCCATTGACCCTCTTTCTCGCGCAACTGTTGTTCTCCATTCACCCGGTCTATCAATTGGATCTTAACGTCACTCAGTCCATTATGTCCTTCACCACAAAAATGTCTGTACAATAGATCATCGGCCCTTTTCTCTGCCTGCGTCAACATTCCGTGTCGCCTAATCCTAGACTTATGGTTATTAAACCTCAGTCTAAATTTCGTAGTTGTGGAGCCCACATATTGCAACGAACATTTCTTACATGTAATTAAGTACACTACATAACTAGAATTACAGTTAAGGTTGTAATTGATCGAATAACTTTTATCGTCATGTGAACTCTTGAACCGACTGTTCCCATCCATGTATTTGCAAATCTCACATCTCCTCGACGAACATTTCACTGTCCCTAACACCAAATCCCTTGGTTTACGACTTTCCACCTTTGCACGTACCAAATAGTCCCCCAAGCTCTTTGGTTTTCTAAAAGCCACAAATGGAACATTCTTGATGGCGTTTTTACACCTATCCGACGACTCCAGAATAGGATGAAGCTCCCTGAGAATTTTGCTGATGTCTGGCAAACGAGGATGGTATGTTACCACAAAAGGTGTTTTTGTAGAGCGTGGTTGGTTGCTTTTACTCAGAACTTCATCCCTTGTCATCCTTCTAACTTTATCAACTTGACCCTCAACGTACGCCTTCCTATAGCCCCTCTCCACCAAAAACTCCACCAAGTCTCTCACTCTCTCTTCAAAAAAACAAGACTTTGAACAAATTCTACGTAATCGCATCGCCTGGGCAAATGGAATACTTTTTTTACATGCACCCGGATGACAAGAACTGTGATGTAAATATTGATGACTGTCTGTGGGCTTAATAAACACGTCAGTCTCCAAAACGCCCGACTCATTTAACACCTTGACGTCTAGAAATTCAATCTCGTGATCCGACCATTTGCAGGTGAATTTGATCGTATCATGCGCGTTGTTAAGGTAATCAATGAATTCTTTCAGCTTCTCCTCTCCCTCCGTCCAAACAATAAAAATGTCATCAATATACCGCCACCAAATATGCGGTTTGACCTCCGCATTTTGAATCAAACGTCTCTCTAATCTGTCCATAAATATGTTCGCATACGAAGGAGCCATCCGCGTCCCTATCGCTGTCCCCCTCTTCTGAAGATAATGTTTACCATTGAATTCAAAGTTATTACTCTTTAGAACCAACTCTGCAAACGACAATACATCCTCAGTAAGAGATCCTCGCTGTTCTGAGTCAACCTGACCGTCCAATGTACTTAGTGCTTCCTTCAAAGCCTCCAAACCCTCATTGTGTGGAATGTGAGGGTATAACCCAACAACATCTATCGTGCACAATATCGCCCCCTCCGGCAGCTCTCCAATTTGTCCCAACTTGTGTAAAAAGTCATTGGTATCTTTGATGTATGATTTAATTTCCGGTACTAATGGTCGCACTTTTTGATCTACAAACGCAGATATCTTTTCTGTAGGGGTGCCACATCCTGAGATAACTGGTCTGCCTGGACATCCCCGTTTATGTATTTTTGGCAATAGGTAAAACCTACCAGGCTTCACATCCTCTGACACCATCAA
The DNA here is from genome assembly GCA_964017195.1 of Siderastrea radians. NCBI lineage: Eukaryota > Metazoa > Cnidaria > Anthozoa > Scleractinia > Rhizangiidae > Siderastrea > Siderastrea radians. Next base: position 58,525,410 of record OZ024889.1, on the reverse strand, counting down.
ATAATCCTTTGTTTTATCATCAATGTTCCCTTTCTCCCAACTCTCACGAATCTTTTCATTGATCTTTTTCACCATGTCCCGAGTAGGATCTCCGTCCAATAACACGTACACTTCTGAATCATTCAATTGACCCACAGCCTCATTTATATAGGCCTCCCTATCCATGACCACCACTGCAGAACCCTTATCAGCTTGTTTGATAATAATATCATCATAATTCCGTAAATTCTCTAAGGCCCTCTGTTCGTCTTGTGTCAAATTACGCTGACATTTTACATTTAAATCATGTGATAGAATTGTTCTTTCAAGGGCTTCAACGTATGCCTCAATAGCCATTTCCCTGTTTCTTTCCGGGCACCATGTCGATTTCGTTCTAAGCGCCGGCATCTCGGAAAAATCTCCATCGACGTCATCTTCGCAACAGAAATACTCTCTCAGCCTTATTCGCCTTATGTAATCTCTTATATCCTTCCTGACATTGTAAACATCAATCCTTTCCGGAGTTGGGCAAAATTTCAGTCCCTTCGATAAAAGTGATATTTCCGCCTCTGTGAGATGTCTCTTAGACAAATTGACAACAATTCGATCCCCAGTATCAAGCCCAGCACCCGTGTCTAAACCATTCCCCCTCGCTGGTGGCCTAATATTCTCTTCTCTGATTTCAGTAAAACTAGCTGCCGACTCCTCCCCGAACGTCCTAATGACATTGTTCACGATTTCATGTCGCATATCACCACCATCCCTTGCTTCTTGTATTACACTATCTAAATCGCTGTGTACTTCTCTTAAATCCACCAATGAAATTGGACAGTCTACTGGTAAAGGATTTACACCACCTAGATTCTCCTCCGAGCTCAAATCTTCCACTTCGACTCCACTATTCTCATGTCGTTCATAATCTCTCCTACTCACTTGTTCTCTAATGTCAGATATGAAATCTTCGATTTGTTCCAGTGAAAATCCACTCTCTGCTTGGTTTCCCCCCCTTCTATTATCCTCCCTCACGTCCCAATCCCCCACGCCGGAACTCTCCCTCGTTTCAGCCCGCTCATTCTCCTCTCGTAAGACCATTAACTTATTCCTTTTTCTCTCTAAAAGCGCATCATTCAATTTACCACAAATTACAGAAATCCTCCTTACCATCTCATTCAATGTCTCCTCACCAAAGCGAGCCGTAATGAAACGTTTTATCTCCGAAATCTCTGCCGTTATTCTTCGCTCCACGTTCAAGGTTTCTCGCACCAAAACGTCCTGCAATTCCTTCGACGCATCCACTAAAATAGATCTCCAGTCCTCTTCAAAGCATCCAGAAGTAACCTCAATATTGGCCTTTTTGTTAAGTCGAAGTCCTTTCGCTACCATGTTCTCCTCCTTTACTGAGGATGTATTGTCGTTTGCAGAGTTGGTTCTAAAGAGTAATAACTTTGAATTCAATGGTAAACATTATCTTCAGAAGAGGGGGACAGCGATAGGGACGCGGATGGCTCCTTCGTATGCGAACATATTTATGGACAGATTAGAGAGACGTTTGATTCAAAATGCGGAGGTCAAACCGCATATTTGGTGGCGGTATATTGATGACATTTTTATTGTTTGGACGGAGGGAGAGGAGAAGCTGGAAGAATTCATTGATTACCTTAACAACGCGCATGATACGATCAAATTCACCTGCAAATGGTCGGATCACGAGATTGAATTTCTAGACGTCAAGGTGTTAAATGAGTCGGGCGTTTTGGAGACTGACGTGTTTATTAAGCCCACAGACAGTCATCAATATTTACATCACAGTTCTTGTCATCCGGGTGCATGTAAAAAAAGTATTCCATTTGCCGAGGCGATGCGATTACGTAGAATTTGTTCAAAGTCTTGTTTTTTTGAAGAGAGAGTGAGAGACTTGGTGGAGTTTTTGGTGGAGAGGGGCTATAGGAAGGCGTACGTTGAGGGTCAAGTTGATAAAGTTAGAAGGATGACAAGGGATGAAGTTCTGAGTAAAAGCAACCAACCACGCTCTACAAAAACACCTTTTGTGGTAACATACCATCCTCGTTTGCCAGACATCAGCAAAATTCTCAGGGAGCTTCATCCTATTCTGGAGTCGTCGGATAGGTGTAAAAACGCCATCAAGAATGTTCCATTTGTGGCTTTTAGAAAACCAAAGAGCTTGGGGGACTATTTGGTACGTGCAAAGGTGGAAAGTCGTAAACCAAGGGATTTGGTATTAGGGACAGTGAAATGTTCGTCGAGGAGATGTGAGATTTGCAAATACATGGATGGGAACAGTCGGTTCAAGAGTTCACATGACGATAAAAGCTATTCGATCAATTACAACCTTAACTGTAATTCTAGTTATGTAGTGTACTTAATTACATGTAAGAAATGTTCGTTGCAATATGTGGGCTCCACAACTACGAAATTTAGACTGAGGTTTAATAACCATAAGTCTAGGATTAGGCGACACGGAATGTTGACGCAGGCAGAGAAAAGGGCCGATGATCTATTGTACAGACATTTTTGTGGTGAAGGACATAATGGACTGAGTGACGTTAAGATCCAATTGATAGACCGGGTGAATGGAGAACAACAGTTGCGCGAGAAAGAGGGTCAATGGGCCTATAAACTAAACACACTAGATCCGAATGGATTGAATGACAATGATTTTTTCTTTGTACAAAATAGGCGCTCAAGGCGTACGTAGATTTATGTAAAGTTAGTGGGCGCGCGCGTGCAGGGTAGTTAACGATTTGTTGTAGCGCGCGCGCGTGGATGCTCCATTTGAAACTTGTTTTTATAGTATGGCGCGTGCAGGGCAACGGTTATTCACCCTGAAGAAGACGCCTAAAAGGCGTCGAAATATAGGTGTGTGAAAAAAGTTTAATGATTGTCTTCATTTGTGATAACATGTATTTTTTTATGAAGATTTACGGTGGCGACGGATGCTTGTGAAAAGTTATATATAATATATATATATATATATATATATATATATATATATAAATAACACAAATGAACTTAAACCAGTCAAAGAAAGAATAAACAAACACAAAGTGAAAACCCTAAAAATTGTCCTGAACGGGATTTGAACCCGCGTCCTCGACTTTCTAGTGCCGATGTGTTAACCACTACACCATCAAGACGACACGCAACAACGCAGCCGAACTTCAGGCTTTATGGCTCACGGGCCTCCCGACAAATTTTAGTGTTTTCACAGGAGCTGACTGGAAGGCTTGTAGGCCTTTTTGACGAATATAAATAACACAAATGAACTTAAACCAGTCAAAGAAAGAATAAACAAACACAAAGTGAAAACCCTAAAAATTGTCCTGAACGGGATTTGAACCCGCGTCCTCGACTTTCTAGTGCCGATGTGTTAACCACTACACCATCAAGACGACCACGCAACAACGCAGCCGAACTTCAGGCTTTATGGCTCACGGGCCTCCCGACAAATTTTAGTGTTTTCACAGGAGCTGACTGGAAGGCTTGTAGGCCTTTTTGACGAATATAAATAACACAAATGAACTTAAACCAGTCAAAGAAAGAATAAACAAACACAAAGTGAAAACCCTAAAAATTGTCCTGAACGGGATTTGAACCCGCGTCCTCGACTTTCTAGTGCCGATGTGTTAACCACTACACCGTCAAGACGACCACGCAACAACGCAGCCGAACTTCAGGCTTTATGGCTCACGGGCCTCCCGACAAATTTTAGTGTTTTCACAGGAGCTGACTGGAAGGCTTGTAGCCTTGCATAAACTTGTCACAAGCATCTCCTTCTCCCGTCCTCATAGAAAACAATATAAATTAATCACAAATGACGACAAAACACCACAAATTCCTTTTACACCTATATTTCGACCACATTCAGTGATCTTCTTCAGGGTGACTAATAAACCGTTAACGTGTTACACTTTTAAATTGTTGAATTGCCAAGGTAACGCGCGTGCATGAATACAACTGCCACTGAACTAACTGCTGTTTTGAAAGTGTAACGGAAAATTCTTACGTTATAGTCTGCGCGCGCTCATACAATTGACTACTATTTTGAAACTAACAGAAAAATGTTACGTTATCGTGTGCGCGCGCTCATTCGCGTCTTTTTGTTTTGCCCATAGAAACCATCATTGTCATTAAGTCCATGTGGTATCAAAGTTCTCAGTTTGTAGATCCACTGTCCCTCTTTATCGCGTAGCTCTCGCTCCCCTTTAACCCAGTCTATTAGTTGGATGCTCATGTGGCTCTAAACCAAAATGTCCCTGGCTATGAAAATGCCGGTGAAGTACATCATCCTTCTCCTTATTTCCCGCCTATTAAGTGTTGCCATGTGCGGCCTACAGATTAAAAATGAATTTCTCTGTGTTACAAAGATCACACCGTTTTGTAATGTGTAAGGTTTAGCCTTGGCAAGGATTTTCCACGTGACTTTGAATTCCTTGTTTTCTCCTTTGAGCTGCCAGATGTGTTTGCTTAGTTCAGTCTCACTTTTTCTCTTTTCGACATCTGATGGTTCCCATACCTTGCCTTGAAGTTGTTTGCTGTGAGGCCGATGTATGTTTCTGTTGTGTTTTCGGTTGGGACCGTGGCTTGGTACACGACTTCATCCACCATACATTCACCATTCAGTGGGCAATCCTCCTTCTTTCTACAGTTACACTTCTTACCTTCGTCTCGCTGTAGTGTTGTTGTTTCTGCTTCTTTAGAATGGCTTTGTTGTGGCCATCTATGATTTGTTTGACGCTAGGCATGCAACTGTAGCTGAGTTTTAGGGTGTTCCTAAAGGGTGGTAAAGAAGCAAATCTGCGTGGTTGACGATAAAATATTTGCTTTGGTCTCATAGTTAAGTGATGATTTCGTTTTGCAAACTCCCTGTTTCAGGTAAAAAATGTCATCGAAATCCCAGCAAACTAAATTCTTTAGCAAGATCAACGATTCTTCATAATATTCATTGATCAAACCAGATCGTACTCTTCTTCAATATATTTTACATACTGCATTACTGCGTTTCTGTTTTCAAAATACTTGGATTCTAAACCCAAATCAAACATCATCGAATTCCTTACAATGTTTTCTAACCCCATATGAAGCATAATAATAATAATAATAATAATAATAATAAATAAGGCGCTTAAAAAACGCATTTTACAACGCATGGAAGTCTCAGTGCTTTTTACAACAAGTTATTTACCTAATCTAACTATAGACACTGTTAAAAAGAAAAGTTTTTAATCTCGATTTAAAGGAGTCAACTGTGGAACACTGTTTGACTGTAATGGGCAAGTCATTCCAGAGCTTTGGTGCAATGACTGAGAAGGATCTGTCACCGTAGGTAACCGTTTGCTGGATGTTTCACAAGGAATTTTCCAGCAAAAGCCGTTGCGTTTCTTAAATAGTCTAAATAGGTTTGTATTGGGTTAATGTCACGCTCAAGTCCAAGTACCTTAGTTAACCTGTCAGCGGAAGCCCCATGCAGATTCAAACTGGCTAATAGGGTGTCGCAGTATGGTAATGTACTTTGACTTGTCTTTAGGAAATAGAAAATGTACGGGAACCCTATTATATCTGGTATGACTACACAAGATCTTGCCATTTTCAGTATACAGGGGTATTGTAGCGGAGAGTTGCAAACGTTGGGGCCATTTAAAATCCAAACCGTTGCCAACTGGTGAGACAAAGGTAATATTTCTTTGGTTACCATAGCGGGAAAACATGTTGGAAAGAGTAGTCGAACCAGTTTTGTGTGTCTTGAGAAAGAATATATAATTCTGTGGTTTCATTTTGAAGGATCTCCACTGTCTTCTCCGTTGGTGAGTTGCCTATAAAAGAGAAAGGAAAAACATCAGGTAAAAGAAAAAGAAACAAGACTAGTTCTACATTATGTTCTTTTGAAAGAAAATTGCTTCGAGTGCGGGGAGAAGAAATTTGTGCACCGGTATTTACTCTGAGTATAGGAGAATTACGCTTGTGTATTTAAAATTATCGCGACCTAATAAACGAGAATTGATACAAAATTCTGTCATTAATAAGGGAAATAAAGTAACGCGAATTTGGCGATCTGCTTTAGGCCGCTCCCTTCACGCCTTTGACTGTCGCACACCTGCCCCTTGCCATACAAATGCTGACTTTGTTCTGGGTTTGAGACTCCAGCAGGTCATGCGTCAGTCAACGCTCGCTCCAATCACACTTAGGATTTTTCCGTGATCGACATGGTAACAGTGCAGCTGGAAACCTACTGACTCAGGTGTATCGTTATCCTATGAAGTCTTGTGTTTCTAGAGTTACCACATTTGAAGGGTGGTTTCAGACGTTTCTACTTTTCATCTGGTACTAGTGGAATTGGGCCTGACCTTGCCCACTGATGAACGACCGAGCCGCGATCATGAATATGAAAATGAATTTGAATATGAATATGCCGCGCAAATTTTGCTTTGTCCAACCAACTAGTGCCAGGCAGTATTGTTTTCGGTCCCATACAATTTCATCGCTAAGGCCACGCCCATGCCGATATTTACTGGATGAGAAGTCTGTCCCGTATTACAAAACTCTGTGAGCTTTTGCATTGCACAATATGCAAGATTAAGGCTAGAAATCTGTCTCCTTTTTTCCCTAGCCTTTTGTTGCTCTGACTGCGTTGTGTTCTGAGGGGTGCAAAAGGATTCTATTCGATTATACAAGACACCAGCTCACCTTGCTAATTCCAAAACATCTTAGAGTCCGTGTGAATTTTCCTGCTTCCATTTCCTTCTATATCTCTTTGTCGTTTGTACAGCTCTCTGGTACGATGTCTGCCATATTCAAAATTTAGTCAACAAACGCTGACCGCGAAGGTGCAATAATTTCGCCGCGATCTGACTTTTAAACATGGCGGAACCCGTACGAGGAGCCGTTAGTGGAAGAAAAATACAAGGGATAGAGAGATTCATTTTAGCATCCTTTTTGGTACAAAGATGTTTTGAGTTAAATAGGCGAGATCGACTAGAATTCCTGTGGGCCCTGTGCTTTTGCTGGATACGACGTGCTCTTAAACATAAGTCAATTTTTGTTTGCAAGACATCATTAAAGCTATTGACTTTGTAGGCTTCTAGGAATCCATGGTAAAGTAAACTACAGTTGAACCGAAATATTTTTTAATTGACCGATTCTTCATATTCCTTATGGATTTCGCGTAATTTTTACATTTCGATACGTGGTGACCTTGCATCTATACTTAAACGATCCGAAAACGCATAATTTAAAAACGCTCTCCAAAGTGAAGACATTTGAAAACGCATCCTTTCGAATACGCATTGCTTTCAGTGTGGACGGCGAAAACGACGACTTTTGAAAACGACCACGGCGTTCACATCACGTGAACTGAGATCCAGTCTCCTTGGAAGAAAGAGATCCAATATGGTGGACAACATGCTCGTACTGGTGCTTTCTTTGCTTTCCAGCTTAAGAGTTTAACATCATATTCTTTTGTTACTCTTCGTAACAATTGAGCATCGTCATCCGTCCACATAAAAGGTTCCTGCTGGTTTGCAGCGTCCTTTTTCATTGCTTTGGTCGTTTTTTCCGATGATTTTTACCATGCTTCTTTTTATGTATTTCGCGTAAACTGGTGACTGCTTCAGAGTTTTATTTGAAAATGGCGGCTGGCAGAAAATGCCACAAGCATCGAGGGCGCGTCTGTCTGTTCCATGCGCATGCGCAGATGGCAATTAAAGCGAAATGATCTCCTATCAGCGTATTCGAGCGCTTAGGACGGGAAAAACGCTGCGATAACGATAGTGTGGACGCGGAGCTTTTGATGCGTTTCCGGTGAAACGAAAACACAGCATTTTGAAAAAGCATAAGTGTGGACGGGGCCTAAATGCCCTTCAAACGAATCGCGGATCTTCGCTTGCGTCTTGTGGAGTTACCTTTCCTAGTAGCGAAAATTGAACGCGTTTGGTTTTCAGAAGCAAAGAGGGGTTTTACCTTAAAAATCTTTTTATTAAGAAAAGCTCAGGGTTGTCTCTTATTTCGAAAATAAGCGCTGTGATCTAAACAAACACAAATCCAATGTTAAGTTGAAATTTTGACGTTTAGTTTGTTTTTTGGGGCAATTCTAACTGGCAATCAAGGTTTGTTATTCTAAGTTCGAAATTCCAACCGGTCTAGACCAATTGAGTGTTATTCTTTTAAGCCTACGAGTTATTCTTTGCTTCGAAAAAAAAATTTCATCCTAACTTTACTTTTATGCGCTTCATTGCCAAACATTGAGTTGTTCAGTAAATTCCCGCGTAAAGTCAGTCATACAGAAAAGTGCGTGCCTATTTCGGATTGGTGATTGCATTGACAGTTAGTTTACCTAGTTGGATTACGTTAAAATCGGTGGGCGGAGATGTAACCGACATGGTCTTTATCGCAGGCGTTCCTTTCTCCCTTCTCCCTAGATCCCTCATTTTCCCCTAACCGCTCCCCGTTGATGGCAAACAACGTATTTTTTTATCAAGGACTTGCAGAATGGAACATTTTAGAAGAGTCCGTAAGGAATGCAAACTTACTTTTAATTTTTAAACAGAGTGTAAAGACCTTGATTTTAGCTAAGTGTTTAAACTATTTTAAATTTTGAACTATTTTAAAGGATTTTTAACATGTTTTTGTAATTTTTGTTTCTTTGTAATTTGCGGGACCCCACTGAATGTGGGCACCCTGGATAAATATTATTAATATTATTATCATTGTAAGTGTAAAATATTGTTCGGTAAATCTACCTTACCTGGTTCGTACTCCAGCCATAAATCTTCTTTGGAATACTAAGATCATTAAAGTCAAGAAGGCTGAAGCCACAAACAAGAGAAATAATCTTCGGTGATGTCGATTGCAGCCTGGTGTTGTCCTCATTTTAATACAAAATAGAGCGCTGAAATAATGTCAATAGTATATGATATGGTCAAATGGATGTGAAAGTAACGAGAAACGAGTAACAAATAAACAAATAGTTAAAGAAGGAAAGAAAGAAGGAAAGAAAGAAAGAAAGAAAGGAAGGAAGGAAGAAAGAAAGAAAGAAAGAAAGAAAGAACGAAAGAAAGAAAGAAAGGAAAAGGAAGCAAGAAAAGAAAGAATGACCGATTGATTTCATTATTTTCCAAGCGTTAAACGAGACTTTGTATCGTAAGTAATTATTTCGATTATTATCTTATCTTGTTGTTTCATGTCGCATGCGACTGGCACTACAAATTGGAAATGCCAAAGTACAATAAGGGTTTCCCGTCTTTTCGGTGGGTAAGGTAAAGTAACAATGTTCTCTTGTAATGTGGTCCTTTAGTTGCTGCGAATGGATATTTAGGCTTATTTTCTTGTCCCATTTTTGGATCTTTTACCTAACAGTAACTGATCTGAGGTAGAGGCTACATGGGAAAGTGTGATGTAAAACGTTCCTTTCTTCCCGCTTCTCTGTTGTTGCCGGACGGGGGGTATTCATAGGAATTTTGGTAGAGTGCACTCGTCACGTTACTAAGTAACCAATCAAAGAGATGTTTAGGTCATGTCACTACATCCCATTCTACGGTGACCAGACGTCTAATGACGTCATTAGTATAAAATAATAACTATCACTGTAGTAAATAGAGTGACGAGGGATCAAGGATTAAGAAGGGGAGGGGGAGGGAATGAAGTCACAATTGTTGAAATCTGAAATTTATTCCTAAGGAATTTTGGAGTTTTATAGTCCAATGCTCTTGCGGCAATAGAAAGGGTGGTGTGGGGCACAACCACACCCCCAACCCGCCGGTCGGGAACTGTAAAACTGCCAAGGGTAAGTAGGGTGAGAAATGTTGTTAATGGTATTAAAAATGCATTTTCCTCTCGGGGCTGATTCTCACCAGTGAAACCGTTACTTGTCCATTTCAAATTTCTGATTAACCAAACAGGGTTTCTCTGTTCAACAGCTGTTGAAAAGCGTCGGTACGCTGACGTATTAAAGCTAGTGGAACATAGACAAGGGATTTCACTTTGCGTTCACCTTTTCCTCACCAGAAAAATCCCAGCTTTAAAGGAATTCTCTTTTTGTCTGATGTCTTCGTCACAAAATAAGACCTAAAATGTTAAGATAAGCCGAGGAACTACCATGCCCAAAAGCTTCCTTTCAAATAAAATGTCTTGGGCTATATTAATTCCCAATTATTTTTTTCTGAAGCATCTCAGCAGTCCAGAATCCTAAATCCTTGAATCTGATTGGCTAATGACGCGCGCTCCAGCGGTCCGGATTTTTCCATCCGGACCCCGCGTACGGACCGCTCTAATCCGCGGGAAAGCTTGAAGTGAAATCATTTTACCGGCAGCACAGCGAAACGTTGGATTTTTCTTCTTAATTAAAAATGGAACTTTTCTCTCACTAACCGTTGTAAAGTAAAAGGAAATATCAGCAATGGAATAAAAGGCCTGGTTATTCTCCGAAAAAGGCGAGTATTCCTGTGGTTTTGTTCAGAAAATTTTGCTGGCTTGCTTTTTTCGAGTTGTAGTTTTCTTATTGACACGCCATTTGATTTAACACGGGTTAACTGCAAGTCAGTCTTTTGACCTCCGTTTCTCGTTTGAAATTTCGTCATTTTCCTTGGAGATCTCTTCCTAATCTAAAATAGTCAAACAAAAAACCTCGCATCGCTGTGTCTTCGACAAGAACTGCTTCATGTCAACAGTTTTTACAGTCGATTTGCGAAAATCTTGACCAAGAACGAACAAAAATGTTTAAAATACTAAGATATGCAGCAGAGTTCGCGGAGCGTATGCCTTAGTTTTCACTAAAAGTCTTACTTGTCAAATAAAGATCTTTCGGTACTGAAAACCAAATTTAAACGTGTGATTTCATTTTGAACAAGACAAAGCTTATTTCTTTATTCTTGCTATGAGACGTTGGGCTAGCGGCTCTTTCTCAGAAGCTTAATAATTTTCACTAACTTTGAGCGTAGGAACTAGCGCACGTAGAAGGACTGTTTACAAACAGTTCTCAAACCAATTCGCCTCGTTCCACCTCCAAAATTGCAGAAAAAAAATAAACACGTTATTCGCCGGCCTAGGTCGGTCCGTACAGGGAAAAACTGTGCCCTCGGTCTTAAGTACGGCCCGAGGCCGCAGGCCGTGGGGCGGACTCAAGACCTCGGGCACAGTTTTTCCCTAAACGGACCTCCCGGCCGGTGAATAACATATATTTAATTCTCAAAAGAGGTTCCATATTCAAACACTTCTTACATGCAAAACAAATGAACTAATTCTCGTAACAGTGATGATGTTGCACCTCTAAGATCTTAGTATGAACTGAATGTGTTGTCTTACTCTGGAAAGCTGGTTTACTAACGTAGAACGAAGACCATTGAACAGTTGCAAACAACTACTTTTACCTTGCAAACGACCTATTGACGAAAGCAACTACACAGACAAACAATATAGACAAACCGACTAATTTTACCAAAAACAGACCAACGGACATTCGACAAACAAAAGACGGATCGAAAAGCACCGATCACGTTAAGGTCAATTTTCATCGCTCCATAAGAAGCCAATGCTTTCAGTAAGTTTGTTTCTATGCAAGCCTTTACGTCTCTGGATGCTTTCAATCGCTCTATCCTCGTTGCTTTAGTGAGCCGCGCGCCACATCTATCTCGCTGGACAAGAGAGAATGTAACCTTCTCTAGGTCTGTTTGCTTTTAAGCAATCTCCAAGCAATCATTCTTGATTTTCTTTACCAAAAGGGTCCGAACAAGACAGCACTGCCTCTTATTCCAACGTAGAAGATGTTATAACGCTATCCGCTTTCCTCTAGTACATTATCCGCTTTCCTCTAGTACATTTTTGTTTCCATGGCAAGCTTTACGTCTCTGGACGCATTCAACCGCTCTCTCCTCGTTATTTCTGTCTTTCAAATTGTTACTTTTGTTTTCACTTCAATTCTGGGACTGGATATGAGACGTAAATATCTAAGTATTATTAAATTGTACAAGATGATATTTAGTTATTGTGACATTGACGGCTCCAGGTTTTATTACATTGTAGGCCCGTCACAAACTCGTAGTAACCACGACTTCAAGATTAGATCCAAAGCTGCCCGAACCAACTGTTTTAAACACTCGCTTTTAAATCGTCATACCAATAACTGGAACTCATCTTTCGCGTTCTTTTATGTCGTTAATGAGTATTGTTTCTGTCAAAGCCCCCCTTTTAAATTGTTTGCGTTCCTAGTTACTACTATAACCGGTTTTTCTTTACTTGTTTTGTTGATTTTAATATACATAAGGAGAGTAGCCTTTGAGTGGGAATTAAGTTTCCCCCTACTTCTATCCTGCCATCCCTTTGTTCTTTTTTGTTGTAGTTTTATTAAACATCAAACATTAAACACCTTTACTTTTTCTTGAAATCGTTACTTTTCAAGTGCACAGCAACCATCATACCACCTGCGCCTGTGACCTTACAAAGCAGCAATAAAATTATAAATCAATGTAAAGAAGATCCTGGCAGTTATTAACGCATCTTATGCAGTTGCGAAAAGAAAGCCTAGTTGGCTTGTTAGCTCAGTTGGTTAGAGCGCTGCACCGGTATCGCAGAGGTCAGGGTTCGAATCCCGGCAAGCCTGATTTTTTTCAGGCTTTCTTTTCGCAACTGCATAAGTTGCGTTAATAACTGCGAGGATCTTCTTTACATTGATTTCTTCATTCCGCAGTTCAAATATATGAATTTCATATATTCATAATTTCAATAAAATTACAAGTAATCTGAAGTAAGCCTCGCTTTGTTTAGGACGCCTTGGTCTTCCAAAGAGCAGCACGAACCTCGTTTGAGTTTTACGACCTTTTCTTGTCATCATCTTGAAAACCTCTACTTACATAACAGCACAGGATGAAAATTGCTTGCTACTTAATTATCATGAATGTCGGTGTAAAGGGAAGGTTTTCCACTCCTTCTTAAAATTCACGGCCATCAGTCTCAGTGTGTTTTGATTCTGTCTCGCTCTCTCGCTGGACAAGAGCCGGGGACTGTACATAACCTTGTCTGGGCGGTGATTTTGTTTTTAAGCACGAGTCTTTTAGATAATGAACACCGGTATCGCAGAGGTCATGGGTTCGATTCCCGTTCAAGCCTGAATTTTTTCAGGTTTCTTCTTTTCAACCGCTTAGGTTGAAACACCTTCACTGCGATGGTCTTCACATAATTCTATCTTTTAGATAAATCTCCTATCAATCATCTTTACCTTAACTTTATCCAAAGGGTCCGGAAAAGACAGCAATGCTTCTCATTCCAACGAAGACTGAAGATGTTATAACGCTATCCGCTTTTCTCAAACCGAGTGGTCCATAAAATTATGATATCACGCAAGATTGAGCAGGATAATTGTTTTATTATTCAACAAATTCTCATCGACTTCCATTTTCAGAAGAAGAAAAACCATAGTTCTATGATAAAAACGCTAAAAGCTAGCAACACATAATAAACACCAAAGCAAAACTTCAAGAAATCGAAGTTTACTATCATTCACTTAAAAAGGCTCATTTATAAACTCATGTTTGGAAATGACAAGGCAAAGTCAAAAAAATATATTGCTACCTTACCGAGAATAGGTCCTCTTCCTTTGAATCAAAATCTTTTTTAACTTTACAGCTTTCCAGCGTGAGCAAATAGTGAGTTTCTGCTTCGCTCGCAATAGCATTTTCTGGGTTGAGTTCTCACTATGAAAATTCCAAATCAACCTCTGGATATCCTTGTAAGCTGAAGCAAATACTTGTCGACTTTTTGAGATCATTTAACCCTGGAAAGTTTCTTTCAGGGTGTTAAAATTTCCTGAGAACACTGCTAAAACTTCCTCGCTTTTCAAAATGGCCGCCTGAACAGATCTGCAGTGCACTTCCAAATGTGGTCATCTACGTACCGCTCGATATCTGCTGGATATCTGTTATGTACGGATGACAGATATTGAGGGCTTCCTGACCATATATGGGCATAGTGACAATTTGTTGAATAATAGAGCGCTTTTCAAATGAGTGTCGTAAAACCAAAACCAAAGTAATTACCCCAGCCAATCACAACAAAAACAAATTACCCAATGAACCAATCAGAACTCGAAGCAAGTACATGTAACCGGCGTCAAGCGCGGGAAAACGCGTGCGAGCGCGAGCAAGTCGCGACTGATTGGTTTGAGTTTTACTCCTGATTGGTCGAGAAAGTGGCGCGAAAGGTTTTAACCAATCACAGAGCGAAGTAAAGCAAAACCAAAGCAAAACACGAATTACTTTCGACACTCAATTGAAAACCGCTCTAATACTGCATAAGTAAGCTTTAAACCGACAACTGCTTCGCTTGAAAGATTATTACTATTGAAAACTTCTAGAACAAGAAAGTCGACAATTGCACAAACAGATGGACCCGACAGTCAAAATTGAAAGCAATTATTCGCCGTAATCTCACTGAAGTGATGCTTGTGCTGATATCTTGCGACTGTGCTTTGACCTACTGTTATGAATAAACCAACACAAAATAACTGACAGAGAAATCATTTTTTAAAACGTTTGTTCGAAAACCCGTTAGTTTATACTTAAATGCAATTCGCGTTACACTTAAAGAATCGTGGGTCCGCGAGTGAAATCGGCTGAGCATGGCAAAATATTCAAGACTACACCTGGCGCAAATCTTAGCGCGTTTTCTAATAGTTTTTTAAAGTCAAAAGTAAATGACACATTTCTAATGACCTAAATTAAATTTCCATTTCAAAACGTAATTTCTTTGACCGTAATACTCAAAATCATGTACCTTAAAACCTTTGAAAATTTCACGTACTCGTTTGTGTTTCAGAACAGGGCAAGCTGTCCGCCGTGAAGAAAACAAAAATTGAAGTCCTTTGAATGCAGCTTTCGTAACTTAAACTTTTCGCCTTCCACCAGTATTCTTTTGAACTTTTTCTTTCCATTTATAGATATTACATGTTTTTTTTCTCGAGTTTAAAACTTCCGTACTGTCGAAAAATCCTTTTGCTAAATAAACTTAAGCTTTTTAAACCAACCTCTTTTTCAAAAGCGACGATGGTCATGCGATTTCCCGCCAAGAAAAACGCTGGTTGCCCAAAAACACCGCGCGATTTTCCGCCAAGAAAAGATGGCATTCTCCACCCCCCGTCGGGTTGTCTTGGGAATCCCCTCCCCCTCCCCCAGAGTCTGTACGGGCGTACGCTGACGTCACAACCAAAATTTCTCGGATCGAAAGGTTACCAAATTTGCTTAGTAATGGTGCTCCGCTATTAAGTGTTTTTCTGGATTCGACCTTTTTCTGACTTTTCCTTGAAATTTATCTGGAAATGACCTCTTCATCCGTTCGGCATCATTTTTGCCGTAAGTCATTCGTTTTTCTTGCCGAATTCGTGCCAGTTGATGCTCCTAATTAAAAATACTTTAAATCGTAATTATTTCGATAAGAATAGCAGTAAGATGTTTTAGTTTAAGGGTGTCTGTAAGAGTAAATACTTTTTGTTGTAAGAGCACGTACTGTATTGTTGATTAAGATCTTGAAATGTTGTAAACAACCTACTGTAGTTTATGGAAATAGGCGTGTTCTTTAGTCCAGCCCTTCTTTTTGGAAAAATAAGGCATGTTGTTGTTTGTGCAATGGTTGCATAACAACCTTTCGGTTGAATTTTTACATACTTTACTCTTGTTTATGTTGTATTTTAATTTACAAAACATTTGTTTGTAATTTTTATATTTGTCTCGTTGTTTTGTTTTGGCTGGACATGTTGAGGAAAACCGTGAAAAGCTTAAAAGAAAAGCATTTCGTCTTTAGCAAATACCGGGAACGAACACATTACGAATTCCTTCGCTAACCAATCACATGCGGGTTACGTAAGCATACATTAACAATTGACGAACGCTTGACAAGAAAATGTCAATCATCCTCCAGTCAACATAAAAGCAGCGTGTCAAATAGAATTCTGCGTTCTGTTGAACTTCGCTGTAAAGAAAATAGGAGATAAACCAAAGAAAAACTGTCGTCTGTTGCTACGAAGTATCGAGTCTATCTGTTGTTGAAGTGAGCAAGCTAATCACCCCTTAAACTGGTTCCTTCAACAATTGGAGACATGATCGTTATTTTGTTACTTTACGTTGCAAACAACATTAGACGTAAAACTTACAATAAGGGCGTCGTTGAGTTTCGTTCTTTGAGGGGGACATGTGGGGGGGGGGGGGGGTACCCAGAACCGCAATACCGCGAAAAAAATCGGCGAAAACCGTAATACCGCATCGAAAATCGATAGAATATGACCGCATTTCGAAATGCCATTTTATTGTTTACCATAAGCTGCATCTCGCCATATTGTTCAGAATCGCCTTAACCTTTAAGTATTCGTTCGCGTTGGCATTGAATAAATTAAGGTAAGTATTTGTTTTATTAGCAAAATTCCACACATAATAGTACAGGAATATCCTCTTGCATGTTCAAAAATAAAATCATCTTATAGACTTACCTCGACCGTTACACTTATTCAACTGTGAAAAAATTGCAATCACTGTGTGTGGACTGCGATTTTTTGCGGCCAGCATACTCAACGATGTCAGTGACTTAAGTGTTCATCAGCAAACAGTGTTCGTATAGGTCTGCTGATGGATTGCCTTGCAGTTTACAGTCCTTCACGTCCTTTTATCGTTTTGCTGCACAGTATAGAAAACCGGTGGCTCTATTGAACTTTTGATTTATAGGTTGACGATTACAATACTGATCTCAGCTGTTCTTTTATGTCACTAGAATAAGAAACTTTGCTTCATATTTTCTCCAAGTCTTTGGAAGCAATGTCGTTTTCAATGATGGCCCTGCCATCAAACCACGAACATCGTCTACGTGTACAAATGGACAACAGCAAATCACAGGGGATCTTGCAGAGAGAGTCGCCTCAGTACAATAACCGATCGATTGTTGAAGCCAACAACTTTTCCGAACTGGGACTGTGCGCCAAGGAGAAATGATGCGGAACTACCAATTTCCCCTTGGAGCACTGATCCATTTCCATCAGCACCTTCACTTCGACCTGTTCGTCACTGCTGGCGTCATGCTCATCCTCATGGTCTTCTGTCGTGTCACGCGTGTTGTGTAACAAAGGTGACTGGTCTGTCTAATACGATACACTGTCGATGGTACATGTACTCGGGTATAGTGCCATGCTTCGCCATCGTTGTTTCTTAGTATACTGTAAGTTGTCTTACAGCAGCTATATAGGGAGAGGCCCAGCCCCGTAGAAGAGCACAGTTGGCATTGGATTTTTCAACGACAGGCAAAGGTTCCATGATGGGCATCTTTGAAAACGAAATTGTCTCCTCTGGCTTAGGGTACCATGACTTTTTGATTGGATATTAAAACTATAACATCTTACATTAACTGAAACTGTAACGCTTCATCACGCAAAAAAGTTTCAAATTATAAACTGCTTCAGAAATTATCAGAAACCGGAATCCGGAAAAAATATTTCTTTTTACCGAATAATGTCGTTCAAAACGCTTAAAAACCGCATTCCGAGGATCTGGATAAAACCGCAATACCGCAACCGAAATACCGCACGAAAAATTGGCCAAAACCGCATCACCGTAAACCCCAATGTCCCCCTCTTCTTTTACAGCTTTTAAAAATCACCCAACTGTATGCGTCTGTTGAGCTCTTGAGGTGGGCTTGGTATGTAAATCATATTGGCTTTCGTGATTCTACCGACAGCATAGCACTAGCAGTAGCTTTGACAAATTGGGCTTTGTGTTTGATCTAAGTTTTGGAAATTCTCTTTCCGCCTGAGCGCCCACGTTTCACAAATAGCAAAGTGGAGTGCTCTTTTTTTCTGTTTGCCTCAAAATGCTACCTAAATCGTGGAAGAAATTTTGCATTGGCTGAGTTCTCGCGGTCTCTTTTAAGTCTCAGACACTCGTCCCTCATCTTTTGATGAGGGCCGACCGGTGTACGGGAGGTCATGGGTTCGATTCTCGTCGGGGACTCAGAATTTTTCTTTGTCCCACACTCGTGACAAACTGAATATTCCATCTTTCTCAACTGATAACTTGTTTCAAACATAATAATGTCAGAGATATTGGATTTTTATATATTCATCATATATAATCACGTTTATTCGCTCACAAAGTCACATTCACTTAGCTTCACTTATAACATTCTCACAGAGCAAAGAGCCACTGTTAAAACTTACAGCTTCGAGGGGTGACAAAGAAAAAATGGTGTCAAAATCATAACGGAATGGTTAAAGTCACATGCTTTAGACCTGCCGAAACAAGTTATTGCTTCTTATATATATATTTTATATTTTATTCAATCCTAGACATGATAAGCAAGTGTCGGCCTTGGTGGCTAATTTAAGCGCGAGTCTGACCGCGGGTAAGTCCACGATCAGCGGTGTTACCTCAGTCTACGTTTATAAATACACAAAGCACTTTCGATATTTTTCTTTGCCCGTGACTTGAAACCTTCCGTGGCACAGCAAGATTTTGCCGTTTGTTTCTAATTTATTTCCTGGGGTTGGAGATTTCAAGCCTCGCTTCGCCCCATTTCATGCAAGTATGTAGGCAAATATTCCCCTGTGTGTGTTTTAGTCATGTTTTTAGCCAGTAGGATAAGATATCGATTGTAATAAAGATGAACTCCTGTTAGCAACATGATCCAGCCAACGGTGACAAGCAGTTAAATTCCCTATAGCTTTCTGTTCTGAGAGCTTATAAATCGCTCAAAATATTGTCTTTTCCTCCCATTAAGGTTACCGTGACGTTAAAAATGGTAAATTTACGATTTTTATTTTTTTCAGTAAAAATGAACGTTTCCTTGGAATCTTTTAATTCCGAAAAAGAAATTTGAAAAAAGAGCAAATATTCGCCAAGAAAATGGGATGACCGTTTTCCACCGGAAGTGAAAGTTTATTTTTGATTGACAGCTAATTGATGCGAGTGCAGCCATCGAGAACAATTTTCGCGGGAAAGACTGTTTATGGGAGAGCCTCCATATTTATTGTTTCCCGAAGCGTTCTATGTCCGTTTATGTTATATTTTTGTCGTTAGAGCCCGGTTTTCTAAGTTATGACTTTGCTATGGAAACCCACAGGCCGCGGAAATGTCCGTGGGCTAACTCCAAAAAGCGAAAAAAGAGGA
Source organism: Siderastrea radians (assembly GCA_964017195.1). Classification (NCBI taxonomy): domain Eukaryota; kingdom Metazoa; phylum Cnidaria; class Anthozoa; order Scleractinia; family Rhizangiidae; genus Siderastrea; species Siderastrea radians. Next base: position 58,506,289 of record OZ024889.1, on the reverse strand, counting down.
AAAGAGGAAAAGCATGACAGAGGAAACACGTTGTAGCCTCGCTGCATCAGACAAAGGTTCATACCATCGGGAATGGCCGTCAGAACCCTCCAATTACGAGGAAAGTATCGGAGCGAGCAGGCAAAATATCCTTGGAACGGAAGAAAGAGGGTTATTGAATGTTTGGACTGATTTTAATCGCAATAGTGACAGTGAATCGCCAGACGATTTAATACCAAATAATATTTTGCGAGCGCAAACTACGCAGAAACGTACAGCGTCTGTTATTACTGCAATTCGATGGAATACATTGTAGTACCTCCGTTTGATCTCTCTGGGATAGTAGAGCAGCCCTGAACAAGCGACCTGACATGAATACAGTTTACAACACACAATCATTCAAGTAACCTGATAACTGTTACCGGTTACCAGCTCCCGCATAGCGTAAACATAGAACCGATAATATAGAGATAGTGAATTTAAATTCATCTCGTTTTACCCGTGTTCTCTTTTGATTTTCTTCAATGTTTTGATTTTAATGCAAAAAGAAGAATTTTATTATTTTAGATTTGTTAATACGGTGTACACGTAGCCCGTGGTATATAGCCAACGCTGGGAGACGACCTTTTGATCTCTTCGCAGGGAACCTCGCTTGCTGTCACAGCTAATAGTTTCACTCATTTGTACATTGACCTATCAGATCCCGATGAAACCGCTCTTTTGTTGTTACTTAATTACACTCTTTTGGAAAGATACAAATATGTCTAAGCAATATTGAATCTTTTGGATACCAACAATTGCCTTTAAAAATTCCCTATTTGCCGGCGAGAAACGGACAAAACAATTGTGTGTCGAACACGCGTAATTAGATTGCTTGATAACGCAAGTAAATATAAGCCCTTTGAGCATTGTTCAATTATAAGCTTTACTTAGCTTGACACTACAATAAGTACCCATTCAACCAATATAAGAAGCGCTGTTCAAAAGAACTGCTGCAGTTGTACTGATTCAATCACAGCGCTCCACAGCGCTCAGTTTCTCTTCGCTTCGCTTTTTTGCCCGCCTTGGCCGCTTCAGTTTAGGCCCAGCTGGTTGGCTTGAGGTTTTCGCTCTTTTGGTTCTCCCCATCACGATAATATCAGTTAAACGACGTCCAACATTGAAAGAAATTCGACAAAATGGTAAGATGGTTGAATGTTAGGAACACTAGGATTTGCTTGGAGAGAATATTGCGCGAAATTTCCACGGGAGGTGACCGGAAGATAAAATAGCACCCACTGATTGGTCTACTGTCGGCAAAGGTGTTTGGGGGCGGTGTTTGTTTGCGTAGCGAAGATTTTCTTTTGAGCGCTATTTCTCGGCATTCATTTTTCGTTTGAAGGTGACACTTTAAAGAGTTCCAACTCAAAGGCGATTTGTTCGATTTTAATCAAATCTGGAGAGTCGCTAGCTTGACGCTTCTTCAACAAGAACGTGTCGGGGAATTCGATAATTCTGAATATTTTTTCGTTAAGAACCATTTCTGTGCCGTTACTCCGTATGTTTTTCTTGCGATTTAGAAATTGTTTGAAAGCTTTTGAACGCGGCTGAATAAAGGAAAACCCCAACACGGTTTTTTAGCCCTTATGCGCCGGACTTTCACCAAGCAAAAAAATTGCAAACTTTAAAATTCCCTTTGAGCTGGAGCTTTCAAAAGGCGATCTAGACCTTCATATTCAGACTTCGCGGAAAACTTAAAAATTCGTTTTCGTGAAAAGTTAGTGGCATATTCAAATAGCCAGTTTTATAAGCCTTAATTTGATATAGGGTTTGGGGTATCTGCGGCGAAACTGAGAAGCGCTGCATGCGTAAGACTGAAGACACCTCTGAAGGTACGCGGTAACCTTAATAGTGTTTAGGATCTGCTTCCGACATTCAAAAGCCGGCCACACAGTCATGCATTGTAAACCAAAACCCAAATCCGCCAGTATCAAGCAATTATCTTTCACCCTTTTGGAAGCGTCAGCAACTGTGTTTACATGTATGATACTTTCATAATTCTGCTAGAAATTTTGTCGGATCTCCCTAGACTTTTTCATGGCAGTTAAATCGCTTTGTACCGTCAATGTCAGTGCAGTAGAAATTAAAATGTGTCAAGTTTTCCTTGGCCAAGGACACTTAAAAATCTTTCTCGTTATTTTTAACTTTACCTTCAAAACAACATTAGAAGCGAATCGTAGAGCTCGTTATGGTAACAGAAATAAATTAGAAAACATTACAAAAATAAACAAGAAAACATTGTAAACCAAACCCAAATCTGTTTTGGAAGCGTCAGCAACTGTATTTACACGTATGATACTTTGTTGGATCTCGCTAGACTTTTTCATGGTTGTTAAATCGTTTTGAACCGAAAATTAGATTAAAATTTGGCAAGATTTTCTTGCGAAGTGTCTTTGTTCAAAAACTGGCATACCAGTGTCCGTTAGCGTTTTTAACCAGTTTACCTTCAAAACAACATTAGAAGTGAATTTTAGATCTTGTTGTGGTAACAGAAATAAGCTAGAAAATTTTGGCTTCCTATTGGCTCCTTGAACGATGATATCATAATGGACTACTTGGACTACGATGGACTACGATGACATACGATGACATGGGACTACGATGGACTACGATGGACTACGATGACTACGATGGACTACGATGACATCATAATGGATAGCACAGTATCATCTTCTTGGCTCGACGAAAGAAGCATTGCTGTGTTGTTCGGGGCCTCGTTATAAACTAAGGTATTTAAAATGGTAGCTAAAAACGTAGCTAACGACCTTTAAATTTCTGCCGTGTGCAGAAAAGCTGTGTCAAACAATTTAATCTACTTGCTCTTATTAGCTGTTGATCGCATTTACTTTTTCAGTCAAAGACAATTTCTCTAGTACCCCATATCCAGACTGCGCGGCTGCATATGCATATGACATACAACAACAAACTTCGCCTTAATTCGTTTGTTCCCTTCTTTTCAGGTTCACACGTGGAACCAGTGGAGACTACTGAATTAATACCCCGAAAAGAAAGAAAGATACGTCTGCAAACTTATTTCAAGTTTCTTTTTGTCCGCGAACCGCTGCATCGTTTGCTCTTGGCCTTCAAAAACAAGTTTTTATCCGATGCCTACTTTAAGTACAGCACAGGGTATAGAAATGAAATAGTTAAATTATATCGATCTAATGATTTTAAACCTGGTAAAGAGAACTGGATTACCTTTGAGGAATTTATAAAGTTTTATTCCAGTGATAGATATCGAGGTCAACATTGGCTCTAATAATAATAATAATAATAATAATAATAATAATAATAATAATTTAATGCTTATTCGGCGCAAATTAACATATGGATATGATCAAATGCGCCTTACATCAAATTAATTAAAAACCTAAAAATTTACAAAAAAAATATATAAAAATACAGTTAAAAACCTCCTAGAATTAAAAATCAAAAACTTAAGATTAAAATTAAAACTAAATCTAAAACTAAAATTCGAAAGAAGTCTGCTAAAAGAGGCTCTAACTGTAACAAGCAAATGCTTTCTTAAACAAGTACGTCTTAATTGCTCGTTTAAAATGGTCGTAGCTTCTGATTACTCTTATCATTTCAGATGGTAATTTATTAATACGAGCAAGTATGCGATCCATGTTTTGTAAACTACGATTTCATTGGTCGCTTAGAAACTTTGGAAGAGGACGCCACTCTCCTGCTAAAATTGGCAGGAATTGATTGGCGGGAAACTAGTCATGATGAAGTTCCGGATTACTATTCCCAGGTTCCCCCTGAGTACATTATTCGTATTGAGGAACAATACCGCAGTGTATTTTTGATGTTTGGCTACGAATACCTCGGTCCTGTAAAGCCGCTTCTTAATGGCACATGGCCTACAATAATAAGGTTAAGACACTGACTCAAAAGCGCGCGTTATGTTGTGTCTACGTACAGCAAGTGAGTGTAGAAATGGGAAAGTCGACGGATTAGCCAGGTAGGAAAGAGTAATCCATGCTTTCTCTTGATTACCCAAAATTCCCATGATTATAAAAAAAATACTAATAAATAATAATAAAAGAAAAAAAAACAAGTCAGTCTTTAGAAATTCTCGCGTCGAGTTATTTCGCACTTAAAGGTCGCGCGTGATACTACTGGTTGACGCAACATTTAATCTTAGACGTTTGTAAGCCGATTCTCGTATTAAAACTTAGCGAACGTACTGAAGAAAGACTTAAGAGTACAGAGAAGGTTTTTATTGGATGCACCGTTTTTCATTGCAACGTTTTAATAAACTTCATTCAAAAATTACAAAATGTTTTTTCTTGTCCCCGTTATATACATATATACCCCAGTTGAAAGCTAACGGAGGTCAGAGTCATACTATACAAGCGGAATAAATTTAAGGTAGTGGATTATGCTTGAAATTCTGCCGGTATCAATTATAGGGAAGAACGTCATGCTAGCCCACATATAGTAGCCAAGCCTATGTCAGTATCCAAGTGGGCTAGATCCAATCAAAGCGCGAGAATACACTCAGTTATTGTATTTAAATGAATAAGGGGATTAGTAAAAATTTGTAGGGAAATCACATCAACCGTGTCATATGTAAATAGCCTCTGTGCAGGCTCCGCGGTGGGGAAATAGCACGAAAAACAAAAACAAACAAACAAAAAAACACCGCTAACCGCGCGCTGAGTAGGGAAGAGACCAGGTCCCAAGTCCACGCTCCGCTCGCTTCGCTCGCCAACTTTTTTCCCGCTTTTTCCCCACCGCGGAGCCTGTCAACCTAGCATGATAGCATGATAAAATAAAATAGAATAAATTTAAATAAAGTTCTTTTTAGGCACTTAAAAAATACTAAGCTGAGCTTGAAATATAAGAGTGGAGTTTGATTCAGGACTTTCAGTAGGCAGAACATTCCGCGCAGGAGTCCTGTCCGAGACAACGGTAACGGCTAAAACTCCAGGGAAAAAGGAAAATATATATTCGAAGTTCAATCTGGGTGAACTGCTCAGATGAGAAATATCACACTCTAAAGCCTTTGAGGACCAGTGCAAATATTGTCTCGATTCAGTTCAATTGAAACTTCAGAAGCTAATATAAACGATGTTTTAAGCATCTTAAGGTTACTATTATTTGACTTTGGTCTCTTTTTTGACGGCCGACGGTAAAAAGAGTCTCTTCATTTATCGGTTGACTTTTGAATTTTTGGCCATATGACACGGCAGTTAAAACCATTGAGATCCTCTATGTATCAAGTATAGGTTTCCTGCCTAAGTAAATTCACTCGGGTCCCGGCCACTGGAAAAGAACAAAAGATAGAAGTGAGACTCTCTTGCAGTAGTGAGTTTTTTTTTCTTTTTCGGCTGGCCTGGAAGGTTGAAAGCTTTCATATACTATGAACAGACGAAGATTCAGAAGCTTCAATCCATGTGATTAAATTTTTCCTGATCTGGAGTGTGTGATCTCACACAACTAAAACTGCTGGAGACCCAGAGCGTTGACAGTTTATCAGCACCTTGGTGATTACTTTTATAGTCATGCAAAACACAAAATTCGCTATAACTTCAAGGAGTACTTTTTGGAATTTTTATTCTTTAATTATTCTAGAAACAGAATAATAAGCTAGCTACAATTGACATTTTCCTTTTTCGAAAATGTGCCCCAAATACGTTCAGTATAACTATTTCCTCCCCATCCCCCACCCGCCGAGAGCTTGCTCGCAGGCTAAGTGCATGTACACGTGACAGAGCAAGAATGGTCATGTACGATTGAGTTATTATCGTTGACTTAAGATCAAATAAAACTCTTTCTCGTGATGACATCTGATAATCACCTGAGATTTCAAAACGCTTGTAATTCGATAGTTTGTTGTGGTTAAAGAACTTGGTGCTTCTTCTTTTCTTCTTTTCAACTAAAACTGCTGGAGACCCAGAGCGTTGACAGTTTATCAGCACCTTTGGTGATTACTTTTATAGTCACGCAAAACACAAAATTCGCTATAACTTCACGGAGTACTTTTTGGAATTTTTATCCTTTAATTATTCTAGAAACAGAATAATAAGCTAGCTGCAATTGACATTTTCCTTTTTCGAAAATGTGCCCCAAATACGTTCAGTGTAACTGTTTCCTCCCCATCCCCCACTCTCCCCCCCCCCCCGAGAGCTTGCTCTCAGGCTAAGTGTACACGTGACAGTTTTTGTCTTTTGAGCAACGCATTTTATTTCAGAGCAAGAATGGTCATGTACGATTGAGTTATTATCGTTGACTCAAAGATCTAATAAAACTCTTTCTCGTGATGACATCTGATAATCACCTGAGATTTCAAAACGCTTGTAATTCGATAATTTGTTGTGGTTAAAGAACTTGGTGTTTCCTCAGGACGGATCTTCTCTTACAGTCAGTGTCTAAAGGCTGTGCTAAGATTCCAAGAAATTTATTACGCTCCGCGTGTCACTTTTCCCGAAATTTAGTTAAAAAATTCGTGTTTTTCTTGTTGTTTCTCTAACTTTTACTCAAACTACTATGGCAAACACAATTCTAGTCATTGGACTCCTAGGAGACCCACACATAGATGAGGTTGAGAAACATATTACAGCACTCGACTGTAAGGCGACAGTTGTTCTTTTCAACCCTTTTCTTGACGGTTATTTTATCGAAATCAATGCAGGAAATGTCTCCGAGCTTACCTCTAGCTGCCTTTTTGTTGTGGATGGCCAACGCATCGCTGCCGAATCGATCAGATCTGTGTGGTATAACTTGAAGCCCCGTATGACTCGTATGCTGGATGAAGATCTTCAAGGTAAGGTTTTCAGCAACATGCTTGAACTTTTTTGTACAGCTAGACAGCCTTAATCAAACTTAGCTGCTCAGGTATATTAAGGACTGGGTCTGCAAGTATCTGATCCAGAAAGTAATGGGGGTGGTCTATCTTCGAAAGGAAACATGTTATAAGTATGAGACTTGGCCATGGCCTTAACTTTATCCTGTTGATATAGTATTTTTGACGTTGACATTTCCATGGCAACACATTGCGTGACCAATTAAGGTCTTACTTCCGGTTTTGTTCTTTAGGGCTTCCGCACACTAGGAAAAAATACGTTTACCTGGCATTTCCAGTGATTGCGTTTTTACCTTTATCATGTTCTTTCCAAATGTAACTGGAAAGGTGGTCTCCCTACCCTGGATGAGGGTCTTATGGCTATTGCGTGACAGCAAAATCATGACATTTCAATGAGCACGTGACCTGGACACGCCTTCCAGTTAATTTCGTGTAGAACTTAATTCAAGGAAAACTATTAAGACGTCATTTTGTAAGTTAGGTTTGCATAAGTTCTCCTGTATCTTGCCTAAAGAATAATATCGAAATTCAATACCTTAATTAGTCACGTGATCCCTATTGTGACAGCTGTTTATCAAAATAAGCCTTCGTAACAAGTTTCATCTTTTCGCTTAATTTCGTGTCAATAGGTTGCATACTTGCTGAGATAGACCACCCCCCTTCATTTTTGATGTACCTCAAATGTACCTCAAATGACCCAGTCCTTAATATACCTGAGTGCTTGGTTTTCTTAAATGTGAAGGTGATAAATACTCTTACATAGAACAGTTTTGGTTCGTGCGTGCGGCACGATTACGAAAACGCAAAAAGTAATTTAAAAAAATGGTTAAGCTAAAAATGTACTTTTTTGTACCCGAACTGTTGCCATAACCAATGTGTTGGAATTCAAAACTGATGCCCAATGACACTTAAATGTTGTCGTAAGAATATTTCCATTGTCCTTCCTGAGATCCTTGGTATAGTTGCAGTTGCATTATATACAATAACGATGAAACTGGGCTCCTTGTAATTTGTCCTTGAACACAATCTATTTAAGAACAGACAGACATACATATAAGAAACAGACATATCTATTGAAGAACAGACATAAATGACGTCAGCGCATAAATGTGGCTCGTGCGCGCGATCCGGGTTCCAGAGGCCAAGATTAGATTAACATATTTTTGGCGTCTTCTGCGAGATGATCTATAACCTAACACTCCCCCGGAAAATGAAAGGGGAAAGTGGAACTTTTCGTGATAAGGATTTGATTGTTTTTGTGGTTTGATTATTGTTCTTGATCATGTATCTGAAAATCACTTTCTTCTTCCTGTACTTCTTCAGTTTTATGGATCTGTTATAGTCACAAACGTGTGTACACTTACTATAAATGATCTTTTAGACACCCACTCTCTAATAGACGCCTCGTATCCGATAACCGCCTCACTAGAATAGGCATTTTGAGGTAAATGCCCCTCTCTAACAAACGCCCCTGTCTAGTAAACGAAGAGCGAAAAGCTTGTTCAATCAGACGAGCCATTCTGATGAAATCCTACTGGAGGCGGTAGATCACTGTTCTAATATTCACGAAGACGGTGAAATTAAACGTGATAAACGATGATTTGGTGCTATGGATAACAAAAGTACGTTGTAATGTACAGTTTTTTTCACAGCAGCCTCTGAATTTAAGAAACGGTTGTACCTTTGTTTTAACACTTGTTTGGACAAACACAATAAACGCCTCTCTATTTAACGCCCTGTATATAACTAAAAACGCCCCGTATCTAATGATAAACGCCCCCAGAAAACCCCGAAAACATCAGTAATAAACGCCCTGGGCGTTTGTTACATCATTTAAAATACGTGAATTGTTCACTTACACGGGATGAACTTGGCAATTATATGAAGATTTAAGATGCTTTGTCTGTCCATATTGTCTCTCTCCATTCAGGTATACACCAGTCAAGGCGCCCATTATACCAACGTTTATTTATTTGCCATATAGCTAATTACATAAACCTAGCAGAATGCTGGGAGAGGGAGAGGTCATATCCCTACGATGGGCTAGGGATATAATAGAAGTATATTAGCAGTCACTTTATCATGTGCAAAAAGGAGAGCTTACCCATGAGCTTTATCACAAAAGATAAAAGAAAATGATCAAGGAGCTTGAAAATTTCATTTTTTTACCGTTTAAAGCCTTGACCTTGTACAAACCACAATAAATATTTATCAGGAGTTATCTGCCTTTGAGAGCCCAACCGAATCCGTTCTGTTTGGACATACCTCAGTGAACCTGTGGTGAAACAAAATATTTATAAGCACAGTTGTGGTGTTTCAAAATAAATTGGGGGACTTTTATAGGCTTGGAAAATTTCAGTTGAGATTTTATAACCAGTCCCTCGACAAGCTACGCTTTAATTTATTTAGATTGTGACTTATCTAATCCATAGAATTGACATAATTTTTTTAAGGTCACATCGCTAACGACTTCGCCGAGAGGGAGTGGGAGAAAGCACTGCGTTCACTAGAATCCTATCTCTCACACGCACGGTGGTTGAACCCCATGGCCGGCTCACAGCTGTCAAAGTGCATGCCATATCAGCTGCTTCTTGCGCAGCAAGTTGGGTTGACTGTGCCAAGAACCACCATCACAAACAACCCAGCAGCTGTAGAGAAAATACTTGACAAGGCAGATCACGGACGAGTGGTATTTAAAACTATGAGTCCTCTCTTCGTAGCGCCGGACAAAACAGTACGCCGCAGCACTGAAATCACCAAAGAGTTTTTATCAGTGTCCCGAGCTAGCGTGGGTCAGTGCCCGGCCATTTATCAAGAACTGTTACAGGAAAGGAGATCCGATTTACGCATTAACGTTGTTGGTCGCTCGGTGTTTGCCATTCGTACTATCTCCACACAGAAGCCCGATGACAAAGAGCTGTATACTGAAGTTCAGGTACGTTCTCATTCTGAAGAAACGAGGCATGGGCTCTTTGTTAAGCGATTTATAAAATTTCAGGGTGCTTGTCCGTGTTGCAAGCCCTGCAATTATAGGCAGTGATTTTTGGTGGGCGATTGCTGGGCTTAATTCATGTATGCACCATCTTCGATTTGCAAAAACGTATATATATTCTCCCCTACAAACAATTTAATGCAGAAACCACAAATGCATTGCACACAGCCCAAATAGCATTGGAGTTGCGGCAACGGACTCACGCGCATTGCCGAGGTCTTTTCTACAGACCCCAGCTACAGCTCCCACAAGTCTCGTGTAGAGGATCGTGTTCACTTCTTGACTGAAAAGGCAGTGAAAAGTGGAGACCTTTCAGGCAGTGAAAACTGGCGACTTTGCAATGTTGAATCCCAGCAAAGACGAAACGGCCGCCATGGATATTATTCTACAGGCAATTTGGCTGTGCGCATGCGTTCAGGTTCTGGCTAAACATAGGAAAGTTGTAGCTCGCCATGCGTCTCCCAGTAGCTCAGTTCCACACTCGTGATATAATGAATATAACATCAGTATTTCTTATAGAAAAGTTGTGTTTTTGTGGTTTCCTAAATTTGGTTGCTTTTATATCCCACTCCCCAATCATTCATCCTCCAACATGACTCATATTTCAGTTCTTTGATCGCTTTCATTCAGTTGCCCCAACAACTCACCTCTGCTCTTGGAAGGATTTTAAAAGGAGAACAGAGAGTGGGTGATCATGTACTGCCAGAATTCGTGTATCATAAACAACGAAAAGTTATATGATCATGATGCCATACCCGCGTCCTGTATACATTCTTAACAGTAAAAAATACCCTCATATCGTAACACTCACAACAGTACATAAGGATGTAATCTGCATTTTTGGACGGTCAAGACTTTTGCTGATATTTTCCTAGAGACTTTTGATAAAATTGTTTTTCTCTTATCAGATTTCCGAGTCGCTTAAAGAGCGCTTACTGGAATTTCACGAGAGAGCAGGCCTGGTTTATGCTGCTTACAACTTCTTAGAGTCTGAAGATGACGCCATATTCCTGGAGTGTGATCCCATGGGAGCCTGGATCTGTTTAGAACGGAGGCTTGGTCTCAAGGTGTCCGAGCACGTGGCGCGGTACCTTCTGGGTAGAAATGAAAACTAATCATATCGAGCCGTTAGATCTTTCAAATAGCTCTTGTTTTCAGTTTGGAAAAATGAAATTTGGCGGTCTTTCAGCTTCTATGAATAATACCTATTTCCAGGGGCTGTCTCACGAACATATAGCATAATATGGACATCGTGTGAAAATAACACTTAAAATAAAAATAAAAACAGCGAGACAGAACTAATGATCTTCAATTTATTCATTTACCCACTCTTTCACCCATAAAATTACCCAAATTTTACGTCTATCAATCGCCCATAAACTCACCCACTACTGAGACCCATCAATTTACCCAAATTCCCACCCTTGTACCCATGAACTCACCCACAATTTCACCCATAATTCTCCAGTGAACTCACCCATATTCCACCACACATTACGCATCAATTTACCCTCAGTTCCACTCAGGTGGCAACTTGCACGAATATGAAAAATCTCTTCAGCCAAAGCTGAGCCTTTTGCGGATTTTAATCAGAAGAAAAGGTTAAACAATAAAAGGCCCTATTGGTATGCTTTACAGTTCACTTTAGTGGAGCCTTCCGCTGAGGTGGGACCAAACACATATATAGGTGTGCTGACACAGGGAGTTTGCACAAACTTCAAACACCATAGGGTACATTGCTGTAAGGTAAGGAAGTCTAGTCTTCCGTGAGGTACCATTCTCTGTATCACGTGGACCAACATTGTGTTGTCCTTATTTCTATTCAGCGACGCGAATACAGCGGAAGAATAGTAAATTAATAATCGTTTATATCTCCACCTAATTTACCCGCAATTGGCCGTTCTGGGAAGAATCACTAAATTACCTGGAAAACGTGCTCTTCAAAGCAGATAGCAGTGTCACAATATGTCATAAAAATACCTTCTGGAAACACTTGAAGTGTTCGCTTAATGCAGGTTTCTCGTAACAAAATGGGTTGATTTTGGTGTCCGCTGAACATCGATTCGTTTTAAAGTAAACATGGGAAGAATATTTAGGGACTTAAGCTGGCGTCCGCTTAATAAAGGGTGTCTACTTAATGTGGGGTCTGCTTAATACAGGTTTCTCTGTACGAAAATGCGGATTGTTTGCTTAAATGATAAAAGTCACTCAAGAGTTACTTGATGATCGAAAAAAGCCGGTTGCTGCTAAGAGGTGAAACTTTCTTGCTCACAACTACATCTTCCTGTGTCCTGCTCAGAAGTTTGCTGGTGGAGACGGTGCGCCTTAGTTCATATTTAACAAAACAAGAAACACATGTTCCTCTTACATTGTCTTCTTTTATTTATTTTTACTTTTTCTTTTTTACGCAAAGGTAAAGGTAGTTCAAAAAATATATACGGAACGACTGATCCTTACGGCAGTTAAAGAAACGAAGACACAGAAGACGAAATACGTAAAGCAAAAAAATGTATGAAACAAAAAATTGCAATTTGTTTCATACATTTTTTTGCTTTACGTCTTTCGTCTTCTGTGTCTTCGTTTCTTTAACTGCCGTAAGGATCAGTCGTTCCGTATATTTTTTTACTTCAAATGTTTTACTGATCCAGGTCTACTTAAGATCCGGCAACTCTCAACGCCTTGTCGCTGTGGTCTTTCTAGTTTATAAACTTTGTATTAAAGGTAGTTCACCACTCAATCAGTAATAAAACTGTCATTTGCGTCTGAAAGACTCAAAATTCCCTAAAATTATGCTTTGTTCAATGAAAATTGCATGAGGTTAATTGTTCCCAAAAAGTTGCTTCAAATGCCAAAAAGTTGCCAAGTTGCAACCCACCTCACCCTCTTGATATCCACTGGCTTTGCGACTGCAAACAGTAAGGTCAGCTGCTTCCGCTGAAGCGTCCTGCTGCTTCATTCTGGCGATTGGCTGATTATGGCGGATGCAGAGGGGAGCGCATTTCTTTGGGAGTTCTTCCAGAAATCCGGTTGTATAAACACTTAAGGACGATCAGTTGTGGTTGAACTTTAGCTTGTACTATGGAAGAAGTATATATATGCAAGAAGGGATCCTTTGCTCAACTGCTTGAATTATGATCGAGGTGAAAGCGCGACTCCTTCGCGGGTCGGTTTTCTTTGCTGGAGAATGCATCGAGTGCGAGATTATTTTTACGAATACAGCCAGTGAAAGGAAAGAGTCATGCAATCAGACATGTAATCACGCTGTAGACAGCCAATGCACCAAGGATAACTGCGAAACGGATAGGTTAGCTTGGGCAAGCGCGCAAATACACTGTCAGTGTACTGTAAACGAATCGCGCGTGAAACTGCCTTCGAGAACTGATCGAATGTCGGATCAAATCTCTACGGACTCAAACGCTTCTTGTACAAGCTTCGTTCCCTCAAGAGGTGAGAGAACGAACTCACTGCTGGTATGATTTACGACTGGATTTTGCTGGTATGCTATCGGATCCATGACTGATGTGAATAATTGGTTTGAATTATCATGTTGTTTATTTATTGCTCGCAGGTGAAGAAGGCCGATGTTTAATTTCTACACAGCCCAAAATACTGTTTTGCGATTTGGAGCTTGCTCCGGGCGAATCTAGAAGCTGTAAGTGTGGTATTTTGGTTTTGCCCTTTTTTCTTTAATACGTTGTATTGTTAGATAAGGCTAAGGCGTAGTGTATATTGTAAACATCAGTTTCGCACCTGAACATCACATTCTTGATATCAGTCCTTATACAGCTGTAAGCCAAACCGTAAACATTTAACGTTTTATTGCAATGATTCAGATTGGTAAGCTTATTTTTGTCTTAAACCAAAGCTTTTGCTTTGAAACACGATGGTAAAAACATGCTTAATTGAACTATTAGAAGAATAATACGAATGGAAATTTTAAGCTTAACTTAATTAATAACAATATTTTTCTTCTAGACTCTAATGACCCAAGATGTGTAACTTGAACATTGTCTGCCCAACTCAAGATGTGCATTGGTTTTCAATTTATCCCAGTTGTCTAATAATCGTGCATTTTTGCATCAGTAAACACATGTTTTTTCATCTTGGACAGTCACTTAGGGCTAAACTTTAGAATGCTGGGCTACTTTTTTGCATGCCATTGCATTACAATAGTGCCTGTTATGATGTGCCTCACTCTACAAGAAATTCCAACTCATGTGAATAAGATGGACTAAAGAGGCCCTGTAGTCTGTAATTGCTTCCCACTTGGAACCACCATTTGAGATCAAGGTTGAAAAATCTTCTACTAAAATACAAATGGATTTGTTGTAGTTCAATTTTATCCTTGGTTCAATTTTTACTTTCTTTTGTTTTATATTCATCATATATTTACATAAAAAAGAACAAAGGAAAGTAAAAATTGAACCAAGGATAAAATTGATTTACAACAGACTGATATAATTCAAATTCTATGGTTTACCAAATCTATGGATCAGGTTCAGTTAAGTTTAGTTTGACTCACTGCTGACTTGTAAAGAGTAAAAATTCAAAAGCTTACATTCTTATTCTACTTACTCTCTAAATTTCAAGTTCATTGCATTTGATTACATTTTGCTACTGGGCTTAATTAAACATGCATAATGGTTGATTTAATGGTTATTTTACTTTCTTACCCAGTTGTTCACAGTTCACAAAAAGAACTGTTTACTTTGAAAATCCTGTGTTACTTCAAACCAGTTTAAAGAATAATGCCTATCATAAACAGCAAATGTTTTGTGGGAGGTCAAAGGTCACAAGTTGTATGGTGCTCAGACAGAGAAGTGTTGTGGGACCTAGTCAAAAAATAGTCACCCATGTCAGTTTCTAGGCCATCCTGTGCAACCAATGAAATACACGTACCTTTGTGTTTTGCGGTGGTTTAAGCCTGGTATGACTGTGCTGTTTGCGTAACACAGGAGACTTGGCTCATTTTTGTTAGCCTGCAGTGCAGGCTTTTTTTAGGTGTTGAAGAGCAATGCTTCTGGGTTCAATCATTTTTATAAGCCGCCATATAAGTTTGGAAGTACAAAGAGTAGAGGGTTGGGACTTATGGAACGGAGAGGCGGCTCCCCTCCCCCTCCCCTGCTTCTTCCTCTTTCAACCTACCCCCCCCCCCCTCCATAGGACTCTTTTTTGACTCATCCCAACCCTCTGCCCAATTCCTATTCAAAGCTAAATAACATCTGAAGGATTATTCAGCACACTCGCCCAAAATACGCCTGTACCGCAGGCTACATTTTTGTCTCCACCCATGTTTATAAGTGGATATTGGCAAACCATAAAGGAAACCTGAATGTAGTTGAAACATGATGAATAATCCTGTGGTGGACTTGAATGCCATCCAGGGGGACACATACTATGTTATATTTCTAGTTGAAGTAATGACTAACCCTTCAGTATCTGAGTTGCTTTTGTTACTGAAACCAAGTCATATGGCCCATTTATATGACATGGTTCAAATTTTTCTTTGGTTTGAAAATTTTCAAACCAGTTTAATTTTTATTTTCCTTTGTCTCTGATTCATTACAGTACTGTAATCTGAAACAGAGGAAAACAAAAATTAAACTGGTTTGAGAATGTTCAATTTTTCCTTTCCTTATCAGATAACTTCAATTGATTTTCATTTAGATTTTTATAGTGATACTGTTCCATTTGACGGAGCCCCATCATACAAAGGACATGCAGTTAAATATTCCTATAAGATCACTATTGGCACAAGTAGAGTACAGGGACAATCTAAGTTGCTAAGATTGCCTATCAGAATACTTGTGCTACAAGGTTAGTATTAGTCAAATAAGAGTGGTTTGTTTGTAACAATAACCTTGTCACAGTACACCAATTTTGCACCTTTTTAGTTGCAAAGATTAGATGTCACTTAAAAAGGAAGTTGCTTTTTTGTTGGTATTTGTTGAAGTGAAGTGATGACAAATTTTCCAAATTTTAGAAAATTTAGTGTCATGAAATGCCACTCTTCCAAACTAGTAATGTTGCAGTAATTTTCTGTTAGTAAGCAGAAGGGTGTTTCTGTTGGGGGATCTGTTTTGGTAAAAAAAACCTTCTGGTGGCTGGTATATTGGAGGATATTGCCCGAGGCTCAAAGATTTTGCTTCTTGGCCAACCATGAAATTGTGAGGACAATCTTTAAGCCAAGGGCATTTATTTATAATCCGAAAAACCAGCAAGTCAGGAAGGGGTTTATTTATATTATAACTCTCTGTATAATTTCTATATGCACACTCTTTATTGTGGTAATTAAAGAGAAAACATTCACATTCAGTGATGTCACAGCACATTAATTTTGTAGATACATATAATCAAATCTAAGCTGGTTAGTTTACTCGACTTACTTGCTCATTACTTACTTGCTCATTACTCGACTTTGTTACACGTTGATTACTGAGAAAGTGACTTCCTTTCGTGTTTTTCTCTCATCAATAAAAATTGGACAATGGATATCAAATCAGATGACAGGTATTGCCTGATACCTGCTGTCTGATTTTGTACCTCATGATGTACTTCGTCTAATGAGCTCTTGTGAAATTAATGGGTGGGTTATATATAATGCCTGATAATTGCCCACCCCACCCTAGAAAAGTGTCCACAGTAGAGAGATGCCCATGTCATAGAAGAGGTGTCTTCCTCTCTAAGAGGAAGACACCTTATATAGAGATGTCTTCCTGCAATTGAATGTATTTGTTTACAATGTAGATCTGTAATACAGTCACCTTGGTTTGAACAAAAGGGGTAATATAAGTGATTAATTTTGATGTTCATCTAATTCAGTCTATCGTTTTTGTCTTTTTCAGGTCTGGGAGAAATTGAAAGTCTTTTAAACAAGCAAGAAAACTTGCATAATCCATTTTTAGAAAATTCCACTCCAAAAACATCTTTCTTAGATATGGCAGTAGACATTTTAACAGCAATTGCTTCTAGGAGAAATTCTCGTAAGTATACATTTTTGCTATTTTACATGTATGTACAAAGCCTGTCAGTGAGCCTTTTTTGTGTGCCTGCTGAAACCACTGAAATAGCCAATTTTCTGACCTTGTATTATAGGGTTTAAGTAAGGTAAAGGTAAAGGTCCACATGGCTGTAGCTTAACCCAGTTTCTGAAGCAGGAAGCAATTGATATTTATTGCTACCCCCCACTGGATGGGATGCTAGTCTATCGTAGGGTTATCCCCAGCAGCATGTTTCCAGTACCCATCTATACACCCGGCCCCAGTTGTTCAAAAGTTGGATGGCGCCATCCACCGGATAAATCACTATCCAGTGGATAAGTGTTAGGGAAACCAATTGTGTTATCCACTGGATAGAGATTTATCCGGTGGATAGCACTATCCAACTTTTGAACTACTGGGGCCTGGGTGGAGAGAGACAATGTTGGGTAAAGTTTCTTGCCTAAGGGAACAACACGATGGCAGGGACTGGTCATTGATCCACTGATCATGACCTTCAGATCTGAAGTCCAGTGTGCTAACCACTGCACCACATTGCGCAAACCTGTAGGGTTTAAGTGGATAGTCTATTTAAGTCTATTTAGAGTATTTAAGTGGATAGGTTTAAGTGGATATGTCAAAGACATTTGATCGTTGGTGATCATTTCCTTAATTCTCATGACCTGTTTGTTTGATCAAGTAGTGATACTGTAAGGAAAAATTAGATGCTTGTCACTATTGGGGCTTAAAGGGTTAGAGGAAGCTTTGTTAACAGTACACCAAATGTTACAAAAGTAAGTAAAAGATTACAAGGTAAAAAGTAGCAAAGGAAAAAAAGACTTATCTATCCACTTAAACCCTACAGGTGGGGGCGCGGTGGTGTAGTGGTTAGTGCACTGGACTTCAGATCTGAAGATCAGTGGGTCAATGACCAGTCCCTGCCATCGTGTTGTTCCCTTAGGCAAGAAACGTTACACCACAATGATGACCAATGATCAAATGTCTTGATTTTTGATCAAATTCTCTTAACTAGTAACGTAAGAAATATAAGGAGAATAGTGAGGAGAATATGGATGTTCTGGGCTTCTCCCCTCCTTTCCCTTTCCTTCCCACTTTTATTGGCGAAACAAATTTTTTTAGTGTAAGCTGTGCTTTTTATTTGGTTTCTGTAGATGTATATAATATTGTCAGTGATAGAGGATCAGTGGGAAGATTTTGCCTCTTCAAGTCAGCGTACAGGATTGGTGAAGAAATTGTAGGATCTTTTGACTTTTCTGATTCCCTTATTATTTGTCTCAAGGTAAACATTTTTTTATTTGATGTCGTGTATTAGACAAGTTTTAGTGAAGGTGACCATAGAAAAAGCATCAAATGACTTGAAAGAAATTTCAAGATAAACTGCATAATGGGACATTTGCATGATGGCATTCATTTGACTACAACTACCAGAATCCTTCTGTTTTGTTGTTTTCTGATGCAAATTAGTTCCAGTTGTTATTTCAACCTCACTGGGTTAAAAAAAAAATGAATATGAGAAAGGAGAAACAAAATGAATTTGGTAGTTTTAGTCAAATGACGTTATCATGTAAATTTTCTATTGTCTGTATCTCTTACATTTTCCACCATCCTCGGAAACCCAGGGGCAGCTAGTCGGGACGACGGGATTTTCATGGGCGAAAGTTTACAACAAGAGCGGGAGAGCCCCTGGGCACTTACTCTTACTGAACGAGTTCCAGAAGCGTTTGAAATCCCGCCTTCTGATTGGCCAGAAAAATATTTTTCTGGCCAATCAGTGAAGAGGAACAGCCGGGCGACTCTCATGTCTTCTTACACGAGGTTGTTTTCCTCATCGAACGCCGTAGTAGCGTGGCCTGTTCAACGGGAACATTTTTGAGGAGAGTTTCAGAAAAAATAAATAGATGATACTCAAACGAAGTCGAGGAAATCGCAAACTATAACGTGGCCGCAAGAAAACAAACACTCACAGGGAATTTTTCACGGCGGACTTATCGAAGGTATCGCAAATTTTTAGAGCTAGCGACTTCCCCTTTCTCCAATGTAACTAATTATTTCTCCTTGTTCGTTGGTCTTCGTCTGAAACTTTCCATCTCTGATGCACGGGCAACGCAACTATGTTGATCGAGGGTGTCATGTCACGTACTAGACGTCGCATCGACCGTAAAGCAGAAAATCGCCCAGATCGGCATCCAGAAGCTCAGAAAAGCAATAAAAATGCAGCAAACACATAGCAGGTAATGATTTTCAAACTGTATTTCCATTTTAATGCATTTTCAGCGGAAAACCGCCGATTATTTTCGATCGAATTTCAGTTCCATACAAACACTCATATTACGCTTTGGTTAACTGTGGTTCCCACGCTCGAGCGACATAGTTGCGTGGCCCGTGCATCGGAGATTCCCGTGGAAAGTTTCAGACGTAGTTCAACGAAAAAGGAGAAATAATTAGTAACATCGTTTACTCGAGTAGCTATTAGCCTCAAGCAACACTTGAGAAAGGGGAAGTCGCTAGCTCTAATAATTTACGATACCTTCGATAAGTCCGCCGTGAAAAATTCCGGTGAGTGTTTGTTTTCTTACGGCCACGTTATAGTTTGCGATTTCCCCGACTTCGTTTATTTATTTTTTCTGAAGCTCTCCTCAAAAATGTTCCCGTTGACGGGCCACGCTACTACGGCGTTCGATGAGGAAAACAACCTCGTGTAAGAAGACATGAGAGTCGCCCGGCTGTTCCTCTTCGCTGATTGGCCAGAAAAAATTTTTCTGGCCAATCAGAAGGCGGGATTTCAAACGCTTCTGGAACTCGTTCGGTAAGAGTAAGTGCCCAGGGGCTCTCCCGAAAATCCCGTCGTCCCGACTAGCTGCCCCTGGGTCTCCGAGGATGATTTTCCACCCACATTTGGTTGTTATAAAGACAAGAGCTAATAATTTTGGATATTATGTACCATGCAAGTGAATAGTTCTTTATGCATGCTCTGATTGGTTACTTCATCTTTGGATATCCTTTGGTATTCTCATCTGAGCAAAACAAAATGGCTAATTCTAAAATTAGTATTGTGTAAAGTATTAATTGACGCTGTGACAGAAAATAAGTAAGTATTTATGGCTATTTACTTACAAGTGTGGTATAATTTTTTATAACAATGAACTTTTAATTAAAAACAACTTTTCTCTTCTTTGTCTTTGTGAATGGTGGTGGATATTTACAACTTCCATTCAATAATTATTGTTAAAATATAGTTTACATGAATAGTGAACAAAAATGAAATCACCAAACTCAATCAGCAAGTAAAGTAAAAAGTCAGTTAATTTAAAGGTACATTGCAGGGCTTTTTTCTATGTGCTCCTTCAATTAAGCCTGCAGTTTCACTTATTGTTAGAGCTATCCTTAACTGAGATAATTATTATTTTCCATCAGTCACACCTAATCCAATATGATTGAGTCAGGGTTTCCTTTGACCAGAGGCTCGATGTAGTGTCTGGTCATTTGACTTGTAAGGACTGGTACTTTCAAATAAAATAATTATATTCTGAACTATAAATAAATTGGATGATTTTGTATTTGTTTATCAGAGATAGAGTTGAGCCTGATTTTGCTCACTTATCTAACTCATACAATTTGAAATGAATAATATTTCCTGACATAATTTTATAAGGAAATCATTAAATTTAATTTTTTTGGAAGCATTTTGATGCCTTAAAAGACCTTCCCGGTTAACCACTTTCCGTCCAGAGAGTCTAATTTCAAAACTTTCCCAGGGACATGCCCCCGGCCCTCCCTAGAAGTTTGTGCCTTCGGCACTCATGTTTGCACCTAAGGCACCCACGTCCATCTGTTTCACCTATGAATCCGATACTTTAAAATGTTACCGAAAACCCTGTTGGGTGCGCAATTATGCAAGAAATACTGATTTTGAGATAATCAAGCAGGCTTGGGCTTCTTTACTGTAGATCACCATACATGTAATTATCTGTGTGTAAGTCACTTTGAATGGTCTCATTAATTTTCTCTTTTTAGTCACTGCACTGTTACACTGGCCTATCTTTATAAAATTAGTTTTGCTAATCAATTGCTAATTTCGATCTTTTGACAGTTTTTTTTCCTTTTTAATGACAGCCTTGTGTGTTTTCAGTTCTCAGTTGTTCTGCAAAGTGAAGAACACATTCCTGAGGATTATCGTAACCCTTCGAAGCAGTCATCCGAGGTGACATACTCATCATTCACTTCTGTCCATGAAAACTGTTTACATACCAAGAAGACTCATCTGGTTTTGCCAATACCTTTCACTGCCTGCCCAGAGTTTGTTTCTGATTTAGGTAAGACATTTTGAAATGCCATTTACCCCTTAATCAAATGTAAGCTTAAAAAAATCAATTCTCCTCACTCCTCCTCCTTCTCCTCACCATCATTGCCCTGGGGGAGCATAGAGCTCCTCCTTTACTGCTCATCACATGATCAGTAGTTGTTCCTGGCCATTGTTCACGTCTTCTAGCTTCTGCAGCTTGGGCTGCCTTGACTGTTTGTGGACCACTTTGTTTTACTCTGAGAATGGCAGCAATTTACTTCCTCAGTTCTGTGGTGTTTGCTTCCTCAAAATTCCTCTGTGTCTTGGATTTCATTGTAAGAATGCCATACATGTATGGTCAAAGATAATTTTTGGTTCAATGATTACAACATGATGTAGGGAAAGACTGCAAACTCTCATGTGCTGGATGAAACTGTTACCTATGCCAACTCTGTTGATAACAAATTGATATGTTTCATTCCCCCATTGATGCAGCACTGCAGTTTCTATAGAGATAAATCCACTTGTTTTTTATAACCCCAGCCAGGACAGGTTAATGGGTCATAGAGAAACACTACAACACCACAATTCCAATGAGGTGACCCCTTTTAGATAGAGTGATTATAACAAATTTATTTAACACTCAAATAAGTAAATGCTTTCAAATACATTTAGTAATAAAAACTACCACTAAAAATGAATGACGTTTTGACTGATTGACCAGTCATTTTCAAGTTTGAGTCATGAGTCAAAAATTAGCATTTTTTAAATATACACTGTCATGTGCTATTTAAATTCCCATCTTTTGTGATTGTATATAATTTATTATATATGCTAATTTTTACTCAAGGACTTGTACTTGAAAATGGCTGATGATCAATTGAAATGTCCTTCCTTTTTAGCAGTAGTTTTTATTTAACAGTGTATTTCTGTTTTCCATAGTGTGCTTAAAATGGAGACTTCACTTTGAATTTATACTGGCTTCATCACCATTACCAGCAGGGGCAAGTCCTGTTCAACTGACGAGTCCCCACACTGACATTGCCACATGGCAGGGGCCATCTGATGTGGAGGTAGAAACCATGACATGGGACCTACCAATCAAAATTCTGCCGACAAACCCACTGAATGTTTCGTCTATTTCAACAAACAGGACTAGTAATGCAATTGTCTTCTAAGAAAGAACATTTTATTATTTATAAATAATAGAGATTGTCATTCATTATTTTTGTTATGTTTTTCTCATTAGATAGTACTTAATCAAATTATGTGAACAGGTTGCATTTTTATACTGGATGGTTGAAAACGTTTTTTTCTTCCTCTTGCTATCATTATTATCTATTTTTATGCTGCACAGATCAATAATCCCATGGAGTGATTTTACCAAGAACAATTTTAACTGTTTCTCTGGAGGATTTTCTTTCTTCCTTTTAAGAAAGACGGTTTACACAATCATCTTTCAGAAGAAAGACAGTTCAGTTTAAGCACATCAAAATACGTGTTTTCTTTCTATACACAGAGTAAACTTAAATTATGTCTTAACTTGCAGAAAATGATATTTTGGGGGGTTGCCATTAATGATCTAATAAACTTTTGTTCTCCAATGGATGCCCTGTCTCTTCCCCTCCCCCCCCCCCCCCACCTCACTAAAAGGGTAGTTTGCAGTTCAGTTGTAGACCTTTGCATAAGGTACACATGTCCCAGACTTAAAGTTGGGAGGGGGGGGGGGTTAAGTGAAAATGTGTCCTACTTTGACCAAACGTGGTGAAGGGTAGGGCTTCCTCCCTCTTATCTGCTATAAATGATAAATTAAATGCCCCTCTCTAATTGAATGTAAGGGTGGCCACTTCAGGAAAAAAAAATGAAAGAAACAAAGATCCAAGCTGGTATCAAACATGGCATGTTTTGCCATCGAATGTTTCACACCAAATTTTCCTACCAACACCTATGTGTTCAACACAAATAAATTTGCCGTACAGACATGTCGAATGGGTACCTTAACAAAAGGTAGCATTGTTTCACTCGAACTTCGTAACCAAAAGTTTCATGATAGACCAGTAAAGTCAAAAGTCTGATGACAAAACATAATGGCAACATAGCCACACTAAAGTGCAACTGAAAGTGATTGACTTTTCCAAATTTTAAAAGCCTGAGAACAAAGTTTATTCAAATAATTGCACACACCTTAATCTCCACTGCGGACTGCTTTAGGAGCACAGGCTTGGAAAATTTGCAGGAATCACAAAACACTTGAAATAAGTTCTTTTTTAGCATAATTTCTGTATTGAGCTATGCTGAAATAATGCTCATTTTCATGATCAGTGTCTCTTAATTTTGATAGTTGTAAGCTTTGGGATTTGTCCCTAGCCAGCTATCACATTAGAGAACCGTAATTTTTCAGTTTGGTAAGAAAATATGCAGTAACTTATTTTCTTGCAAAATGGTAGGGGAAGGGGGGGGGGGACTTTTTCATCAAGCTTTTTTAACGTGGCATCACTGATTTTTTTTTACAGGCGAAGCCAAGACACTAATTTTCATCAATAATGGTTAGGGGAAGCAAGGGTCACTTTCCCATCGAAATCGAACTACCCAAGCTTTTGAGGATAGCAAAGTTTGTGATCCTTTTTCACACAATAAAGTCTACATGTCAGGTGGTCATTTTGAAATAATGTCTGTTGGCATGCACATATTTGGAATGGCTACATAGGAGATGTTTATTAATTTTTGATGCTCGAAAAAATAAAATAAACACAAAAAAGCCTGATCTTAGCCATGCGATAGTCTGTTTATTTAAAGGAAAAAGGCTCATTTTGGGTTATTAGAATTGTGCTAATACAAATAGAAAACATTATTCTTAATATATCCAAGGGTTTGCTAGGACATTCTATAAAAATATATGGGTTTCTCAGCTTGTAAATAAATACATTATGGGATTGTACAGTTTACATGTTGGTATGAGACACAAAGACTAGCCTATAATATTATTTGTAGCCAGCTGCATAAAACTTTTCAACACTGGACAGCTTTTCTCACAGCTCACATCACTCTCAGCCCAGTAAAAATCATATTTTTTTAATGCCAGAAGTTAGCAGTTATACCCAACATTAAATTTTATGCAGGTAGCTGCTACACACAACAATGTTGTAGATTTTGGATCATTCCACATTTTTGGGAAACCCCCACCTACCCCTCCCATAACCCAACATTTTTTACTTATCACTTAGAGCAAAATGTTGGGTTATGGGAGGGGTAGGTGGCAGGTTTCCCAGAAGCATGGAATACATTTTGAACACAAAAATCAATGTTTTATTAGTCATGTCTGAATCATTGACTTTAATATGCCAATAAATGACAGATTGACAATTTTGTGTTTAGAATAAATGGTTCAAACATTAGGCTGGTTTGCATTGGTAACACCCGAAGTAACGTAATGGGTAAGAGCATTACTAAGGGGTGTGGTTTTCAGCAATGGGGTTTAGATTTCGATCACGTTTGGAGCTGTACATAGTGGTTGGTCATGAGATGTGGGGACCAAAATTTGCCTGTGTCCAAAGAAATCCCAACTGCACTGCTGTCAGATATGATCTCCAAACAAAATGTTTTTGATACCAATGGCCATCAGTTTGCGCATGAATAAAAATCCACCTTGAGCAGACAGAAGTTGTTGTGCAATGTATTGATGTATGAACACATTTTTGTTTTGTTTGCGATAGCACAACCTCATCCCTAAGATCATCTTGGTATTCAAAATGGTGGCGAGAGAAGACCCTGTCAAGCAGCAAATACCTTGACATAAAATCAACCAATAGATAGCTTGTCTCCATTTTGAAATAATTTCAATTGCCAATATTGGGAGACACACAAGCTGCTGTGCTGTTTGCCTGAGTGTCTTCTCTCACAGCCATTAATTATTTTGAATGCAGAGGTGACACTGAGGCAAGGCAGATTGTATGTAACAGTACTTGCAATGAGATGACATTGAATGATAAATCATATATGTGAACTGATCCCTGTTAGCAGAGGCCCCTTTTCCTTTGTATTCACAAAGCTGACAGGCAGCACCCATCAGCCAAGCGAATACAAAGGAAGAGGGGCCTCTGCTAGCAGGGAATGTGAACTGTGGAAATGAAATTAAATTAAGAAAATGATCCTCACAGTGATGTACGCAATTAAAGAAATTGCGATTATTTCAGGCTTAATCACAATTTCTTTAATTGCGTACACCACTGTGGGGATAATTTTTTCACTTGAGTACTTAAAATGTACGTGGACTGTAACCAAACCAAGTGCATAAACAAAGGCCTTTAATAATGCCTCCAGCACATCAATAATTGTTTTTACTTAAAATCCTTCAGTTTACTTTTCAAATTTTCAAGATCTTCTTTAAAGTTCTTGCAGAGAAATTGCAACAAGTTTGCAACTTCCTCAGATTTACAGGTAGGATCCTGGGACCAAAGGTTGTAGTCAGGTAAGTCATCCAGTCCTTTCATTCTACTGCAAGCAATTTCTTTAAAAAGTTCTCTTGCCTGCTTCACTCTAGCTGACTCTGCTTCTTTCATGTCTTCAGGTACAGTTGTGAGAATTAACTCCTCTTCTGGAGCAATTTTGTCAAGTAGAGCTTGAATATAGATGTCACTGAATACAGATGGTTCAAATGAACCTGCTACCACTGTTTTCAGCTCGTCACCAAAAATGCATCTTACTGCAATGTGCAAGAATCTAGTCAATTTGTTTTTCCAACAAGACAACATCACCTCGCTTTTAACATTTTGAAGAAAACCTTCAAAACTGTAGTTTGTAGCACTTCTTATAGACAACAGACATTTGAGAATGATTTTCATTCTGTTTGTAGCCTCTGTAATGCCATCTTCGTCACTAAATGGTAGTATGTGGTAATCTTTGTAGAAGAAACTTCTCAACCCTGTAAACGTACGTTTAGACGTTACTAAACAGTCAACAAGATTTTTAATTATGGTTAAAAGACGTTCACTCAGACTGCTGCCGGCCCACTGTTTACCCTCTGGGTTGTTCTTCCATTCAAATAACACTAGAGTTTTGAGGACATATGAAGAAATCCATTTACTACTTTTTCTTTCTCTGTCACCAATGAAGTGGAATGAAGACATGTCAGCTGCCCGCATCCAAGATCCTGCATCTAAAGATTGAGTACAGGTAGTTTTAAATTCATGAACGCAGTTGTCAATGCATGCAAAGCCTTTACTTGGAAATTCTTGGCAATTACGTCGATCAAATTTACGACATGGGAGCGTCATATCACGCAACACTTTGAGCACTCTGAGGCACACACTTGGACCACTGTCAGGACCAAAATGGCGGAAGAGTGATTGTTCAAGGCAGGACTGGGAACAGCGTAAGTAGCAATCAGAAGGGTGGGACACTGAAATCCTGTGATTCAGTGAATTCTCGAATTCTATGAACAATTTTGATGGCGGTTCAACCGCAAGGTATCTCTCTCTGTATGCACTAACAGAAAAGTAATATGGTAAGGAGTCTAACAAAGACTTGACCACCTTTCCTGCTGTAGACTGAAATTCTACATCCATGGTCGAGGAATGAGAGTTAATCTTCACAGCCAAGGACAAATCAACAGTGATCTCCAATCCTTTGTAACGTTCTCCTTCCCATTGAAGCGTCAAACTGTATGCAGGTCCGTGCCTACTCAACCCGTTTGACGCAACTTTCATGCCATACGCCTCAAAACCCTGTGCTATTTTGCTGTCTAATATGTTAACGAATGGCGCCTTCACTTCTTTCTTCCAATCAAAATTGCACCAATACGACTTCGCTTTCCTGAAAGCTAAAAATTTCTGGAAACCCGATTTACTGGGAATCACCATCACCGTAGAACAAGGTAACTCCTCAACTCGAATGTCCGTGGGTTCAGAGAAGTTATCTAGTTGAACAAAATAGTCGAACTCGTCAGGCTTTCCGACTTTCGTTCCTTCGTAAAAACTGCCAGTGTTGATAAGTGTCGTCTTGTAGAAGGGGTTCTCTTTCTCTACTTCCACAAGTAGAGCTTTGAGAATATTTTCAACACTGGTTTGGATGTCGGTGACTTCTTGACAACAAGCTAACTTCCCTTGTCGTGCATCAAGATCTCGTATAAAGAGGTCCAGAGGCGAAACCGAACCGCTTGCCTTATTACAGTAGGTTGGCTCTGCTGTGGTTGACTCGTCTTCTCCAGTTTCATTAACAGAGAGACTTCTAAATTCATCCTCTAAACTACCCATTTCGGCGAAGAAGCCGTATTGATAACTTTTGCCAGCTCTTTTCCCACCAATACAATGTATCGTTCCCAGCACCACTCATTTGGGGCCGATTCGTGTGAGGCCTGGCTATTTTTTGGTGGGCTTAGCAGGTTTGGACCCCCCAGATTTGGAACCCCCCGGTCCAATTTGGATCCCCTTCGCGGATTTGAGCCCCTATGTAATTGTAAAAACCCACGCTGTTATTCGCATATAGTACCGAAATAATTGGGGTCGATGGAGTTTAATGTGTCATGGAAGGATGATACTGCGTTCTTCTTGATGATACAAAAACTATCGTCAACATAGCGTTTCCAGTACAGTGGAACCTTGATTTGATAAACCTCTATATAACGAAGTCCTCGGTATAACGAACGATATTTTTCGGCCCAGTAATAGTGTAATGTATGGAAAAGAACCTCGATATAACGAACCCTGGATATAACGAACCAATTTCCCCAGGTTCCACTGTATCTCGGGGGAATGGGGGTTGAGTTGATGGCTGAATCCTCAATTTCTTCCATGCATAAATTAGCTACAACTGGGCTGACAGGGCTGCCCATAGCGCAACCATCCTTCCATGACACATTAAACTCGATCGACCCTCACATTTCTTTCACCATCGAAAACGAAAACAATTGTCAAATATCGTTCCTTGACACCCTAGTTTCTCGAGACAACGGCAAACTCATTATTAACGTCACACTGACAGATACCTGGATTTTCATTCCCATCACGACAAGAATCACAAAATCAGTACTGCTGCGACACTTATACATCGAGCCACAAATTTATTTACCCAACACCGATACGGGAAGAAACAAAGAAATCAAACGAGTCTACACCGCATTGGAATCTAATGGGTAACCCTCTGAACCTCATTGCCGACATCGAAAGAAAAAAGAGAGTTCCACCACCAGTTCCCACACCTGAAGAACTTGTCGGAATGTTTTTCAAATGGGTTGACCTACCGCATACACGTGGATTCGCGACCCTTCCGTACATCAAAGGCCTTACTAACTCTGTACAGAACCACTAACACGGTTGCTCAGTCGTCATGACATACTCGTAACTAACAAGAATTCCCAGCCCCTAAATTCCGTCAGGAAAAAGAAGACCAATGCAATTAATGTTGTCTACAAAATTCCCTGCAGCACATGTTCGTGGAGCTATATTGGCGAAACCGGAAGGTCATTTAACATCAGAAAGAAAGAGCACACTAGAAACGTGAAAATGCACACCAAAGGCTCCAATGTGGCAAACCACGCCTGGTCCAAGAACCACCAGATTGACTTTGACAATGCGTTAATCATCGATAAAGCCAATTACCGCCACCTCAAGACCCTTGAGTCTTGGCACACTGCAAAAACTGATTACGCTGACAATAACGATCAATTACTCATGCCCGCTCCCAATCAGTATCGCATTCTTTTAAACAAACATTAGCTTTCACACTTTTAGCATTCGTACTTTACAATCTTTCGCATTTGTTATTCCTTTACTTTTTAAATGTTCATTTTACATAGTCACTTTATTCTATCCGTTGAAGACAACAGAACGGTTGTCGAAAGCTCATAGATTTTTAGCAAATTTTTAACCAGAGAACGTTTTATTCTTATTTAACCTATTTATTCATTTTAAGTCGTTAAGTGATTTTTCACTTGTAGAAATTCATTGTTCTTGAAATCAGCAAGTTCCACTTCCGCGGAACTTCCGCTAAATCGGAAAACCCTAATTCCAGCAGTGCGTCTTTGAAGAAAAGAATTAGATCAGTTAATTGTTCAAAGAGCGTGCTTACGTACACGCGCTAGGAAAAGTGATTTCTCTTGTTCATTTTAATGAAAAAAAAACAGAGTCATACTTAAGGGTCCTTAAGGCCTAGTCAATGGAGTGCTACCACAAATTCACAAGACTTCTGAAAGTGTCTGAAACACACGCGGCGGTATTTCTTACAGACGGTGCGATTTTAAAATCTTTTTTCTTTCTTTTACTCCCGTTGTTAATGTTTATTCTAACAAAAGGTGAGAAAAAAAGCTAATTTTAAAAGTACGCTTGCTACTCCGCCCCTCCAATTACCGCGGCAAGCTGATCGATTTCAAATACTTTTGTTTTTCTTAGCGTGGTTTCATAAATAGAATTAAACAATTGCAAAAGAACAAAAGAATGAAAACTTTTGTATTGACAAACGTAAACTTCGCTTACTCTAAAAGTATTTAAAGTGCTCCTCGCAAGAGTTAGTGTAATAATCATTCTGTTGAGACCTGTTCGACCGAGATGGCTGAGACCAAATTATACAACCAAGTTTTTTATTATCTCCGAGATAATCAGTATCCTGAGGGTTGTACAAAAGACCAAAAGCGAAACCTGCGAAAATATTTTTATTTTGCCTCTTTAACAGCTCCAAAAACAATTTTGCCAAGGAATTTTATTACCTTACTCAATAGAACGCTTGTTTTCAGGGGGTCCAAATCCGCGAGAGGAGGTCTATATCCGCTAGCGGATTTGGACAGGGGGGTCCAAATCCGCTAGTGGATCTGGACCAGAGGGTCCAAATCCGAGAGGGGCCCAAATCCGCTGTGACACCGGCGGACAAATAAAAAACACCCGGATAACGTTACGTTACAAATCCGGATACGACCTTAAAGTGGATAGTTCTCATGCAAATCGAATAGTCAGACTATGAATAACAAGAATACAGAATGTTCCACTCTCTTACTCAAGATAAAAGGTTCCAGTTGCATAGAAATTGATTTTCTTATTAGTTAGCATACCAGGGGCACCCAACGAGAAAATTTAGCAAAATACTTGAAACGCCATTTTCTGGTTCTTGGATCGTTTCAGAGCTTTTTAAAGGTAATTTTGTGTAAGCTAATACAGATTGTTCTGTTCGGCGTTTTTAGCTGTAACTTAAGGTCGCAGAAAATTTTAGGAAACTTCCGAGCTGGTAATGGCTGCTCGAAAATGCTAGCTGACCATATTTTACACTCAAGACGACATATCAGTGACATATCAGTCCCTCTGAAAACAATAAAAATTAACCAGTTCCTTTGTTATGAAAGTCTGAGGTGATGTTTCGCCAAAGAAATCTCTAGCTTTCACTGCATTTAAATCCGAATATCTCAGGCGATTTTGCCCTGCCGAACAGATCATGATTCTGCCGAAACGAGGCACTGGGTGCTCCGGGGTGGGGTGGGGGGAGTACTTCCTAGTAATTGGCTAATGGGGATGTGCCGCTGGATGGAATTGCATTTTTCACGACTGGATTGGCTATAATGGGGTTGCATTTTCAATAGAAGCTAATAGAGTTACTAGACTGCGGTCGCACATTTGCGGGATTTCAGGAGTAAGCAAATTTCAGCAAGTGGGGATTTGGGGCATATTAGCCCAAAAGTGACTAATATGGGGTCTATAATTGGCTACAGAATAGACTATAATGGGGGTAGGGATTCGGAGAGGCCAGCGGCACATACCCAGCAAAAATTAACCCTAATACCCCCCCCCCCTCTCGGGCTGGGTGCCCCTGGCATACTGGCAGCCTGATGAATTCGCCTAATGGTTAAGAATGTACATGATGTCACCTTAGGGTGCATTTCTTTGGGAGAATCCAAGATTGGAGTTTTGATCCGAGATCACACGGATTTGTTACTACCAAAGAAAAGAAAAATCCGAAAATGGATTTTTTTTGCGTGACAACCCCAGTGAAGTTCTCCGAAAAATTCACGACTTCCTATAAAATTTTGGGTACATTCTACGATGAAATAGCACTGAAAACTCACCCTGATCGCTCGCCATGTCACCCACCTGACAAAACAAATTGGCGGGAATATGGCGGACTCTCACAGGAAGACCGCTTGCCAAATGTAGTTTTTTCGGATCCGCCCCCCAAAGAAACGCGCGGATCATGAATCCTAAAAATCTGGATTTAGATTTGATCTGATGTATCCACTGGGAGTGTGAATTCTTCAGATCACTAATCCCTGATTAATCCATTTTCGGATTTAGGGAAAGAAACGCAAAATCCGTTTTTGGATACAAGAATCCGGATTTGGATTTTCCCAAAGAAACGCACCTTTATTTACCCTTATGAGCTCTTGTTCTCAGTCATGCAAAAAAAGGTCAGCAAACTACTCCAGAGGACAAATTTCGATGCTACTTTTTCCTACTCAGTAATGC
The DNA here is from genome assembly GCA_964017195.1 of Siderastrea radians. NCBI lineage: Eukaryota > Metazoa > Cnidaria > Anthozoa > Scleractinia > Rhizangiidae > Siderastrea > Siderastrea radians. The sequence continues at coordinate 58,474,746 of OZ024889.1, read as the reverse complement.
TTTCAGCCACAATCTGAACAGAGTTTTTCCCAATATAATTTACGGTCCGTACCTTTGTGAACCAATCACCTCTGGGTTTATAGTCAATAAAGTGTAGTGCTAACTTATAGAATGTAAACACCTCACTCAGCCACTTTACACACTTCAACCGTGAGCTTGGGAGTCTTGTCGTGAGACCGTGAGAAAAGGTAAAAAATCGTGAGACTCACGACAAAATCGTGAGTTCGGTCACATGAGTTCGACTGCACAAGACGTAGTTGTGACCCCTATTCCGACTTCCCGTGGAGCAAACAATTACAAATGCCACCAGGCACAGCACAGTAAAAGTTGCCAAATTTATCAGCTTCCACTGAAAAGGACAGCACCCCAGAATTTTGCAACAACTGATGATTATGCATCAACTTTAATTGATTAACGCGCAGGTTAGAGATTCCAACCAATTATTGATTATAATCGAGGGCTGGCACACTTGACTGCTGACGCAAAAACTGATCCACACTTTTTATCTTTGGGACCTGCATGAGCCGAAAGCAAAATATATTTAATTTGCCACTCTGTTACTTGAAAAAGGATTTGAATTGAACTCCTTTAGTAGTAGCCAGGCTTTTTAGCGAGGAATACTGTACAACTAAAATCGGCGAGCCCAGTGAGCCGAGTGTGGACTGGGATCTCCCCTGAAGCCCAGAACATCGCTCTCGAAGTTAGCTTCCATACTAAAAAAGCCCGTGTTTTCTTCATTTTCAAGTGAAAAAGGATAGCCTTTATACTTTGTAAAATCCCTTCGTTTTTAGCTACAATTGTAGATAAAACATTCATCTTCAAAAGCTCGTCAAAGGCCGTCAAAATATAACTTAGAACTTCCATAAGTCAGCAAAGCCAAGAGTTGTGAAGCGAGTCTGTTAAAGCGTGATCAATCAGCTAAGGATTTAGTGGTGATTTTCCATGATAAAAGCTCATTTCTCATTTCCTAGATACTCATTACTTCAATGAGCCTTAATTTGTCTTGGAATTTGATTTTGTTAAACCACGTATTGTAGGTTGATGATCTGAACTTTGCGCGAAATGATCAGTTTGCTTTCCGTACAACTTGTTTAGTCCAGTCATTTTGTGACTGGACCTGCAACTAATTGCAACAGAAGCTTTCTCTTCGCTGATCATTTAGAATTAGAATGTAGATTAACATACTAAAAGTCCCAAAGGATCCAAGCACGGGAACATCTCTAAATTTAAACGAATGCTAACTAGTGCTCTAGACCAACATGAAAACGAAGCTAAAACCAGGAATTGTTTTATTGTGCTTTTTTTTGTTGCCAGAATTCCACTCAGTTCATCCAAAGTCAAATAAATCTATTTGAAATGTGTCTGTAAACCTTCATTCTTTGTAAAACGTCACCAAACACGCGTACAAGCACAGTAAATCCTAGTAGCAGCCCTTACTTTCAACATCTTGTATGTCTACACCAAAGAATACCTGTTTACTTCATTATCCTTTCACATTTCGTAACTAGTTCAGTGAGTCTGTATAAATAAGCAAAACTACGTTTTACGAAAAAAAAAGAAAAACGCTGCGAACAAATAGGGCAACCGTTTCATCTGCGTGTGACGTATTCCAGTAAAATCTTATACTTCCCTCAAACATAGAAGATTTATTTTGGCTTTTCAAGCGCCCATATTCAATCTAGGTCCCTATAGTCAAACTGGTGGGTAGAATTTTTGCTTGCGTTACCTCTGCATTGACCACGCGCAAGGGAACACTCCAGGGTACGTTTGCGGCAGGGCGGCAGGTACATCTTGCGCTGGCACAATCCGATGATTAATTGAAACTGACGATACGTATAGAAGATGAGATAAGACACTCCGGGACAGCCAGTTAGTCAGTCATCACAGGAAGTACTTGATCATCGCTCACTTTCATCCTCACTCCCCTACTGACACGCCTTCGTCTTCACCTTTCCATTCTTTCACTTGTAGGTACACCTTTAGGCTATGATACCGAGCTGCTGCCGTTGTTAGAGGCAGGTTCTGGGGCTGTCACTGTATACTCTAGGTCGCTAGTTTCTCCCAGTATCGTTGGTATCGTAAGCTCTCAAGTTTTTATCCAGGCTTTCAACAGCAGAGGGATATTAGTGGATTCTCACCTGCTTCCCCAATGTCATCCGTGGTGGAACTGAAAAGGCAAGTCGGACACTTAAGCTTGCTTTCTGAAGTGTAGACAGTGGGCCTATTTCCGCTGCAGCTTTGCCAAATCTGTTGAGACGGGAAGTGATGTCCCATCTCAAAATAGCATGAAAAAATAACATGTTGCTCTTTAATTGTCTTCATATTCCTGACGCGTCTTCTAGAGTTTAATTGGTTCTGGTTGAAATAGAGTTCACATCCATGCCATCAATGACAAATAAGTCCGACAAGTACTGCATGTGATCCTTTCCCGAGCAGCTTCTACAGCTGTCATCACAATAAGAATATCAGCGTCGCCTTTGGCTTGTGCATTTGACAGTATCTGTACTGCAGAAACCGAGTTAGCGTATTTATGAACCGTTGATTGTTTTTGGAAGTAGCGAGGAAGTCATTCTTCTTTAGGACCCTTTAGGGTAACTTTCGTGTCCTCTTAGAAGGTTATAGTTGCACCAGCTCTTCCTGCAGCTCTCCTCTGTTGCATTAAGTTCTTTGTGGACATCTCGTCATAGCCATAAAAATAACGATCGAATTTCCATATTTCTTAGCTACATAGCTGCGGTATAAACCACAAACAACCTGATATGTTGCGGACCTTGGGGGCCACGAGATTCGGTGGAGTAGAATTCCACCATCTATAATACATGCTGAACATCGCCTTCTGGAATTAATACGGCATCGGGTGAAAGCTTGGCCCGTAGGGCATCCGCAAGAGCTGGTTTGTTGCGGTTTCCGCAGCGTCAGAGGAAATCAAACAGAGCCGTTGGGTAACTGCAGAGTTCATAGCGAAACAACCCTCCAGGTCATCGGGGCTGCTGTAAGCAATGGTAAGCCGCTACAACAGGAGTTGCGGATGTGTCTGCACGTTGTCGCTTTCGATTCTGATAGGAGACTTTGAAGCAAGAGTGACAGCTTGCTCACTCCCCTTAAAAGTGTAATTACCAGCTGTCTTTCCTGTCATTGAAGACAACATCTTCTCTCCAGTAGCTCAAATGCGATCATCATTGACAGCATTGTCAGCCTTTGCACCGGTCATGATATTTCTGAGGTTACGGTCGGGAGCAAAACGACTCCTGTCAGCCAAAGTCAAGAGAATAACGAGTGTGTCCATCATACCGCGCTTCTGTCTGGCTTTTGTCATGTCCTTGTTCTGCTCACCCGAGTTGTATTCAGGGTGTCAAGCAGCACATAGGCTCAAGAAAATAGGAAAATAGGAAATTTGAACACGAAAAATAGGAAAAAATAGGAAAAAACATAAAAAAAATAGGAGAAAACTGATAGGACATTTCACACAGCATATCAGCTCCCACACAACCCTAACATCTCCAGTACCTTCAGTTCACTCCTTACAATCCTACTCACTTAAAGTGTTACGCGACGAATCGGCTTCACAGATATTGTGTTCCATATTTAATTTCCAACTGAGATTCAAGATTCAACTTATTAGTTAACCGTGCAATGTTGTGACGTTTACCTTTAAAACACCTGACAGGTGCAGCATTAACAAAGAAACTATGACTTTTTCAAATGCATCAGTTTCATTACAGTTAATTTATCTAATTCAGCTCCCAACACTCTACTTGAGGTTTCCAAGAACTCAACACAACTTAAGTTTTCTTCAAATCAACATGAACAATAGAAAGCTCAGAAACTAATCTGTATTTCAGTGTAAAAAGGAAACTGCCTCTCTCCAATACCGTCTGGAATAGATACTGCAAACTACAGACATCAGTCAAGAAATCCTAATGAGTTTTCTTTTTTTTTTCCTGAAAATTTTACTCTGAGTAGTCCTTACATTGAAACTATCCTTTACGTCTTCTTACTGACTGGCAAAAAGTCCTCATTCTTTGTACGCCATGCATGAACCAAAAAATAGTTGAAGACATTTTAAGCGCGTTATAACGAAAGCTTCCGTCAGCCTCGTTCCCATGCTGAAATAAAACTGGACTCAGAGTGTCTCAATAAATCCTGTTTGTGGCAACTTCCCCTGTTGGGATTTTTTGGGACTTTTGATATGTTATTAAGGATAGTTTTCTAAGTTGAAAACCGTTGAGATAACTTCTGTTGCAATTAGTTGCAGGTCCACACTAGTTCTGGACCATGGCCTCTCCCCCCTTTACTCAATAGGCAGCTACCTATCAGGAATTATAGTTCAAAAGGTCTTCGTAGCAGGAAATAACTTATGATTTTAAGATAAAGCACAACACTTTTAAGTTTAAAAGAATACATGTTTTGGCATCCTTGGTGCCATCCTCAGTTCAAGGAAAATGTTACAACAAAGCTGTTTATATGCAATAGTGATTAGAATTGTAAATGAAAATATAAGAAAGAATAGCAAAAAGCGTGATTATGTGAATTCTAAACATACAGTTTTAAATTAACATGTTTAACCTGTTGATTTAACATGGGCTTTTCCCAGTGGATATGTAAAGATCTTTTGATCTTTAGTTGAAAGCTAGTAGTGCATGGCGTGGTCTATAATGCTGAAACAATTGGCCGAACACAAATTGCGGCAACTTTCAGACTGTTGTAAATGTTTGTATACGTGAGAGGCCCTGTCCGTGGCTAAATGCTCACGTACTCGTGTTGAATAGTGACGGGTGGTTTCACCGACGTAACAGGCGTTACAGCCTGCACATGAAAATTTGTAAACAACACTCGAGCGGAGATTGCTAGGGATAGGCTAGGGAGATTGCTAGGGATAGCTAAACAAGCTTCCTATTTTAAAATCAAGGTTATTGCAAATGAGTTTCTGAGTGACGCCAGAATAATGGCCTATATAAGGTAACTTGAAATAAAAAGCTGAGACCTTGTCAGGAACACAACCCACAGAACAAATCTCGCTTTCGACCCCGGTTACATACTGATTAATAGCCCTTTCAATAAGATGGGTAGGGAAAAGGTTCTTCTTGAGAATTTGAGTGAGGTTCTTGATGTCTTTGTGAAAACCAGCCCAGGTTCACAACTTAATATTCTCCGTTTTTGATTGGTTTAAATTGAACACTGGATGCAATTTAACTGTTCTGTTCCGCAGGGGAAAATGCCAGAGAGTTAGTGCCCATTTGGCGAAATATCCTGAATGGATAGTATAGTATTTTGAAAAAAAAAAAGCTTCTTAGAGAGCTATTTTGGCTCAAAATATGTGAACAATCGGGAAAGGTTCCTGCGTCGAGTATAAGATTGAACAATTCTGTCAGTGAGGTCATCAAGAGATGACCGCCACTTTTTTACATCTCATTTCGTTTTCGGTCAGTACCGGCCGCCTTTTTGTTTTTCAGTTTTTAATGCCGCCTAGTTTTGACTTCTTCCTCTGTGAAAGATTTATCGAGTTCATTAAATCGTATTTAAGACTGTTCTCATTAGGTTTCAGGCCTTCCTGGGTTTGGGAAAGGTATCTTCACTTGGAGGTGAGTGTAGTTGTTGGAAGTGTTTAACCCTTTCCCTTCAGCCTTTTTTCCTCAAAAAAACGCATTTTTTACCGTTAACGCGGTTTTTTAGGTGCTACGTTGCCAAGTACCACTAAAATTTGCTACGAAAGCGTTTTCTTACAATTTAGCTAGATTTTGAGCCAGTTTCTGTTGTAAATTGCACAATATTTCGCTTTCACGCATGCGCATAAGCCAAAATTTGTACTTTTTTTGGCTCATTTCCAATTTTTTCTCGCTTCTTTTGCCTTCCTTTTTTTCTTCCTTTCTATTTTCTTTATCTTTTACCCTTTATCCCCTTTCTATCCACTGGAAAAGTTTTGGCTTCAGCCCTTCAAAAAACCTGGAAATGGAACATTGATCGACTAGCTGTCCTTAGGTGACTTGGCCTATTCCACTACCAATTTTGCACCAAAATTGAACACGTTTTTTTCTGCTATAGCTCTGCCAGGATTTGGTCGATATTCAAAATGGACACACGTATGGATGTATCTGTCCTTGCTGTGTTTGCTGCTTATCAAAACGATCTGGTGTCGTCAGAAAATGATGACGTCACAAGTGGTTCAATGTTTCCCGACTCCAGCGTCGGAAAAGTACAACTCTTGACGGGAAAGAGTTAAACAGTTCTTCTACAGGGACACTTGAATCAGCAGTAGTGGACGTCGATTTAGAGATAGTTTTTAGAGTGGACAAAAATTCAGTACAGGCTCATTTGTTTTGATAAGTCCTTGTATTTGAGTATCCTGGTGCTTTTGCTTTTTATGCCGTAACATGGATTTATACTGTCGTTTGACTGTTAGATATTCCAGTCTTGTCTCCTCGTTATGAGGATGCGCTTGCTTTCTGTTCGAAATATACCTCCAACGTTTTCGTATGTTTTTGCAATCTTTGTCAAACCAAACTTGCAACTGTTGATGTCGAACTAATTTCTTTTTTTCAATAACAGGTTGTAGTGATTTCTTTGTAGTGGCTTCTAATATTTTCGAAAATTTATCACCGTCCAAGGTAGAGTCCAGGCTTAAGGACGGTGCCTCCTTTTTTTACTGCGCATACGTTCTGCGCATCCCGGGATACAAAAATATTTTTGCGCGGTTTACGACTATGCGGAAAAAGCAGATCTTGGCAAAGGCTATCAGAATCCCAAAAGAAAATTGGGGGTAACCACGCATTTTTCAAAGATAATTGAGCTTAAATTTGGAAAGAAATTGCTATACATTCTTTGTATTTTAACGCTTTTTTAGAATTATCGTTGCTAAATTATCTCTGAAAAATGCGTGGTTACCTACATTTTTCTTTTTGGATTCCAATAACCTTTGATCAGATCTACTTTCTCCCCATAGTCATAACCTTTGCAAAAATACCTCTGAATTAGGTGGCACCGTCCTTAAAAGGGCAAAAAATGCCTAGATGCAAGGCTTATAACAATAGTACTAAACTTGAGCTTGAAACTGTCAAATTTTATTAAATTTGATTTCTAATTTTTTTGTATAAAACAATTAATGTCTGATGTATCAAACAGTTCCTGCCAATATCAACAACTGCGAGTGAACAAAGATTTTTTCTCTTGTAAAGCGCACATCTTTTCTCTGCAAGTCATGACCCCAAAACGACTTGTCACAAGTTAAACAATCAAGGAACAGATTCCGTTTCATATTATTTGCTGGATCTTTTCCCCCTGAATCTTGTTCCAAAAACGTCTCTTCATGAGTTAAATAATTCATCTTCATGGAAAACTTTTACAGCCAGCTGGGAGGTCGTTTATTCTGGACCACCTCTCTACATGTGAAGGAAGTAAAGAAAAACAATATTCAAGACAGTGAAACATTCACCAAGTTTAAACCCTTATTTGTCCGGATTTGTCACCCACCAGACAAAAATAAATTCCCTGACTTTTCCCAAACTCTTCGCTGACCAGAAACTGATTTTCAATGACCATGCAAGATGAATCCACTAGTGGTAAGACCATAATAAAGCTCATTCACAAAATAAAATTCTTTGAAACAACATCACCTGACCAGCAATAGAAAACCCTTATCAAACCTAGTGGCAAGTAAAACATAAATTAAATGAAATAAAATTCACTGATTTTTATCTGACTTTGAGGAAGCATTAATAGTTTCCTTGACTGAACCCAAAATTGCCTGACCTTTTCCTCACAATGAAAAAAATGTTTTCCCTTAACTTTACCCTGGCCATGAGATATGTTGGAGACCACAAAATTATTTGGCAACAAAATAGAAACTTGTAGGGGTGGTCAACACATTACATATAGCAATGGGGTATAATTTTATTCCTTAATGAACAGATCTTTCCAAGACCAGTCATAGTATGACACTAAATTTTGGCATGCTCCTATTGGTTGAAATCGATCACGTGATACGATAGTGTTTCTCCTCAGCAGGCACCTATCAGCGAATAGTGCCCGTTTTTGGCAATTTTTGCTCAAAATTTTAGTGTTGTACAATAAAAACAATAGAGTCCTTCTCTCTCAGGCCCTATGTGTGATAGGTTCCCTCGGAAATTTGATGTGCAAACTTCGTATGAGCCCTCGCACTATGTTCTCAGGCTAATATTTGTTGTGAACATCAAATTTCCTCGGGCAACCTATCACACGATAGTGCATTTTGACAGAAGAACTTTATTGTTTAATTAGGTGGCAAAATGTCATTGAATTTGACCAAATATTGACCAAGTTATGATGCAATGACCCACTATATCACTTGAGGGGGTGCTTGGAATAAAGCCCCAAGTGACTTCAGATGAATTGCTAAATTCTTCTTCCAATTTTCCTCGTGTATGTTTGTAAATCAAAGGGAGAATTTGACATTAGATCAGGGGTCACTTAGGACCTTATTCCATGCACCCCTTCACTTGATATCTTTGTCTTGGTGTTCTAGAAGCTTTTTGTGAATGGAGGAAGGTGCTGCATTTGACCACAGTTTTAGCACAATTTGACACATAAACATAGCAAACCGTGAATCCCTATTTAAAATGTGGGACGGTATGCATTCTATCCAAGAATAAACATGTATTTACATATTTTTTGCTTGAATCCGTTCATTTCATTTTGTCTTGCAAAGCCACAAAATTTGAACACAAAAATTAAGTGCAGTCAAGATACATTGTATGCAGGGCTCGAAATAACGGCCGGTCAACGGACAATGTCCGGACTGATTGGAGAGTTGACAGGTCAACCTTTCGTCTTGCCGGTCATGTTGTCCGGTCACATTCGATCGTATTGAAAATGAAATAAATTATATATTAAGATTTCCATGCTCTTCAGTTGTTTCAATTGTTATCGTTATGTAGCGAGTCGCTGTGTATTGCAGAACTCTGATCTGAAATCCTGGGTGAAATGCAATTAGAACCGTTGTTTACAATTCACGCACTGAAACAGACATTGGGGTTCACGCATTTCCGGTCACAAAATTCACTTTTATTAGTTAAGTTTCAAGTTTTGCATTTCTCCCTGCATATAAAGTAATTCCTCAGCCCATAATAAATATAATCAAAGTATAATGCCAAGGAACTATACTAAAGTAAAACCAATAATTATTCCACTCTTTGGAAGTTTATCGACGTGTTTATCTGTTGCGTGCGTAATATAAACATAAAAGGTTATACCATGACAAACATACGTGAACCTGAATGGACAAACATTTTAACGTTTGCCAGCTACTATTGGCCTATAGAGTTAACACGAAATGAAAGTCATTCAAAAAACAACTGGTTCCGTTGTGATTGTCATCCACCATGGAACGTGTTACAAAAGAAATCTAAACATACGCATGTATGCACACGTCACGTCACGGAAAGCCACGCAGCATGCAAATAATCATATGCTGGTAATGGTCAACTTCTTTGATTCTATCCAGTGCATCGTAATGTTCCCGAGTGATGTAATCGAAGTCTTCTTGTGTGAAGTGATGCCCTCGAATATCTAAAAGTACTTTACTGTTAGTGTACTTCATGTGTACGATAATGATATTTTGATGTGTTACGGGTTAGTACAACAAACAGTGTATTTAATACACTTAAGCTTATTTTCATTTCGCCGCTGTGTAATTTATTTAATTTTATTGTTGACAATGAGTGCTTTAAAGTGCTATAAGCGCTAAGCAACGACTTTTTTGGTTCATGGGCCCCTGTTTAAAGAGTTATTTATCTTATAAGTTTGACCAGTCAGAAACGGTACATGACCGAGCTAAAATGAACTTGGCCGGTCATCGTGTCTGGAGACTCTTCGGAAATTATTTTGAGCCCTGGTATGATTCAATAACATTACTAGACAAGCAAGGGATTGCTTCTAATACAAGTGTTTTTTCTTGCTGGGTTCTTTTTCCGTTACCCTCCCTCCAAAAGAGAGGCTGCATTTTTATCTGCACCCCCTTAAAGTTGGCAGGAATCTCAACTCTCAAATTCTTGTGAGCAGAAGAAAAAAGATCCAAGGCTCCACAGATTTTGACACCACCTTCGAAAAGTAATCTGAGGCTTTCAAATTTTGGTGGCTTCTTTGAAGAAAAAATCCGAACCCCTCCCATCCTTGGGGGGGGGGGGGGTGAGCGCAGATCAACTGAAAATGGAACGTCCAAACTGAGCCCTGAATATAATGCTGATCAAAAGAACATATAAGTGCCTGATATAACCAACATCCTCTGCACTCTCCACCCGTACCCAGAAAGATAGCACACGGCAAGGGATTTTATTTTAACAGTAATTCTCCAAGTTGTTTTAATAATCGATTTTTGTGCGGATACTGAACAACAAACCTCAATATATTGAATTTCCTCTTGTGTTAGGGGCCGTCTTCTGTATCTTGCTGGTAAACTTTCATAACTATAGACATCGCCTACATTTGATGCCGTTGTAGAAGGGGAGTCAGTTGCAGTTCGTGCTGCTGATCCTGTAGGTATTGTTCTTCTACTGATCGCTGACAATGTTGAAGAAATCTCAGGCGTTTTGTGTGATAATGGATCAGCTAAGTGTTGAAACATAACACGTCGTGTCAACTTAAACTGGACTTTGTAATTTGAATAGAAAGACGAGAGACCCATTTTCTTACTTACATTCTGTCTTCTGTTTTATTCTTTTCGGAAATCGTATACTTGGTACATGTTTCCTAACTGTTTGCAAGAACCTACCGGCATTCGCGGACGCCATTTTGAATATCGGTTGCGAAAGCAGGGACTTGTGGGAAAGTCACGAAGTGCCAACCGAAGGCAGCCGAAGGAACAGCCGAAGTGTTATCGACTGAGAAACAGTAATTTCAAAATGGCGGCCAATTCTACAGATGACGGGGAAACTTGGATTCCCGCTTCAAGACGCCCTGATGGCACTTGGCGAAAAGCTCGCAGGGTGAAGGAAGGTTATGTGCCACCGGACGAAGTTGCAAAATATGAAAGTAAAGGAAAACAGTGGGTAGACAGCATTCCGAAATTACCACCGGGTGTACACGTCGAAGAGACAAAACTATCGAAAAACCAGAAAAAGAGAAAGAACAAGAAGAAAGATGCGGGTGATGACCAGAAATGTGAAGTCGCGGATGTTACAGAGAAAATGCGGAGTGCTAAAGTTTCTAATATTGTGTCTAGTACAGCGGCAGGAACCGTCTACACAAGTAATCCAGATGATTTAAAGGAGAAACGCGTTAAAAATCTTCGGAAAAAATTGCGACAAATCGAGGAACTGCAAGCTAAGATTGACTCCGGCGAGTTAGCGAATCCAGAAGCTACACAGTTAGAGAAGTTATCTAGGAGAGAAGAGATAGAAAAGGAACTTGAGGAGCTGGACGATGAACTATGAAACACAAACTCTTAGTACCACAGGAAGACCAATCATATCTGTGTTTATCACGTGTACAGTCTAGCGTCTAAAGACTCTTGCTTTAGTGCAGTTCCAACATGCATTTCTACTGTCACATGTGCAACTGGTCTTTTTGCCTTGCAAATGTGGGATTGAAATATCTTATTTTTACCATGTTGAATGTGAAAATGCACCTGTAATGTGAAACGCATGAGCCCCTGCGAACAGCAACTTTCTTTAAAATGCAGTTGCCATATACACACCATTGATTCGTGTGGCTGTTAAAAGAATAGAAAATAGTTCAGATGCTTACGTAAACTGATGCAAACACAAGAGGGACCAGTTGGAAGAATTACGAAACTTATGTAAAAGGTGTGCCCTGGGTGAGGGTTTACCTAAGTACTTTCTCGAGTGTTAACATGGGGAATGCTTGGAAATGGAATAGCATCCCATCAGGGGGTTGGCGAGGGGGAGGGGGGCAGTTAGTGTGGTAAGTGTATGCCAATTATTTGCAGATTCACAATAGAAATAGAGAAACTTTAAAATGGTTTAAAAGAGCTATAAAAACACATCAAGTAGAACTTTCTGAAACAATATGTGAAAACAGAAGCCATAGCTGAGTAACCCCATTGTTCTTTTGATTCTCTCAGTGTATGTTTTACATTTATTCTATAGAAAGAAGTGCAAAATGTTTCTTTTTTTTTACTTTCTGTGCAATTCAAAATACATGTATCTTGTGGGACATTCACTGTCTTCGCAAAGTTAGAGAACACAATTTGATGCAACTTGTGCACATTTCTTAGGGATAATTATTTTCTAATAAATGAGTTTCAATAATGTTTGAAGTATATCAGAGCTGGCCAAGAAGGAAGTCAGATATGGATAACCACAATAGGCCATGGTGAATATCTCCTAATAACAAATATATAGTAAATGTTAAAGAGGTGAAAGTTGCCAGGAGGGATGGGAGGAATGGAGCAAAGGGAATGGGATGTTCAGACCCCTGTCCTCTTAAAGCATCCTAGGGATGGTGTGGGGGGGGGGGGGGAATAAAAGGCATAGAAAGTTCAGACCCTTGTACTCCCCAGGTTCAGTATCCCAGGGATGGGAGAAATCGAGTAAAGGGTATGGGAAGTTCACACCCCTTTCCCCCACCCTGCCCCCCAAGATAAGCACCACACGGGTGGCAGGAAGGGAGAGAAGGGAATATGAAGTTTAGACCCTTGTACTTCCAAGTTTAGTATCCCAGCGGATGGGAGAAAGGGATTTAAGGGAATGTGAAGTTCAGACCCCTGTACCCTAATGATAAGTTATCATTTTTATTAAAAGCTATCAATATTAAAATAATAAATCGCTATTGACAAAAAAAGTGAATATTAACTATTTTAATCTTTGACTATTAATAATTATTAATACTATCATTTCAAAATAATAATATTACATATCTGTGTTTCTGCATTTCGTTATCATGGGAAATAGCAGTCATGATAGGAATATTAATTTCACATACAATGTTCTGTTGGCTGCATGCAGTGCCCATACAAACTTTCAGATATTTGATAGATTTTTTTCTTTATCAATAACGCCTATTTCTCCTGTGTTAATATTCTCTTGGTGTGATGTGAATCACACCATACAATCACATAATCGTTCTTATCATCCTATTTACAACCAGCAAGTTACACATAAAAAATAGAACGTATACTTCTTTGCTTCGTGCCCTTGAAATCATAAAATCAAGGGCTTGGTGAAAAAAGATTATTAAATTACGTGATATCAAGCCAAAGAATAGAAAAAAAGAACAACAACAGCAGGAATGCACTCAGTGTGGACTTAGTGTACTTAACATTGCAACTCCACTTTACTACAGCAATGAACTGTTCTTCTGCTATGGTAAAATCATTACTATTATTATTTTTTTAGTCCTAGATGCGAAAGTACACATCCGTTTGGATCAACATTTACCGAGAATGTACAACCTGGGAAAGTTTGGTGCTGGCATGTTTTTTTAAAAATATTTTTTGGCTAAAACATCACTTCTGTCCTCTCTCACAAGTATTAATGTTACCTTCTTTTACTTATCCTATTGACATCAATATCATTTTTGCCTAGCAAGCAGTTCAAAGTACAGAACTAACTAGGGGATGGGTGTGGAGAGCTTGTGTGTTGAGGGAGGGGAAGAAATGTCTTTTGACTCCACCCCACAGAAGGCTCCTAATCTCTCTAGATTTTGCTTATATTTCATATGTACCATTCAAGAAGCCGGCTGAGCAAATTTAACACTCAGCAGAACCACGCAGGAAAATGGTACTGAATACAGTCCAAGGTTACAACAGTGAAAGGTGAAGCAATTTCCATACCATCTAAAAGGAATTTTAATATCTATAATTTTAAATATTTTGTAATTTAATCATTATAGTTTAGTTCATTTCTGTTCTACTTGTTTTCTTGACTTCCAGCCTGGAGTGTTTGAAGAGAGAGAGGAGGAGGCAAGGCATCATGGGAGAGTTGCTGAACCGTCCTATCAGCACTCTCATACACTAGACCTCCCTTTGCTTGCATTTGCCTGAAAAATAAATAAATAAAAGAAAAATTGGCAATTGAATGGAAAGTGTGTACAAGGAAACTACATGCCTGCAGATAAAAATTAACTGCAGTGGGTTACATAAAATTAATTATTCCACAACTGGGATCAACAGTGACCCTTCCGAATAAAAAACCGATTAGAATTCCAACTTCAGCACTACAATATTGAGCCAAGAGGTTTATTATCAAACTGATACTAAAAGGTAAACAACAAAAAATTAACAACAGCAGCAAACAACATAATTTTATAATGGTAGTTACATTTTTACATCCAGAGTTTGCACGTTAAACAAAGAAAGACAAGAATTTTCCAGGACTTTTTCAACTGTCCACTTCATTACACGAGGCGACCCTTTAATAACACAGGACCCTCTCTCCTTCACAGAGACCTCTCCTTTTAGTTGAGAAAAATCAGAAACTGAGAAACATTTCATAAATGGATGATAAACAGAGAAACAAAATGAGAAGTGCGATAGTGGCCTCTGTGGGAGGAGAGCGATAGAGGACATGGTAGGACTTCATGTGCAGTTCAGTTATGTCCAGCCTGGTGAACACCTTCTACTGGCACTATGGACACATGGTAATTTCAGACAGGATCACACTGCAGACTTGGCAAAGAGGAAGGTTCTTACACTACCAGTCGGAATTGTTGGGACACTTTCCTGTCTGTTTGCCCCCTCAATGTTGGCGTACAAGATATGGTGACTAAACTGCAGTTAACAACATTGAGAGGGAGAAGGGGAGCACGAAAAGGAAAAAATTGCGTTTAGTTGAAGTGTCCCAACTATTTTTGTCTGGTAGTGTAGTATTAAGAGAAAGAATAACTGAAATTCAATAGTATTCTGCTTAAACAGAGTCTTAAATAACTTTGTTACCTTGTGAATTCATCATGATTATCAATGCCATCAACTGTAGTGACTTGTGAATTTGGACTGTGCGTCAACTTCCCTGTCTCATCTTCACTGTCATCATTGTCATCTCCAGGCACTTGTTGAGCTGAATGCCTGGTTGCCTTTGGTGAAGACCTTAAAAGAGGATGAACACAATGTTAGAGATGTTTCTTCAGAGTCGTAAATTAAATCAAAACAAAAGTACTGGGTCCCTGTTTTCATACTCTCTATGGTCAAGATTTACTGAACAACAACAATAAATAATGTGTGATTAACTGGTACCCCATACACTGGGAAATTAGTGATCAATACTCCTAGTTTGCTTCATACCACATATACCAGAGTTTGCTCTGTGCGGGCTACTCGTAGCATGTGTTCAACTTTACCTTCGTGGCTAAAAAAGTGGAGCAAGTAAGTTACTTGCAAATAATTATAAGTTGCAGAGTGTTGTAAGCCAAACGCAGTTGATACAAATAATAATGCAAGCTTAAAGGGTTACCTGTGAGACTACCTGTTGGAAAAACTTGCATAGAATTGTGCACGTACATGCATGTAGTATAAGGTTGACTTACTTTTCCAAAAATCCCTGAATCCCTGACCTTGCTGCATTCAAAGAAGCTGTCAGTGATGCAAACAACCCTGATTTCCTAAAGACACAACATAAAATATAAATATCATGATATAATAAGAAAAATATCATTTATTTAGTACACAGTTTAGACTGACTGATTGATTCTTTAACCCAGGGTCTGTTGGTTACGATTTCAGGTGATCTTAAGAGTAACCTGATTACAAGTAAGACAAGAAGATATATGAATGGTCCAGTCCATTAGTGGACTATCTTTGATTAATACCTTATCAATAAAATATTGACCAGTATCAGCTGACAAGTACAAAATTTGCAACTGCATTGACTGAGATACTGGGAGACAATTATTATTAACAGATACCAATAGCTACTAAAAGATTATAGGAGAACAGCCCAATGCCAACATCTACAACACCTTACACGTAACACATAACATCCAATCATGATCTCACTGTATAGTTCCAGAAAATATACATACCCCCCCTCCCCACAGAAGGGATTGGAAATTCCAGGGAGGGTGGGGGTCTCAAAGGCCCAAAAATTTAAAGGAATGTATGAAGCTTAATTGGAATTTCCAGTGGGGAAGGGAGTCACAGGGCAAATCTTTTCTGTAGGGGGTATGGATATTTTCTGGAACTAGACAGGCATTAATGTTTTTGTCTAACCTTTCTGGTTTATCCTTGGGTTTGCTTTCTTTGTTAAACTGCTGATTTTCTTTTGGCTCATCATCAAGATCAGATTCCTCATGACTTTCTGTTCTTTGAGACAGCAACTTTCTCTCCTCTGCTTTAGCCTTAAAAAAAGAAATCATGTCAAAAGACATTTAATGTACAAAATTATTTAATGTGCCTGGAAAGGCTGCCTCTAATTTAGATCAGGCAGTGGAGCATTTGGTGGGAAACTGGGGGTTGAAATCCTGAAATGCTGTCTAGAACATTACATGTAGCTGAGTGAGGGCAAGGACGTGGTGTTACAGCTGTTGAAGCTGTGCACATTGGTTAGTGCAGTGGAGATCTTCATTTAGCATGTTTTAACAAGGGAGTTGTGAATTCAAACACAACCGTTTCTTTTGCACAACAAAATCACTTCATTCTTTTTTTTTCCAACAGCTATGGTTTACTGGTAGTATGAATCTTACTACCACCATTGAATCTCATTCTCTGTGCAGTTTATTGAAAGTAATAAAATGCAAACTGCATTTGACAAGAATGCTCAATAAACCGCTGCTTGGTTAGCAAAGAAATTTGGGCAGTTAAAAAAAACTACAACTACAAAAACAGCAACAGTGACAACTTTTCTATGTCTTCCCAAAAGGTGCTTTGAAATTGTTCCACAAATAATAATATTTTTATTATTTACTTAACACTGTAATAACACTACAAGGTTTTAAAGTTCACTGCATGTTTTAGACTTCCAAGGATCAAAATTGCTGGGGAGTTGTGCAGACTAATGACACAAAATATTGAAGAGTGTAATGTTTAGAACTTTCAAAGAGTCATAACATGTATTTCTGCCAAATGTCACCTTTTGCTGTGAAAATCACACTGATGAGAAAACAGTAACATTACTACAACCATGCAAGACAGCAAGGTTTTTTGCATGTTGAAGCAGCCAATTATTTTACTGAAGTGATCAACTGTTTGCAATTCAAACTGATGTGTTTGTACATGATGCTAAAACATCTTTGCTCATTCCACATATTGAAAGCACTTTATAAATTTGATACAGAATAATGTATCACATCTGCTCTTAGAAGAAAAAAAAAGCATAACATAGAAATGTTACACATCTCAGTTTAAATTCACTCAATTTAGATCAAAAAGAGAAGATGACATCACTAGGGCTGTACCCTGACAAATGAAACCTGTTTTTCACAGCATTTTCACCTCCAAGGGTGTCAAGCTCAAAATGGTAAACATGAATCTCAATTTGTTTGAAATTGCAAAACATTCAAAGATAAAATAGTGCCATGCCACATGAGATTATTATGTTAGCTTTCATTTGGATTTTATAGGATTTCATAGCTATATCTAGGCTGGTACACGTAAGGAAAATCCAAATTACCCATTCGGCAACTCAAATCTTGATAGGAAGAGAAAGGGTCAAAAATTGTGATTGGAGATAACGTTTTCACTTTATAAATTATATTAAATGAAAATTATTTCTAATGTCTTATTCTAAAATAAAATTAATGTAAAGCCATACCATTATGAAGAAAACACTGAAGGTAGACAAAAACGTGCAGTTCAGTGATGCATACAGCTGTATTTTTATTCCTAACTTACTCAAGTCAATCATCCTTTGACACGGTAACCATGGCAAAAATGACCCAGTTGAAGAATTCAAAACAAATTTAGAATGCAAAGCACATGCTAGTCAAGATTGGTGCAGACTCCAATATACACATACAAAGTTTCCAATATGCACTGTAGTACAGCTGTAGCTGTTGCACAACTGTGTCAAAAAATGTCACCATTACATGTACATATTTTAATAAATTAAGCTTATGATAATTATTTTTGGTTCAGTCATTTGGGTATTGAATTTTACATAAGACTGGCCAGTCCAGGATAAATACAATCTTATGAGATTGTTTAGCGTTATAAATTAAAACAGGTAATGTATACAGAATTACCGGTAATGGTAAAAATGTCTTTAAGGTGGCCCTTGAACCACACCTTAGTCAAACATTTCTACAGGCTTGTCCAGATGAGAATCTCTAAAGGAGATGCTAGAGTACATACTCTTTGAAAGGGGCTGATTAAAAAAAAAAAACCTGTGGCCAACACTATCATGTCTGCATTATACTGGTAAGTATCTTGATATATTTCGTAGTTGTTACGATACAATATATTATATCTGATAATATAAAATATATTCCATTGGGTTTACTATATTTTGTATTATATGGGTTTACAAGGTTTTAACTATCAATGATATGACCAAGTAAGGTTTCTAAACCACATATTAACATATTAATTTGTGTATTACAGGATTGACCCTTGTTTATTTGTGTTTGATCAACAGCATCCAAGAATCACTGCAGAATTGATTTTATAAAATGTTCAAAACTAAAAAAAATATAATTATTTTTCTAAAAGTGACTAATAGATCACATTGTTTTGTATTATCAATGGCAAAGAAAAATTGTTCATTAACATCCGTATTCAATATTTTTAAATCTACCACCAACAATTTATCAGTTTCACCTTGCAACTCCGTTTACGTGTATTTATAATTCAGCTTACATTTTCGTAAGCTGTTGAATTAACAACAGCCACGAGGATATTCCTAGATTTTGTGAAGAAATTTCTCTTACTAGACTAAGTACAACAAGAAACAAAGAATGATGATTAAATAATTATCAATTGCTGCATTGCCAACTGTTTTTCTACGACAAAAATAGTTATTTGTAAAGGATCTGATGTGAATCTGACACTGCAATCCAAAAGACTAGACAAATAATATTACATCAAAGGAAAACAAAATGAGTAATTTCAGCCTACCATCAGTGATGAACAATGTTGTTCCTTCAAAGGTTGATCTGGCAGCAAAAATTT
This sequence comes from Siderastrea radians, assembly GCA_964017195.1. Classification (NCBI taxonomy): domain Eukaryota; kingdom Metazoa; phylum Cnidaria; class Anthozoa; order Scleractinia; family Rhizangiidae; genus Siderastrea; species Siderastrea radians. The sequence continues at coordinate 58,455,719 of OZ024889.1, read as the reverse complement.
TCACAAATTTTCTGCTCAATTAAATTTCTTTCTTCTCATGCCACAACAGAAGTCTACAATGAAGAGCTTTTCTCCATGGGCTTTCTTCTACCAAATCCAGCTATTATTTGAGCCAACTCTTTCAATTTGCTTTAAAAAAAACTCACTGAGGACATCTGTCCACCTGATCATAACAATAATCACAATCATAATATTATTCAAGTACAGATATGATAAATTGGTGTAGACTGAAATGTCTTTTTATCAACTCTGCTTAATTTACGAATAATAATAAATCTTTGAGTTTGTGGATGTTTTATCAGTTCCTGCTTCTGTAAACGAAACAATCAGGAGCTTGGGCAATGTTTGCTGAAAGGCTACAATGTTTTTAATGGAACAAAAAAAGACCAATCACATCATGGCAAGACAGTTTGTGCTATTTGTCCACATATAAAACATCATGTTTATTTTCTAAATTTGCATGAACCTTTCAATAGTGAATGTCTTACAAATTTAAATGACAATGTTTGATTGCAAATTTTATTGCCTACTAGTGACACTAGAAAAGCAATTCTAATATAAAAGTAAGAATGATTTTTATCAGATTAAAATTATTTCAGAGAGTCAAATGACCCTTTCTGTGACACAGAAAACAGTGGCACTTTTTAGATACAAATCAGCACAGACTCAACATGCCATTATTAATATTCCACAAACCAGTAAATAAATAAAATACAAACTAATAGAGAATCAATACAAATGGTTGAATTTCACTAAGGGTTTTACAAAAATGGTTATTAAAAAACTGTACCAACAGACTTGTTGGTCATTTAATTTTCAATATAATTAGTTCAGGAACAGCCGAGGCTACATTGTAGTTCACTCCACAAAAAGATAAGCAAGACAAAATAATATATTCTGCCTGACTTGCAAACTTAATGGCACTTCAATCTGTCAAAAAAGGTTTTTTTTTTCATTAAAATTTTAAAACTTGTCAAAGAATGGACTGATGGAAGGTCACCAGTTTATAAAATGCTTATGAATAAAGTGTTAGAATGAAACTGATAAATCATTCATGTTTATGTGCTTATGGAAGTTTCATTATTGATGTACATCCTTTATGTCAAGTTTCATAGCAAGGAACAAAATAATGGAATAAAATTTATCATTGTTGTATTCACTGATGACTAATTTTAAACCCTGTGGATGAAATCCTTAAGTGTGACCATCGAAGTGAAAGCTGTTGGAAAGTACTTATAATTTCCTATAGTACTGTTTATAAGCCTCAATTAAAGGGATTCCATATTATATCCAACACTGTTGAACACAACCTTGTCGTGTGAAGTTGAACGAAAAAGTTGAGAAAGAGTGATAAATTCATGCAACATTGTTTTTCTCACTTTAACCCTAGGCCCTTAAGCCCCAATATCAGCTTGCAGATTCTCCTCATTTCATAATTATATTTCTTATGGCACAAGCTGGGAGAATTTGCCTAAACATCAAGATGTTTCATTTTTGGTGATCATTTCTAATTCTTTTATTCTCATGACCTGTATGTGTTATATGCACCGGTGTGATAATGACAAATTTGATGCTGATCACTGTTGGTACTTTAAGGGTGTTTGCCCATAGCTAAATGAAACTGGGGGAACCAGTGACTTATCTCCTCCATTTTTACAGACTGGAATAGCCTAGACCCTAAAACTTTAAACTTGATATAATTTACATTTTTGTTGGGGAACAATTGCCTCTTGAATTCTGATCGTAAAACAAGAAAATGTTCATTAGCTGCATATAAGTATTGTTCCTACTACAAGATAAACTACTGTTTATGATGGTTTCTCTTATTGCTATCTCTATCTTAATTGGTGTTGTTTTTATTTTTAAACTAGCTTTCGCTTTTTAACCATTTGTAATTAGTTTTTAATTTTTTGTAGTTAGTTTTTTAATTAATTTCTCTAAGTTTGTGCATGGCCCCACTGAAGAGTACCTATTGGTGAAGTGGGCTCCCTGCTAAAATATTATTATTATCATTATTATAATTATTAGTATTATTATTATTATGATGATGGTTCAATTTTATCCTTGGTTCAACTTTTATTTTCCTTTGTTTTTAACTTATTATCACACATTACCATACATGTACACAAAAACAAAGGAAAATAAAAATTGAACCAAGGATAAAATTGAACCACAACATATCGACATAATGAAAGCTTTGGACATGTTTTTATTCTAACAGATTTTGAGTAAGAATCCTGCAATGATGACAAACAAAATGAGAGATTTAAGAAGAACAGAAAAGAAATGTGATTCAAACGAAGGCATCATATGGCTAAGTGTAGAGCAGCACAAACATACCTTGAGTTTATTGTGTTGGTGAAGGATCACACCCAGTTCACTATTTAGTTTGGCATCCATTTCAGCCATTTTGACATTAAACTTTTTCAGCTGCAAAAAAAAAATGAAATTAGTTAATGATGATAATAATAATAATAATAATAATAATAATAATAATAATAATAATAATAATAATTTATTGACAATGGTCAGACCATTTCCATCTCTAAACCACCTGAATTACATATTACAAGCATCCAGCAAGTCAACAGATGGGTACGTGGATGTTGTGGTGTAAATTTTTACTTTAGTTTGAAAGTGTTCCAATCATTTCCTTTGCTTCAGTCTTATTACTATCAACTGGATTTAAAATGGAAAACAAAAAACAAACTGGTGGAAATGTTTCAAATAAAACACACACTTAAACCACAAGAAAACAGTTTTTTAATTCCTTTAAAGAATTCTGAAAAAATTCTGAAAATAATAATGATTATGATAATAATAACAACAACAACATTATACTGAATACAAAGGAAATTAAGGCAGCTCATACCTCACTTTCATTAGGAAACACCAGCCCATTTGAAGAAACATGAAATCCATTCCTTAGCTTACCAAATCTGCTATAAATAGGGTCTGGTTTGCTAAAGAATTCTGGATCCTTGCTGTGATCATAAAAAAAATCATCCAACACAGAACATTTCTTGCTTGTTGCCAAACTTCCTTCAGCCTTCTCCACTAAATCCAAAGAAAGTACATCATACAAGGTTCTTCTCCATCTTACATCCCTCACTTTGATTAACTTCTTTTGAAAGAAAGAATGAAGAAGTGCTTCCCATACACAAACAACCTCTCCTTTCATAAGACCTTTGCCTGTGCATTTGGATGCTGTAGTGCAACTAAACGTATATTTACTCTGAGAATCACAGGGTTTATTGTCATAAAGAAAAGAAGTTAAATCTTGCACATTTTCTTGTAATGGTCCACTTAGTTTACTGCATTGTGTTTCTTTCTGTTGTTTCTGGTCTGGAAATGCACCTTCAATCAGTGACTTAACATTGTTTAAGTCAAGACTTATTCCAAGTGCATGAAGTTCATCGTACTCCTTGAATGGTGACCATTGAAGATACTGCTGAAGAAATAAAAGCAAATAAGAGGTGTTGCTTGGAAATGCTTGGAAATAACTAAATCCTTTGATTCTCCTACGTGTACTTGCCAAATTTAAAGGATGTCTAGATATTTTCTCGACGGCCCTGTCACAGTGATGTATATGTAAATGACCAGGCTCTTTCACCTACTGGTCTGGGATCACCAAGCATTAAATCTGTGCATAGATGTTAAAATGCACACCAACCCCACATTGGTCCACATTTCTTCCTCAGTGCACAAGCTCAGTGCATGATGTAGCGTAAACTCCAACATGAATTGCAGGTGCAGTGAATATGATTTTACATGGGATGATTAGCAATGAAACAATGCACTAAAAGGACATGTAGAGGCCTTGTAACATGGGTGTGTGGACGATTTTCTGGGCAATTTCTGCATTCTGAGTTTTTGAACCAGCTTAAAAAACTTGCAATCCCATATTACAAAGTTTGCTCAAGTTGTTTTGTGTAACATACATGTAGTCAATTTTTTGTGCAACTCCTTCCCAGAACCCTATTTGCTGCCCCCGTTGCCCTAAAATAAACGTCCATGTAACACGTCTGTTACCAACAGATTTTGCGTGCACGTTGTGCTAGAAATCCTCCCATGTAACATCACCTTAAGGATACACAGAAACAGTATGAATGTCCTTAAATGACTTGAACTTGTGATGTTAAAAGTTCCAACCGATTATTATGCAACTGATGACCTTGAGCTCTGGTGCAGTGAAAAAGAACAACAACGCCAAGAAAAAAAAAACAACAACAACAACAACCAAACAACAAAAACGGAATAAGCAATAGATTACAAGGACACGACGTCTTAAAATTAAAGAGGATACGTACAATCTGAATGTTATTTTGTGAAGCGCCTACGGTACGTTAGAAGCTTTTTAACTCGGAATACACGCATCATCAAGCTGCTTGCAGGGCCGTAGAACCAAGGCCACTTTGATGTTTCTGATTATTTAGCATTTCTTGTGACAGAAAGCGATCTCAGACAGATTGCATTCGACAATTATCGAAACAAACGGTCCAATATAAGCTTAAACGACCTCGTCAAATCAATAATATTACACTCTTCAGTTCAAGGTCATGAACTGTCATGCATTTATAATGAGGTACGAACTTACTTCTTCGCTTTTGCAATTGCCATCAAACTTATTTTCACCTTCAGCGATGCTCATTTAAATCCTAAAAATGTTTCTCTTAGAACTTACACTACATCTTGGCAACGACTTTCCCTTTCAAAGAAACCAAATCTCATCAGTTCAGCGAGCGGAAGATAAATCAAGCTTCGAAATGTGAAGTACGGTCCTGCGGCTGCAATATTGTGTGGTAGCGGTATCCCAATTTTTTTGAAATTCTCAAGGTTTCATGGGTAATTAATCTGGTCGCCATTTTGAGTTTTGAGAAGAAGGAAAGTTAAGTTAGCGGTCAACTTGGTTAGAAAATGCTTCGTTGTGCTACCCGGCGGTTGATTTCTCCTTACTTAAAAGGAGCTTCTTCCTCGTTGGGTAAGTTTCGTTTGCCTTTGGCGTAGAGATATTTTAAAGTAAGCTTTAATGTTCTGGGATTACCTTCTTCGTATGCGTTCTTAGCTTGACTTATATTGCTTGTTCTGATCCATGAGCTGAGTGCGCGCTTACAGGCAGACTAACAGCTAAAGACAAACACATATATGCGAGAATCGGTTATGTTTGCTCTTCAGTAAACACCAATGAAAAATTAAATCCATTTGAAAAATTGACCTTTGTGTAACATTGCATGCTCTAGCTATTGCGGGTTTGTCGTTGGCCGGTCGATCCCCGGAAGGAGGGAGTACTAGTTTCTCGATCGTCTATTCCTACTTTGTAGACCAGGGATTCAACGTAGATCACTCTTCACCACAGATAACTCCCAATTAATTAGAAAGATAAAATATCAGAGTACGTTATACAATAAAGGCCCTTCCTTGGTTTCTTGTCCCAGTATCTTTCTACTTCTTTACTTGTGGTAGCTTTTTTTGTTTTTCAGCACACATTAAGCACATTAAAACACTTTTGCAACTCACACAGCTAACTCGCATAGCTCTTACATGTACAAAAGAAAATACAAAAGTAGTGGTCATCGTCATCACCATCACCATCATCATCATCATGATCATGATCATCATCATCAGTATCATCATCATCATCATCATCATCATCATCATCTTCATCATCTTCATCATCTGTTTCTTTATGTTCTTGTAATTTATCAGTGAAAGTCTAATCAATGAATTTTAGAAATGGAGCTGTTCCATATGCTCTCTTTTGGAGAATATAGCTGCTAATCCTTATTTTGTAAGTTATTCTTTCTTTGTCATAGTCAGAGAAAAAAAAAGTTTCTTATCGATTGGTGTCCTTACTTGCTAACATTTCCTCGTATCACTAGTATGGATTACTGATTACTAGGAACTAGGAAATCTCCCCTCCCCCCCCCCCCCCCCCAGCTTGTCACAATACCATGTTGTGAGCTAAATCCCCTCATGGCTAATGCTACAATTTATTAACCTGAAGTACAAGACTCCACCAATGGTTGCATTTTTTACTGCAGTTAATCCTTAAAAGGAAAAATATATATATTTATTGCTTTGGGTTCAAGAGGTTACATTCATGCGCTCTCATTAGTAGAGTTCAATCCACTTTGCTTTTTTAAGGCTGGTTTCCATCTGATTGCTATGATCACTGCGATTGTTACCAAAAAAGTTGAGCGGTCGTTGCTACTTTGATTGCTGAGCAGTTTCCATATCAGCTGTTTTCCGTAGGATTGCTGTGTTTGCTATGCTTGCTGAAAAGTGGTTTTTACATGATCGCAATGATTGCTGAACGATTTTTCCAACAATCGTAGTGATCGTAGCGATTATGTGGAAACCAGCCTTTATTCTCTGTTGGTTGTCTATGTAATTATGATTGATGGTAGTAAAAATGCAATTTTCTGTTGGATTTTCAAGTTCAGAACTCACATTAATTGAAGGGCCCGGTGGAAAAAGGGCGTAAGTGATGATTGCAGGTTGAAAATCTTAATTGCTGCTATTTAGCTGAATGTTGGCACACAGGCTGGTTTTCCTGTAAGGAACATTGTTGTGCAGTTATTTCTTGACCTGAGAGCTTCAATTTGAAGAATTAGCATATTACTTTTGCTTAAAACTGACACAAAGAAAACAACAGGACCGCGGATTCTAGGTTGAATTCCTTTGTTTTAGTTCAGGCAGAGAACAAAAGAAATCATTCACGCATCACTTGAGCACGTTCAGTTCAACAAAACTTTTCACGCAAAAGTAATACGCTAATTCTTCAAATTTTAGATCTCAGGTCAAGAAATAAGTGCGCAACAGTGTTCCTCACGTGAAAATCAGCCTGTGTGCCAATGTTCAGCTAAATAGGAGCAATTTCGATTTTAACCTCAAATCATCACTTACACCCTTTTTCCACTGGGCCCTTCAATTAGTAAGAGGCACAGTCACATTTATGAGATTTATATCTTGTTCATTGTTGTTGACTTTCAGTCATTGCCTCACGTAAGATGAGTAGCAAACCAAAGGAGTCAGACGAGGCTTTTGATGCCAGATGGAAAGCTTACTTTGAAAGGCAAGTTTTGTTAACTGTGGTAGCTGTGATTGCAGACCATTCACAGTCAGCCTTAGCTTACAAGATATTGTAGTTGTCTGTGGTCATGTTTGCTGCATGTATAATCAGTGTCCATTATAGGATTTCACTATTGTTAGCCTAGGGCCCCTTGAGGAGCTAATATCCATTGGCTTGTAGACATGGTGGCACCTTGTTTTCCTCCATTTTCAAGAAAACTGCACGACAAAAAGTGCTTGCTTTTTGCAATTTTTTTTTTTACAACAAAAGCAATGTTAACATGACAGGTACATTAACACTTCATCTAGGGAGCAAATTTTGGTCAAATTCTAAGCAAGAACATTGTGTTCCAGGACGCAACATGAACATTACTTTGCGACCCTTTTTTTCTTTTGGTGGTCTATGTATGCAGATTGTCTCTGATTATGCATGTCTGTTAATTTTTTTTGTGCCAATGCCAGAATGGTGCATCCTAGCTAATTGATTTAGGTAAGTTATGTAATTCTGAATACAAAGTCTTAAGAATGTTAAAATGTTTTTCCTTCTTGTTTATTAATTTAGACCAGACATTGATGCATGGGAGTTGCGTCAAGGGTTGAATGAACTCTATGGACATGACTTGGTGCCTGAACCTAAGATCCTTATAGCAATGCTTCAAGCTTGCCGTCGCTTGGATGACTTTCCAATGACTGTTAGGATTCTAGAAAGTGTCAAGTCCAAAAGTGCAGGAAGCAGTGAAATCTACAACTACATTCTCAAGGAAATCAAGCCTACAATGGATGAATTGGGTCTATCCACACCAGAAGAACTTGGTTTGGCATAATTTTCAAGGTACATGTATGTAAAGTTGTTTTTCAGGACATTTTCTGTTATTGCCCACACCTTGTCAGGTTATCGAGTCTATGTTTTTTTTTTGTTAAGCTTAATTTTGTTGGTGTTTCTCGATGAATGGAGCTTTTTTGAAATTTTGCTATCTAGAAACTGTTATATACAAGTAAATTAATTGTCAGTTGAGTGAAAGGTTAAAATTTTTAATTACACTTGTATATTATACAGTTGAATAAATAAACAAATAAAAGTTTTGAAAGTAACAATCCCCCAAAAGTTGTAAAATAGTTTGTTGGTTATATGAGAATGTGGCATATCTGGAACAGTTGTTCATCTTCAAAGGTCAACTCTCATATGTATTACAAAGAGAAACAGAACAAATGAAGAAAAAAACCAGATGTATCAAGCAGGAAATGAAAAAAAAAATCTTCAGTGACTGGCGCTTTTCATTTGGGCAGTAACTAAGAAACTTGAAATATTGATGGACCTCCAAGCGACACCTGTTTGGCAACTTTCCTGCTTATATTACATGCACTCTTCTCCTACCGTTGCATTGCACAACATTGAAAATTGAAACTGCTATGTGATGGAATTACTGTGGAAATGCCTGGTTTTTGTCAGTTGATTCAATAGTGGCTTTGTCATTGGGCTTAAATATCGGTAGAATCCCATCATATCATGGGATATAATTTAACGCTTTCACTCCCAAGAGTGCCTAACATCAAAATTCAAAATAAATTTGAAATTTCCCTTTGTAAAATACTCAGATCTAAATAGTACCACGTGAAAGTACCGTTTACGAGGTTTCATTTGAATGGTCACACCATACACACTGTAGGATTTCATCCACAGACTCGGATGTTAGAATCACCAAAAGGTCTCCATAACTGACTCTGGGAGTGAAAGGGTTAAGGCAAATAAATGAGAGCACTTACTTTTCTGGCAAGTCGACAGTTACTGAGTATGAAATATGTAATTTATTTCAGATCTTATGGCCAAGATGTCCTGGACTCTGCCATGACTGATGCATGAATTGCTTGTTAAAGATGCGTGGAAAATTTTTGTTCTTGTGAATAACTTGTAAACAAATTCATCTCAAAGTTCTTGTGTTAAAAATAAACTTGACTTCATAATTTTAGTAATTGCATCTAAACTTGTGTTGTTTTCCCCATTGAAATCAGCAGATTTCAAGGTGTTCCAGAAATGAAACATTTTTGTTATTATAAAAACAACATTGCATACAAGTACATTTTGTACTATTATTGTCAGAGAAGAAAATGCTTTACCAGTTATAGCAGAGCGACCGTGAAAGCCTAGCACCAACCTCGTTCCCAGCGTCTCTGTTCTTCCCGTTCTCTCTCGCTCCAGGGGACGGGAAGAAAACCCGTAGGAACGAGGTTGGCCTAGGACAATACTCACAAAATGGGGAGATCTATTGGTGGCCATGGCTTTTACCCCATATGTTTATATGTAGCCCTGGGCAACAGTTAAAAAATCTAAGTTTTGCCCACAAATTCAACAACTTGCTCTTTTGGTGCCCTGGCACTATTTTCGCACAATTACGGTGCAGATTCCGGCGAGTTAATTGTACATTTTTCTTTATTTTTCTAGCTCCATACTTTTTTTACCAGAACCGGAATGTTGTTCTTGTTGTCGTTGTTTTTTCCCTTCGCGCAGCACTGTCGCTTTTTGAGTGGTTATGATTTTCTCTGCTTAGGAGCTCCAGCGTTAAGCTACCCTGCCTATTCTATTACCCACTGAAAACCATGGGACTCGAACTGTCGGGATGCCCATGGGGTCTGGGGCAGAGGACTACAGCCACAAAAAGCAGAAAGAATGGAGCTGGAAATAGAAAATCGGCGTGGGAAATTGTTCTTCAAGATTTCCCAAATATCTAACTAATTCAAAAATTCACCAGCACCCCCCTCCCCCCTCTCTCATTTTTTGCTCTCGCCCCGTTTTCGCGCGGCTAAAACTTCGAAAATCCCGTTCTTCGGACATTCTTTGCTCTCGCCCCATTTTTCGCGCGGCAAATTGCTCTCGCCCAGTTTTTCGGGCGGCTAAAACTTCGAAAATCCCGTTCTTAGGCCTTTTTTTCCAAATCTAAATCTAAATCTAAATTTTATACTGTGTAAATCTCCCTCATGGGATATATGTGTACAGGGAACGGTCAGCGGTTAGTCAGTCATTGTAATGGCTTGTACTGATTAAATCGTTTTTGCTCTGAAACCTCTCATTTTTTGCTCTGGCCTCATTTTTCGCGCGGCAGATTCCTCTCGCCCCGTTTTTCGAGCGGCTAAAACTTCGAAAATCCCGTTCTTCGGACTTTTTTTGCTCTGAAACCCCATGGAAACGCTTGCTACGCAGGCTATTAGTGCCTGTATATAGAAGGTTACCGAGTGCTAAGGTGAACTGTTGAGGTTTGAAATACCTGACCTTATCCTTCGATAATGAGATAATGAATGGAACATGTTGGATTACTTTCAACATGATCTTAAAGAGAATAGAAGGTAAATGGAAATTATTGCCGGCAATCCGGCGTACCAACAAAACAAAACCTTGAAAATAAAAGGCATAAGGGTATTAAAGGTTAAACAGTAAAACAAAAAAAAGGGAAAGACAACACGAAATATTCCAAAGCGTCTGAATTGCTGTGTTATCGGGTGTATATGAAAGAGACCAAAACAAAGTACACACGACGGTTAGTCTTCGATCGAAATCTTCAAAGGTATTTTGCGGATTTCCTGTCGCTGGTGTTAGGTCCCCTGTACAAAGGTTCATTTCGAAGCGTTTTGTTACCAACTCGTTCCCAGGTTTTCTCCTCTTCACGTCCCTTGGAACGAGAGAGACGGAAAGAGAAGAAGAGACCTTGGGAGTAAGGTTGTCCTGGTACGTGATCCCGCGTGTGTCCACCAAAGCGACCCTGGAGGCCCTTGTGCATGTGGAGTCGTATTGGAGAATTAAGCTTGAGTTTTGCCGATGAAAAAGTGTATTCAAATTAGAGAAGGCATGGAAAAACATTTTAAACTGAAGTCCTTTGCCATGTCTTGACGGCAATAAGTTTACTGTTTTTTGTTCAATTGAACTTGACAATGATGTCATGAAGACGTCTATCGAGACAAGACTATTCTCATTCATTCATTCGTTTTATTTTTTGAGTGCTTGGCAGGAGTGCTAAGTTGTAGATAGCATTCAATGCATATAAACCACTAAAAAGGGGTACTTTAATACAGTTTTCCAAAAAAATATATAGCATCTCATCTCACACATCTTGACTGGGGCTTCTGAAATATGGCAACTACATTAAGGTCGACTTAGCTGCACTTCATATATGTACAGTTTCATCGCCTTTTTGAAGCGGAAATCTTCTTGCAAGTGGGCACACAGAAGTAAAAGATTGTATGCATGCGCAATGTTGCAGAACTCTACTTTCGTCTGCAACATTACAACACTGGGTTGCAAAAGCAGCTGTATCGGTCGTTTTCTTACAAAGTTGTTTCACTAAAACGTGAAGACCACTAAAAATTTAAGTCCTAAAGGTTCCTTCACGTGGAAAACTAAAGTTTGCAAGCTCTGTTGGTTAATACAAAACGAAGGGTGGCAGTATGTGCCTGTCACAACACGTTGCGGAAAACATTTTTCTAAACATTTTCTGAATTCAGAGAGTGAAGGATAAGAAAAGCTAACAAACAGTTCACGAACATGTTGCGGCAAACATTTCTCTAAGCCGAAAAAAAAAAAACTATTTAGTTTGTTGAATACGACCGAACTTCAACAGCCCATGGGCTTTCGAAAAAAGTGATAAAATTTTCGTAATGGGAATGTCATGGGACTGATGGGCTGATGAGGCAGCGATAAAGTTTGGTCCCAAGGAACATCTCTTAGACAGAAATTGATTATACGTTCTGAGTCTGACTCTTATAAGAACTTGCCAAAACAAGTTTGCCAACTTTAGTTTCTTGTATGAGGACGTCTTAACTTCAAACCCTAAACCTCTAACTTAATCGACTTCTATAGCTAACTCAGACGCTATCTTGGCCAAGCCATTAAATACTAGGCCTAATATCCTACAACCTAACAATAACACTGAATATTTGTTTCAGAGTCATGGTTCGGAGCAAAAAAAAATTCAGGTGGATACACAGTGTCCCACTAGTGTGAAATGTGCTACCCGGTGTGAACAAAACTTCTGTTTTTTAGGACAGTTTAGTAAGAAGTGCTGTAAAAACGCAGTTCGGTAGACAGTTTGCTTGGATTTCAGGACGGAGGAGCATCCAAAGGACTTATGGGTTCAGCTGAGGCTCGGCGACGATTTCTTGATTTTTCCTTTACTGTTAAAAAAATGGAAGAAATGTTGAGTTAATATAAACTGGAAAAGTTAGTGAAGCGTTGAGCGTCTGAACCTAAAGGTTCCGTGGACGTGCAAAGCTTTAACGCTTTGCAGTTAGTTACACAGTGGGGTCTTTAAGACAGTGAAAGTTTATGTTAACTTTTTCTGCCACCTGTAAGGACAAACCTTTGCTTGTTTTACTCATTACAAAAGTGCGTAGGTCAGTTTCAGTCCTACCTGGTTGCCAGGCCTCAAAACTTCCATCATCACTTTCTCCCCCGGCGCTTTCATCCTGTCTCTCTTTTCCAGACCCTTCTTTTGATGATGATTCGTCTCCAGACTCCTCTTGATCAACCCCGGCCCCGCTGGGAACTGCAGTTGTTGGATTTGTAGGTCTTTCCTGCCCGCTTCCACTTGTCCAGTCACCAGAGTGCTCTTGATGACCAGAGCCGGATCCGCCGTTATCAGGTCCCGAGCCCGAACCCGATCCCGAACCAGAACCCATTTCCTCGGCCACTGCTATAGCCTTGGTCTTTTTCTCTGTATGATTGGAAAATGTGGGATCAACAGAGTAGATTAGCAATAGTAGATGGTATGATAGGAATCACTCAACGTCCTCACTCCCCAGTGAAGGACGATCTCCTATAAAGCTACATAAACATAGTACAGTCGAAGCTCTCCTTGCGAGCGCTCTCCTTGTGACCAGGTCTAGTTTAATACGTCCAGCATTGTGAAACCCCCTTTGTGCTGTCGCTGTAATTAAAAGCTCTCGTAAGTGACCGGTCTCGTATGCGACCACGACCACTTTTGTGAATTAACAACTGGTCTTTTCCTTTGTTTTAATTTCTTGTAAGCGACCACTCCTTAAAAGTATTCACTTCTTGATCAAATTTAGAGTAAATAAACATAACATAAAGGTTAATTGTTTGTTGACCTGTACGTTCGCGAACTTTTCTTCTGCGATAGGCAATAAACATTTTTTACTGCAGTACTGTTAGTAGCCGTTAACATATCCCGAGCATTATACTAAAAGCTCTCCTATGCGACCACGATTCTTGTAAGCGACCAGTCCTAATTGTAAAAAAATGACTTCATTTAAATTTATTAAAATACTTGCTCACATCCGCGATTCCGAGGGTACCTCATCATGGCCAACATGTTAGAAACACGAAAGTAATGTACAGTATGGCTAACAAATTTTGAACTTAGAGATCTATAGAATAGACATCTACAAGCGACGACAGGTCAGTAATTTGCATCATTGTCCAGCTTCGATAAGAAAAATCTGACTCTACTTTTGCAATCTGCAATTCCGCAAACTCGAACAGTTCCCGTTTCCCTTGGGAGCTTGAGATAGTGGGGGGGGGAAGGTCTGCTCTGTATACTTCCCTATTAGAGCAGAGCGCATTCAATATGAGCAAAAACACATCTAAGCTTCCTTGAGGGTTCTCTAAAAAAAAACCCTTGAGGGTTCTCTAAGGAAACCCTTTATGCTTACGGCGCATCTGAGCCGCTCTCATAGCAACAATTCGCCACTAAATCCAACGAAATTCGAATCGTAGTAAAAATGGCAGCAAAATCGCCCCAAATCCCCACTAATTGTACAAAATAGCTCAAAAATTTGTCTGTCATGATTGTGAACGCCGCATGAAGTTAGAAATGATGACGGCCATCAAGTTATCAACTTTAAATGAAACTTTAACAACAACTTTAATTTAACTTCAACTTATTTTTGTGCCATTCCCTACCTTCAATACATTGATCTCCTTTCTTGTAAAATCCCCGTGAGCATACGCAGTCGTACTTGACCGCTTTACAGACCCCTCCTTTTTTACAGCCACGATCACATTTGGCACCTGAACAACAACAATCATGTTTTAAAGGCGCTACGCCACGTGACCTAATTCTACTGTCACTTAAAAAAGATAAAGACACAAGGGAATCAAACATGTCAAAGGAAAACCAAACATTATGGTAATAATCACTTTTTTAGGTTTCTGAAACTGCATTAAAATAAGTCATCTTTTTTGTGTTATGGATGCCAGCCTGGGAATTGATTGCAGTTAGCGAAGATTGCGGACCAATGTTTTTGCAGTTCTTCCCTCTAGCTTTGTAAAATCTCTCGATCTGGCTTGTCGTGGTTTACCGAGTATCCCTTAGAAAAAAAGTTTGCTATCCTTCTCTGGATGTTCTAGAAGCATTTTGTGAGCAAAGTAAAAAAGATACGGAAGCGCTTACGATGACGAAACTATTCAGTTTGCTGCGTGTTTAGGCAAATGAGATTTTTAAAAACGGTAGTCAGATTACATAAGACGCATTAAAGTGACCTTAAAATGTGGTATATTACGAGTCCTGCTAAGTGGCTAAGTTATATTAAAAACATGAAAAAGCATGCATAACAACTGAGAAAACTTGCGAAAAAGAACTGCCCTTTCATCACTTCACGCTAGTTCAATAACATTTTCACACATAACAAAGAACTCACTCATTTCCACATAAAGACTGACTTCATAAGAAACTTTCCCCAGTTCGTTCTCAGCCTCGCATTTGTACGTGCCCTCGTCCTCAACCCGAGGTTCAAAAATTATCAGATATCCCTCCCTGGTGATATGATACCGCTTGCCCATGAACACTAATGAGCCTTCCATAGTGATGTGAAAGCGTGACTCTTCGGGCGTGCCAATTATTAACAGCCCATCCTTGTACCACTTGATCGCGGGCGCTGGATTCCCCTTAGCCTGGCATTTGAGTACCACCGGTTTTTGAGGCTCGGTTGCATCAGTAGGCTCAGGATAGGTCGTGAACAAGGGACGAACTGAAATGTAAGCACAGTTGAACCTCTCGTAAGCGACTACCTCGACTGACAAGCTTAGATACGAGCTATAGGAAGGTGGTCGCTTACCACAGATGGTCTACATTTTGAGTCCTTAGCGCTCTCAGCTTGTAGCTTCAAAGGCTTATAATTCATGTGCAAACACAAATGCAACACAAATCTTTTTAGTCGTCACAAACATATTGAAACTTTTCAACATTGCACAACTAAAGTATTTTAAAGAAAGACAATTAGGTTGCGGCGAAGCGGAGTGATAGGAGGCCCTGGGTCATAGCCCGGAGGTCCCAGATTCAAGTCGACTCTCTAACCAACTCGCATCAGTGATCAAATCCGCAACCTAGCTTTGTATGTATCCAGGTGACCAGCCTACCACCAGTTGTGATCATGATTCTGCATATTTGTTGCCTTTGTATCTGCTACTTTGTCCATTTCTTTTTAGGTAGTAACACGTATGAAGAGCTATTTGGGGGAAAGTTCTGTGTCAAATATCATGAGTTGCAAAAAATCCTAAATTACAAGACCAATCATAGATGATCTATAAATATATACGTGTTAATAAAAAAATGAAGGAAAAAAAAAAAACAGCGTAAACGCTAAAAATATGAGAAGGTCTTAGCCTTTAAAGATCTTATACTTCGATTTTCGGGAATTTCAAAGCCATTGCGCAGCAGTCTCTAATTTTCACCCTGTCTAAAACCCTACTTTCCACGCTTTTTTTTCGCTCATTTAACTTTTACAGAATATTCTTACCTCCAGCAGCAACCATTGCGTGACTAGCTCCAAGGCCAGCCTCATTCTCAGCGACACAAACATACTCCCCCAGATCCTCCTCGGCTAAGCCGTAAATGGTCAACATCCCAAGGGGATTGGGCACGCGATATTGGTCTGCTTGCAGTCGTGTGCCGTTCAGAATCCAGTAGTACGTGGCACCCGTCTTAGTTTCGCAGCGAAGTTGAACGTTTTCTCCGTAAAGGACCAGGGTTTTCTTCGGATACACTGACACTTGAAGTGGTTCTAAACAATAAATAAACAAAAAACAAATAATAAATAAATAAATAAATAAATAAATAAACAAACAAACAAACGAACGTACGAACGAACGAACGAACGAACGAACGAACGAACGAATGAACGAATGAACGAATGAACGAATGAACGAATGAACGAATGAACGAATGAACGAATGAACGAATGAACGAATGAACGAATGAATGAATGAATGAATGAACGAATGAATGAATGAATGAATGAATGAATGAATGAATGAATGAATGAATGAATGAATGAATGAATATACAGAACCTCGTTATCTCGAGCCCGGCTATCTCGTTTCCCTTTAATTGGTCGATGCTGCTCACTTAATTATTACTCTCTCTTTCGATCTCCCGCTATCTCGAACGTTTTTTTGGGTTTCCTTGTGTGCAACTGTAAAACATGAGCAGAGGAAGTCACGTGACCTACCACTCTCTGATTTAAAATTCGCTCTCCAATAAAATTTCATTTAGTAAACAGGGACCTAACAATTGGCATTCTTCCTTGTTATGTCCCATTTATGCCTTTCCATATTCAATATTTCCTGCTTGTTGTACGTTTTATCTCCTACGTTAAGCGAGAAGCGGGCCGCATTTCCCTCAGCCAACTTGGTACATTGTTAAAGTTGTTCTTTAAACGTACCGCAAACAAAGTGCCTTGCTTGTAACTGCGATACCATGACACCTGTCAAGCTTGGAGGAGTGGCACATGTCATGTCTCCCAGCTTTTTCTCTGCTAACCAGTCCTTTAACCAGCGCACATTGCAGTCACAGTGCAGCCCGCTCCCTCTCGTTTTAGCCTCACTTTCGGGCATTGACTGACGGTAAGCTTCTGGGACGTCCCACAGGCTGAATAAAAAAGAGTAACGTTGGTAAATCGTTTGAGGAAAAGACAGCCCTTGCTGTCTGTTATTCTCCTACATCTACAATCCTCTCGCTCAATCGAACTGCAGTGGCGAAATTGTTGCATTCATCCACCCTTTATTCCGCTTCATCTTCCTATCTTGCATTTGTTTTAAAAAAAATTCCTGGGAGGACAGTACGGACATACGAAACGGCCGGACGAAAGGACGGATGAAAGACGCAGACACAGGCATACAGACAAACAGACAAACGCAGGAATGGACAGTTAGACAGCTGCATAGAGTCAAACAGACAGATAGACTGTTTGGCCGATCTTGACCGTCTTAACTGACTAACTACCACTAAGTGATTGACAGTCCTGTTATAAATTGAGTTCGTTCGAGCCATCTTAAACCCAAAACCCGAAATTCATACTTACAGTCTTGAGAGGCTTTTTAAATGATCAAAGGTTCCTTTCGCTACAAATGAAATTTTGTTGAAGAAAATGTGTCTAAAGAGAAACGAAAATCAAAATAAGAGTTAAAATAATTCAGTTGCAATTGTAACTTTATTGACGAGGTTTTTTGATTGGGCCCGGGGATCCTAAGCGGTGTGCTTTTCGCAAGCAACGCGTCAAGTTTTTGAATCACTGTAATCCCTTGTCCTAACGTTCTGGCCTTAGTTGAACGCGGTGATTCAAGTCTCCCTAATTTAAATAAAATAAAATACAGCAACTATACACCCTACAAAAAAACCCACTGTAGACTTAAAACGAATAATAGGATAGGAAGTCTTGGTAGGAAGTCAAGCTATTCTGATTCCACACAACCCAATCCGATTTAGTTTCTGTCCAGTCATGTCTACATTTCACAAGATTCTTTATATTTGAAGGATCCTTGGCGTGGCGGACAATCCAATAAACTGCCACGTTCAAGAAAATAAAATTAACTTCTAACATGATTCCGACGCTTTGTGAGAAAACTTCAGCCTCGTCCCCAGGCCTTCATGCGCTGTTGATTGACCGAGGGAGGCTAGGTGAATTTTCCCACCGAGCACGTCAGGTGACATCACATTTTGATTACGCACCGAGGACGACTGGGAACGAGACTTGGAAAACTTCTATTTTTTGTTTACTCGTCTATTTGAAATCTTTTTAGTTCAACGTTGACGCTATTTAGAGGCGATTTTGAAATTCTGCCCAGAAAGCCTCAGTATCTGTTAGAATCTTGAGTTTTCGAACGTGAAATTTTTCAAACATTCGTATCTAGTGTAATACAGAGTGGAAGGCAGGAGGACACATCCTAGAGGCATGTTTGTTTTGCAAAACTTACAAATCTTTAAGACGCGATAGACCGGTAAAAGTCTTGGAGTTAAGAAGAGTGAGGCGGTTTGAATCAAGATACCTGCAAATACAAAAGAAATGACTAAATAGCACAGCATAACAAAGTGACAGAAAAGAAGGAAAACATGTTTTCTAATTTGGCATCTGACATGCCGCTATTGAAGTTTGACGGCCAGTTGTTAAGCGAACTTCGCACTCGAAAAGATGTCTTTGTTAATGAAGTCTTAATAATATCATAGTATTCTGTGGTTGGGATGGCGGAATCCTTAATAGAAGTGTTCAATCAAATTTAACACACAGCAAGCAATGTCTGTAAACCAGTCTCGTTACTGGTCGACAGCGCAGTCAAGTCCTTGGTATCCATTTAAAGATTATTTGTTTTCATACCACGACTTCCTTCCTTTCTAACATTATATTTACCTTTAAACGGTGTTACAATGATAGGTAGGTTACGTTTTGCTGAACGTGTTGCGTAATAAAATTGCACTAGAGTATGCACAAAGAATTGTTTTTCGAACAAGCTCTGCAACGGACATTTCTCTAAATTGCTCTCTGATCCAGGTTCTTATTAACTTTTTGCCTGCATAGGTTAAAGACGCATAAATGTGGGGTGGTATTCACAGCGGTCAAACGTGCGACACATGTGCAGTTTTCGCCATAACTGAACAAAGAAAATGCAGACAACTGTGGAAAATCTCAAATCAAGTGCAAAACTTGACGCCGTTTCTGAAAACTTGAGCTTTTTACGTTGTTGCTTTTTTATTATTGAGTGTGTGTTCAAAATGAAGTAACTGCCATCCACAAGTTTGTCGGCCTGAAATTCGGTTGACCGGAATATTTATTGCATCGTTTTCGTACGAACTTCAAGCTCGTCAACGTTTGAACTGATTCAAACTTCAAGGCTCTGAAAGACTAGACGTAGATTTTTGCGTTTGGCCGCTGTGAAGGGGGCGGGAGGGACTCTTAATGGTATGATTACAGAGCGAGCGCGGGTAAGGTTCTATTCTGATCGGCTTATACTATCTCATAAAACGCGATGAATCATACTGAATATCTGAGTTCGTGTGGCAACTTGGCGCTGCTGTGTACAATTTTCAGTTTTCAGCTGAAACAATGACCGCAACTGAAACGAACAAGAAATGAGTGACGTCTTCCACGTGGTTCTACTTACAGTACATTTAGATTTCCGAGATCTCGAAATGCATTGTCCGCTATGTAGGTGATCGTGTTTAGACCCAGATGGCTGTGAAAGCAAAATCAAGAAATGGTATTTGATTACACATTCCTGTCCACAACCCTGAAGTTGAGTTAAGGCTCTGTTGTTTACTGAAGAACAATTAAGATATTGCAGGGTAATTGCATTGTTATATTATATAGACTGCTCCTGGTTATCAGCAGGCGCTTCCAATGGACCATTAGTTCATAACTTTCGAGCAGAGAGGTCACACGAAAAAAGAGGACGAACCTCCGCTGACCTACTGATCAAATTTCCGACCTGCTAACCACGTGACCATTACCTGATCACCGCCTCTTAACCATGTGACCACCACGTATACAGCTGGCAAGACCAAAGATTACATTTAGCTTTCGTTTACAAGATTCCGCAAGCAAAGAATTTCTCTTTTAAATTAAACAGGCTGTTTTAATTGGAATTGGAACGCTGACGAACGTCACCTGTCATCACTACATACTTAGTTAAAATTCCCACTCAAAATGTAAACATGTACCCCTCTCACAAGCGAAGCATTAATTCAACGGCTCTGCTTGATATGTAACTTCCGATAAATTTTCAATGTTCGGTACCGGTCCCTTACCTATAACCTACGTTTTCCTTGACCAGCGGTTGATCAGTGTCGAATCAGTGGTTCATTTTCCGGACCGCTGATCAAGTTGAACGGGGCTAAAGACAGTCAATTTTGAATTTTTATTCGTGCGACAGGCACACAGAATTGAAGGAAAAGGTATTTCAAGTTGAAGAGGGACGGAAAAAGGGTTAGGTTGATACTTCAAAAATAGACCCCCCCCCCTTCCACAGATTCCGCTTGCAGGAGTTTCAGTTGCAATAAATAAAACTGCTCAAAGTAGGCCTTTATAGATTGTGCCAGTAAGTTGAGTCAAAGTTGCTCCCAGAAATGGTCAAAAGTTGCTCAAAAGTTGCCAAAAATCAACAAAGTTGCCCCCAGGATTAAAAAAGCTGCTTGCCAATTGAACTATTCTATTCTAAATAACATCCCAAAACAACATGTAGAAATCTTTCGATGTGTCGTATAACATAAGTTTGAAGTATTCATAAATATCACGAGAGTCAGTACCACTATATGAAGCACTGCTAAAAATAGACTTTCTTAAATAACCGCTGGAAATTTGGTGCGTTGTTCGCGGGCGATATTAAATAAATAACTGTTGACCTGTTTGTGAGAGCACATCAATTCAAATTGAGTTTATACGTGTACAGCAGTTTTAGTATCGACCAAAACAACTGCAAAATTTTAGTTCATTTATGTGTTTATGCCTCAGATGGCTCATTTGTTGCCGAAAAGTTGCTCTGTGAGACAAAAGTTGCTCTAAGTTGCTTGCAGCACAAAAAGTTGCTCAAACTCTAAAAGTTGCCAAAAAGTTCACTAGCACAATCTATATAGGCCTAGCTCAAAGGCTACAGATTGCTTACAGGACTCGAAGAGTTCTTAGGTCCTCAAATATGTTGTCAGGAATAAACGGCAGTAAGTTGGAGTACAGATACCTGAAATGAAAACCATTAGAATGAAACATGATACACGTACTACTGATCGAGCGTCTCCAGGGAAAGAAAAGATATCGTTACTCGAGAGCCACAAGTGGCGCATACGACCGGCGATTAACGCTGGTTTTCTGTAGCATGAAGCAACTATAGGAGTATTGAGAAATCCCACTGAATGCGATGCTAGTCCATCGCAGAGATATCTAAGCAGTTTGTCACCTGCACCCAACTATGCGTCTGGATTGAGAACGACAATGTGGAGTTAAGTTTGTTGTCTTAGGACACCTTGCATCGACCTAGTCTCCCTCGCAGCTGAAGTCACGCAACTCTCCACGTCCTCACGTGGGGACGGCCTGAGCGGCTGCGAAGGATACTAGCAACGCCCAGGGTTCAACAACTACCAAGTCATACCAAGTAGCAGTTGAGAGCAGAAAAGGTCGTTTCTCGCGAAAAAAGTGAAGATTTTTGGTCCTTTGTCATTTTTAGCTGGCTCTCAGTTGTCAAACGTCAAAGTTAGTGTTAAGCTCTCACTTGTACTTACAGAGTCAAAATTTGAGCCAATCTTAAAGTGTGACCATTCACGTCATAGCTATTGAGAACTGTTTTTCTGTCCGACTGTTTCTTGCGGTAGCTGCACAAGGTAGTTAATTTTGCTTTGCTTTGTTTAGTTTTTTTCCTCCAGTTTTATGAGTAGTCTTACGGGATTCCATACTTACAGTTGTTGTAATTTCTTGGTGGCTGAGAAAGTCCAAGGTTCAATTTTATTTATTCTGTTTCGGTGAAGGTAGCTAAAATGATAAATAAATAAAAACAAACAAACAAATAAATAAATGAATAAATAAATAAATAAATAAGTTACTTACAGTCCTGAACACCTCCACAACACGGACATCCTTCCTTATCGTTTCGATAACCGCCGGTACTAAAGAGGTGTAACTGCTCACAAAAGATTAAAAGCCATTCCCATCCTGGACACAAGAAGATCTTAAAGTGCTCGTGAGTCAAGGTTGAACACTTGCTAGGGTGATTTCTGCGAACAACCAGAGAGGAGATCAAATCACTAGACGAAGTACGGTTCTCGTAATAACATCCTATTTATTATTCTAGTATCTGACTGGCTTTCCCGCCCAACGCAATCACATTGTGGAGCTAAAGCTGATAATATTTATTGTTTTACTTACAGTTCCTCTAGGTTTTCAAGTCCTTTTATCATCTTCTGAGGAACTGACGTAATCTTGTTGTCAAAAAGTGACCTGATATGAAAGGAAACAGACTAGTTTCACTTACTGGTAAGCTCAGTCTTTAAGATGTTATAGCAAAAGTAAACTAACGCACTTAACAGTAACACTTGTTTGCCTATTGTCAAGTCAAGGAGTTTACAGCATTTATATATCATTTTATATTATAGGAATGCAGCCGGACGGTATGTCCGTTCTTTGGGACCAACTTAAAACCTTAGGCCTATCAAAAATGTCTTTGGTTGGAACTTTGACGTAACGTCTTTGACGCCGGTCTTTGATAATTAATCATCGAAGGTGATCTGAGATAAATAAGGATTTTATACCTACTGACTAAGTTGTCAGTGTTCTTTTCTCCATTCTCTTTCTGTTTAAATGGGCCAGTACCAGTAATTTAATTTTCTATTTGTACTCTACTTTAAATGAACTTAAAAATTTGTCTCTCCCCCTTTAAAAAAAAAAAAGCGGCAAAAAATTGTATCTTCATTTGGACTACTTGGCAAAAACACAACCTATTATTTCTGACGAAAAGTTCCAAAAATTGTCAAAAGCTATAATGGTTTCCAGGATTGTTCAGATCAAAATAGGGATATCGTTTCGACCGCATCTTCCTAAAAACCTTAAACAAGGAAGAACCGCCTCCCTTTGCGATATGTTTGCTGTTAATTAGGAGCAGTTGTCGAAATATAGTTAACATTTGTCAGCTGTTATATTTTTGCGTTCAAATTAAGGAAATGGTACCAAATTTAAAACTGAGTTACTCACAGAACTTTGAGATACATCAGTCGAGAGAACGCACCAGGCTCTATAACTGAAATCCGATTTTTGTAAAGGAATCTGCAAGAGTAGGTTGGAAATTGTTTCTGACGTTACTCATATAGGAAATATGTCACATAACTTGACGCGCTGGAAAGAAAAAAAATAACGACTCAGAACTTGTATTTAGTACTTACAGAGACGTAAGCGAGTAGACGTCTGCAAATAAATATGCACCAATCTTTGAAATCTCGTTTACGTTTAGAAATCTGAAAGGTAATAAATACAAAGGAAATTATTACTATTATTATTATTTTGCTTGTCAGTTTTTCTTTGTCTCACAACATCTTTCTTCTACATATTGTATGCAAATCTAGCACAGTCCATGTTTTTTTTGTACTAAAGTGTACTCTGTAAATGGTTTGAGCCCAGGGGCCCGTTTCTCGAAAGTCCCGAAAACTTTTCGGACCCGGAAACCTGTTTTAAGTGCGCGATGTTTACATTAAAGACTCAAATTTTGTTGGTTTTAAAAGCTGAGCAATAAAATTGTAAGTTGATAAAACAAGTCTGGCTGATATGCGGGCTAAAAACTACGCCAACATACCATAAATTTTGATTTTAAAATATAGCTCCGGGCCCGAAAAGTTACCGGGGCTTTCGAGAAACGGACCCCAGGAGTCTTATCATAAGTCGGTGAAGTATTTTCGTCCAGGTGAGTGTACCCCTAAGAAGAACTGTTTGTGATGACATTGATTGACGTTTCGACAACCTGAGCGGAAGTCATTGACTCTGATGATGACTTCCGCTCAGGTTGTCGAAACGTCAGTCAATGTCACCACAAAAAGTTCTTCTAATCAGGAGTGCACAGATAATACCTCACCGACTTATAAAGTGTATTCTGTTACACAGGACAGATGAGAGTTTGAGGGAGTCATCTCATCTCATCTTGTTGTTTGATGACTTCTCTCTTGTATCTTTGTAGAATTTTATTTATTATCCCCGAAAGGAGGAATGATTGATTTTGAAGATGTAGTGAAATCGTGAATAGCATTGTGTAATTGCATTTCTTTGCTAGGCGTTCTTCGTATATGGTCCAGAAATTACACTGAACGGTTTTTCTTGTATGGACGGTTCGAGTCGGTTTTTATTCACCACTTGTTAACGGCATTTGACACTCAGTAGGATTACAGATAAATACAGTGGATTGAAATGAAACAATCAATTGACGAGGTTGTGCAAAAGTAAAGGGGCAAGCTGCACTCACTATAGACCAAGCCCAGTTGTTTACAAGCAACTTGTTTTCCCTCTGATATCTGTACACACTGCATGGCCACCGACGTTTTCAAACGGAACGAGTGGTCGTTATTCCGTGGCCACCAAGTAAACAATAAGCATTACAAAAAACATCCAAAGATAAAACGCCCGCTGGGAATCAAATCAAAACCAAAGTATATGAATTGTTATAAGGCGAATATACTGCTGCTTAAAAGCGTTAATACTGTACTACTTGTGATAATGTACAGGGTAAGTTACAGGCCCCCATATCTTCCTACGAAACGCCATGTAAAAGAGATGGAGTAGTGATCGGTACCTGTCATGGAGCCATGTGAATTTGAGCCACGCCCACAAGACTAGGTTCTGACTTCTTTTGGGGGTTCGTTTTAAAAATTGAAATGCTAGCCTTTCAGCCACGAAACGGAATTCAACCAGCCCTGGAAAAGATCTAAATGAAGAAGTTTCCTAATTAAACATGATACTCACAAGTTTTTAAGTCGATAAAGACCCAGAAATGCACCATCTTCTATTGAGCTAATCGAGTTAGCGCTGAGGTCCCTTGGAAGTAAGAAAAGTAACAATAAACACTTAAGTTGTTGGTAATATATGGAGCTTTCGATAGTTAAACACTTTAAGATGGAGCATTGGGCTTCTCCCTCACATTTGTTGTAGACGTGTAAGTGATTAGCGAGCAGTAGGGAGACTTAAACCCTTAGGATTTAGGAATGTGTGTGCGTCGGTATGAGGGTTTTTTGACTATTAATTTTTTTACCACTTCTCTTTATAGGGCGACGACTTGTACTAATTTCATTTTCCTTTTTTTCAATCAAATCACTATATATCTCATAAGCGACCACTTCTCCTAGACGACGACCTCTCGAGCTCCGGTCATTTTTGGGTGGTTACCTAGGAGAGATTCAACAATAGGTAGAAAAACAGTGCTGAGCGGTACTAAACGCGGGCTCTTAAGATGGTGGCCATTTCCTTCTGATTTCAATCAGAAAAGCAGAGCAAAAAGGTTCTGGGGGTTAGATAGCGAAAATGTTTCTTTGCAGCTGTTATTTGCCTTTTATTTTGTTAATTTTTTTAAGGAAAATTTGGTTTGGGCTGGAAAAGTAAGGTGAGGAAGATGCGCAATGCATTATTCAGCGCCTAAGCCGATAGCTCGTCTGCACGCATTACATGTCTACAGCCCGTCTTTATATAGACGAACTACAAGATGCATAGTTAAACAGGCTAACTAAAAGTTGTACCCCACACCCCTCCCTGAGGGATTATGCTGTCTCTACGGTCTACCATAAAACTTATCAAAATTTTCATAATGTCACCAGTGTTCACTTACAAATTTTCCAGCTGGTCCAGGCCATCAAATCCCGCATACTCAAGTTTTGTTAACTTGTTTCTCGCCAAGTTCCTGATAATAGGTTGAATAGCAGAAAATAGAGCGTTAAACCTGTCGTCCGGTGTTTTAGGGGCTACATCATGACGATTTCAAAGTTTTGAGTGAAAAACCCAAAAACTAGACTTCGAGTAGTCTGTAACATCGGCGATGGTGATTGTGGGGTGGGTGAAATACACACGTGCGCTCCCGTTGCGTCTCGTCTCCTCGAAATTTCGCGCGCGCGTGTGTATTTCGCCCGCTCCACTATCGCCATCGCCAAAATTAGAGACTACTCGCAGTCTACTAAGGACCCTGCCCGTACAGGAAATGTTCCTAGAACACCAAAAGCAAATTATCAAGAGAATATTTTGACGGGAGAATACACCATCTGATGGTAGTTTTAGCGAAATTCAATACCCAAGAAAAGAACTTTAAAAAAACTGAACCATTGTTGTTTGGCTCTCAGTTGATTTCAATATGTCTCAAGCAACACTAAAAGTAGGTGACATAATCTTTTCAATTCAGTGGAGTGAGGGACCTGGGAGAAAGCCCCCCCTTGTAGCTCTCCGGTCGTAAGCAGCGTTAGCACGAATGCCCCTGGTGACAGAGAGATTGTATCTGCAGGCTATAAAGTGAGGTGATTAGAAGGATTTTGAACCTTTCCGTCAGTGAAAAGCGACAATCACTTTCCGTGACTTAAGGAACCGATCATGTGATACAAGTACGGTTAGTTTTGCCTATTAAATTCCTGCCAGCGATACCGGCCTTAATTTTTATACCCATAATTGTTCACCAGCCCTGCACTTTCGGCTTCAAGATTATACTTCACTTCCGAGGTAAACGGTACACCATTATAAATTAGGTTTTATACTTCTACATATTTAAGAGGCCATGAGGACACAAATGCATTTGATATTAATGCACTAACATTACTTAATGCATTCCCCTTGTTGATGCCTTTCCCAAAAACCTGGTAACTTTGGGGTGGCTCGCGCCATGTAAGACCACCCTAGTTCCCAGGGTCTCTCTTTTTCTGGAACGAGACCACTCTACTTACAAAGTTTTGAGCTTTGAACAATTCTTGAATGCTCCGAAAGCCATTTCTTCAATGCGATTGTTCTGTAGATACCTAAAAGACAAACATTAAGCAGACACACTGGAGAGAGTTGAGAAATTATCATTTTAAATTCAATTAACAGAAAATGCTGTCCGTTTTTTCCATGGGTTATAGTAACACAAATTTAAGTTCGAGAAAACAAAACAAACAAACAAACAATCGAGCAAACCCAAAACGAGCCAAAGGCGACTGTATCTTTCAAACGTTCATAAGTGTTAACCAGCTCATGGAAACTGAAAAGAGAACTTTCTTATCCCTAGTTCGTTTATGAAATAAAACTTCACTTGTTTCCATAGAGCTTTGAGAAAAACTTTGAGAAAGATCTTTCGCTGATAGGTTAAAAGCCCTGTTCCTATAACTCTGTAGCATTTCGACACTTGCGAATTTTCCCTGAGTCATTTCGTAAAGGAAAGGGAAAACATTTTGTGTGTGTTTATATATAATTAATAATGAAAACACTCGAGAAAGTTTGGAAAAGCTCGAAACAGCAAAATTCGATCTCTGTCACACAACAGTTTGTGTCGCACAAACAGTTTCTCGTTCTACCAAGCTTCTACTAAGCATTGTCAGAGCGATTCGCTCTGACGGAGGGCTAACATCCGAAACGTCAGCTTTGAATTTATTTACGGTGGGCGATTTACTTCATTAACTCAGTACGTAAATCCAATTTTTCATGTGTCACTTTTCTACGGCAAACGGTCAACGCTGCGAAGCCTTGTTGACTATCGCTTTTTAGAAAACAAGGCCAAGTGGTGTGGTGTGGCAGACATGCAAACGGTATTAAGCGGTAAACAAGGTTGTTTAGGACGTATGTACAAAAAAAAAAAAAATCAAGATATCACACTTACAATGTGTTAAGAGATGGAAGATAGCCAAGGGACGTTTCCCTGATTTTCTTTATCCGGTTTCCTTCAAGATGTCTAAAAAAAAATAGACATGCTATTTATTTAGAAAGAAAAGTTCTGTTTACCGTTATGAGGTTGATTTGGTTGAGTGTAATGTTTAAAGCCAACCCCCTTCCCCCTCCTTAAGTCCGAGAACCTTAAAGCTATGACAAGGAACCTTAGAGCGTAGATTGTACGTCCAAGACTGTTTCCCTTGTCGATGACGTCATGTGACAAAGTTACCTCAACAAAGTCATAAGTTTTCATTAAAAAGAAGAAAATTCAATATTCTCAAAAATAGCCTGTGCACAGCCGCCCGCTCTCCTTATTGGAGGGAATATCAGTTGATAATTTATAGGTGGTGACCAAAACTGTCTGACATCGGTGGTGAATTTTCTGTTCGTACGTAGACAAATTTATCTGTTTTTAAATCTAATTTATAGCCTTAGAGGTCTAAGCCGCCCAGGGACCCTAATTATTCATGCCTGCAAAATTTTACTTACAGCTCCATCAAATAGAACATCCTACTAAACTGCCATCCTTCAAGCTTGGATATCCTGTTATTCTGGAGCAGCCTGGTAATGTAAACATTGGAAAAATGGATATCGTATCGGGTCTCTTAAGACGTATTTCTAAATCGTTACAGAGTAGAGGAAAGTACTAAACTTGGCACAAAGTTTTATCTTGGCGTGGGAAACAGATTTAGAAGGGGTGCCACGCGATTCATTGATCTGGTGGGCCACGACAGGTACTTCAAGTTTTACTGAAGTTAGAAATTAATTAGTGATATCGTATTTCTCTCCTTAATCCCCTCTACGAGCTTCTATACGTACATCGATCACTTTTTTGTACTCTTTATTTAAGGGAACTTTATAGGGTTATCTTCGTGTTTCCTTTTCAAGATGTATTTTATTTTTATTGATTTTTTCTCTACATCTTGAATAAACTTGTATTGTATGGTATTGTACTGTATTGTACTTATTCCGACAGCATGAAAACGGGGCTGCTAACTCAAAGTGTACAGCTTCATCATTTTGTTTTTTCGGTGAATTGCACCAAATATTGCACGCATTCTCTTTTTGGTTAAACAAACACATTCAGAAAGGGTGCCATGTGAGCCGATGATCCGGGAGGCCATCACGCGCAAATGATTTTCAGTGCATTTCGTTAGCATGGAAACGAGGCTGGCGCATAAATATTTTCATTTACATGGTTCTGGTACTCCCATAATTTAGTGCGTGTATAACGACTAGGGTCAAGGCTGGTATATTATGTAACACACCTAATATAAGGGGGCACAGGCATATGGGTTGTCGACAAAAATGCAAACGCGTTGCCCTTATTGAGAAGCAGCTTGGACTTGACACAGAATACCTCCCAATATACAGGATACGCGCAGAAGACATCTATAATGCAGATCTGGGTAGTGGAACGTCATCAGTAAGGAATTTCGGCAATCGTTACTCATAAGTCGCTAGCGAGGGCTCAAGTGGCGACCTCGCGAAATTTCGGCTGTTTTCTCAGGCTAAAGGTACAGGGAATGCCATATGCTTCTTATCGGCAACTATATCGCATCAATTTGTTTACTGAACTTCATGTTTGTTTTAAAAAAAGCTTCAACAGTAGTTATCCCATGGTCACTGGGAAGTTGTTAGGACTGAATGCGTAACGAAGTTCTTACGTAAGTTTTTCAATACTTCTGGCTCGGATTGTACCGATTTTTCAGTTATATATTTTTAATACGTTCCTTGGGGAAGGCCAGGCCGGTCCGTTTCTCGAAAGCCCGATAACTCACCGGACCGAATAAGTATTTTTTACATGTATGATTTATCGTTCGGTGGTAAGAATGAAGTCTCTGTCGAACAATATTAAGCACACAAAGTCGTTTTCGGGGCTGGTAAGTTATCGAGAGTTTCTCGTTCGCTAGCCTGTAATCCGGCCAAATTTACCGCACAAAACCCAGACTGCGCCTACTTGCTACTATCTCTAAAATTCACCATCTTTCTTTAAGCCGCGGCTACACGAGCGATTTTTTGCTTGCGATGGTGATGCGATTTTTTTGAAATTGTCGCGTCGCCAGCGCGCGGCGAAAATCACACGTGTAGCCACCCTCTGACAAAGTCTGTGATTTTGTCGTAAAAAATTCAACCCATTGAATTTCTCGCGAGTTTTTTCTGCGATTTTTTCACCTGTTGCATCACCTGTGCGAGGGTGGCTACACACGCGATTTTCACCGTGCGCTGGCGACGCGACAATTTTCAAAAAAATCGCATCACCATTGCAAGGAAAAAATCGCTCTTGTAGCCGCGGCTTTATTTATCACCTATAGGGCACTTCGACATTGCTGATCCTAGCAGCATACAGGTCACGTGTCATCACGAACTCAGTAAATATGACCTATGCTCGCCACGAGTCTCCCAGTAGCTCAGTGGTTAGAGCGTCCGACCGGTGTATGGAAGGTCATGGGTTCGATTCCCGTCGGGGACTCAGATTTTTTCTTTGTCCCACGCTCGCGACATGCTAAATATTCCATCTTTTCTTATTTCTTCTCCGAGCTTAAAATTCACCATCTTTCTTTATTTATCGTCTCTACACTCACTTGCAGATTTTTTGCCGAACGACAATTCATTGCATTCGCGATTTTTTTTTCTATCATAGACTGTTGCAGACGGCCTTTTTTTGACATAAATTCTTGATAAGGTGGCTCTACCTGTGATGATCTTCCGGTTCTGGAGTCCGTCAGGTAATTTAGCTACCCACTAGCCCTCAGAAGAATGCGAATAAAAGCGCTAATGCCTTTTTTCTTTAATCTGTGAAGTTTTTAATTTACTGAATTAGAAAGAGTCGTGTGATTTGACTCGTTAATGTATGTATTCTCTAACAATGAAATGCAAACCGTAACTAAATTGCACAATTTTTCATAACAGCCATAGTTACATGGTCAGACAGTGCACAAAAAAGGTAAATTTGGTTCCTATGATACATATTTAAAACACTGCTTGAGGAGAATCCCTTCATGGTGGCGTGTGAGGAAGAGTAACCGGTTCCATGGTGCATAGAATAACCAAAACCACTACTGGGCTCATGAATGTTATGGCACCTTCACAGATAAAAAGTGCTTAAAGAGCTACCCAGTACATGCCCACACTTTACCTTACTGACAGGCACTCGAAATCAAATTTTTTTTTGTCAGGAGCAATTCAGCTCCTAGGTCCAAAATTTTAGATGTAAATTTAGTCTAACAAGGAGCAGAAAATGCATTTATTATGAAAATGGGCCTAAATTTGTAGGGGCAGATTTGCTCCTAAGTTACTTTTGTAGGAGCAAATGTCTTCGAACCAGTCGCAAATTGCACATTTCGAGCCCTGCTTACTGATAAGACACAAGTGAGAAAAAGGAGTTCTCAGATGCGTTTAATTCAGTACGGAGCCCTTGGTTCATGGTCGATTACGTAATGTGTTTCGTAATCAAGAAAAGAAGGCAAGCAAGAAAAGAAAAAAAAACACCAAACAAACAAAACTGGCAAAAGAAAACAAAGCATAAGAGGGTGGAAAAAACTCGCCCTTTGCCAGACAAAAAAAGGAAAATTTTCATACATTCTTACGAACCAGCTCGCAAAATATACCCTATATCATCCCATTATGGTCAACATCTATACCCATTTCGAACACAGTGAGGTGACTCAAAAACATACATATTCATAACAGTATAGGAGCCCAGTAGGGAACACCCAACAGGAATTTCAGTACTATCTGTCACCTTTTTGTGGTTTTGTATGTCACCAGACTGCGGAAAGGACGCAAAAATTGACCTTCCGTTTTTTGTTCTCAAGAAAGAGAATACAAATCAATAATAGCTGTGAAGGAAAGGCAAAACGTAAACTCTTCGGAGATTAATCTAAAATCCAAATTGGTACTTAATGGCCTGTAAAAACATTGATAAATATTTGACGGTTAATGTGTTGAAAGGTGTTGTAATTCATAGCGTTGAATAGCTGTCATCATGTGAAATCGTTTCCCTCCTTCAACATTTTCACTCTGAAGAATTTTTTAGCACTTGAAAATCTGGCATGCAAAGTGCAGTACATATGTCAGTATTGCAAATGAATCATGTCTATACGCCATGAAACTGATGCTATCCTTTCGAATAATCCGTCGACAATCGACCAATTTTAAAGTGAGAGATATTAGATAGATTTGCGACAGAAAGCAATTAATTAAGAAAACACTCACTCACTCACGCCACCCAATCTTACAAATTAATACTAAATAATCGCTCTCAGAATGCATAACACTCTAAAATGCATGTCTTAGTAATAGTTATCAAGAAAAACGCAAATTATTCACTTACAATGTCGTAGTTACTGGAGGTAGAGGCCACGGAAACTTCTTTAGCCGTCTTCCAGAGCAATTCACCTTCGCTCCGACGCCTCGTGATTCGGGGAAAAATTGTTCCTCGCAAACGCATTCTTTTGGGCAAGGCGTAAGAATCTGGCTAGCAGTCAGCGTGCAACATAAAATGACGGTAAATGCAACAAGCCACGAATTCATGATGATGAGAAATCACTCCACTAGTTTTGTGCCTTGGTCTAGTCAAAGATTACCGTGACATTCTCTTGAAGGGCTGTGCTCTCAGTGGGATGTCGGCCACAATGGTTGGCTGGATAGCAAGCCTAAAGAACAAAGATATCATTCATAAGTTGCGTGGTAAAACCTGTTTTTCTCTCTGCTTGCGCTGCCACGTATACTTGACCCTTGACTGAGTGGATTCTCTTGATGAGGTGAAGTATGAACTGCTATATTATGTTTCACGGAAGACAATGAATGAAGAAAAGCAGAAAAAGTCAGATAACCGAAAAAACGGAAACCAGTACTTTAATTTTACGAATAGCTGGTGTACCATTGCTACTTATTTCAGCAGTGCTGAATTTTCGCTACGTAGAGCAAAACGTAGATTAAAATAACAGGAAGGCCACAATTTTGCAAAATCCACGGGCTTTGAACTCCGCTTATTGATTAAACAGAATATAAAGAGTCCGTTTTTCGTGAAATAAAATATTCACGAACATTGGTGAATGAAGCCAGTAGTAAAAGTGGTAGTACAAGTTTTAGGGTGAGGCTAAGCCGGGACTAAACATTGTTATTGCGAATGCGATTAGAGCCTGAAAAGTTATCAAATATGTTGTTAATCTGTACGACCAGGAGACCTTTCAATGGAAGGTATACGAAAGAGGTACCTTTTCTGTCAAAAATGGTATACAAAAGGGTAAGGGGTTGGACCCCGGGGCGGAGCCTCCCCGTATAAAACTTTGTTGAGTGCCCCCCCCCCCCTGGCAATAACGATATCATCACGTACATGCCTACCATATGGCTTGCATTTTGGTCTCACCTGGATGGTAATTTCACTCACCCCACCCCCCTCCCCACACACACCAAAAAAATCCCTATTTTGTATATCTTGTTTTATATTTCGAACTCATTGTAAAAGGAAAAAACAAACAAAAAACCCTTGGAGGACCCAAACAAAACAACAAGAAAGTGCTAAATGACGGCAGATTACATCTTTACCCATCTTAGACTGAGTATACGTATGTTCTTAAAATACCGTTCAGTCTCAGCGTTAAAGTTCTGTGTTCAAAACAGAAGTAGGGTGCACATTTTACGGGATTGTATGAAGTATTGCACAAACACGTGTTATAAAAAGAAAAGCAAAAAAAAAAAACAAAAAAAATGAGCAGCGCCACAGACTCTCACTTGAATTGTCAGAATTTTGATTTGATTGATTGATTGTTTGCTTGTTGATTGATTGATTGATTGATTGATTAATGGATTGATTGATTCATTTCTATTTACTACTTTTTCCCAATGTTTATATAAACTAAATTCGATTTTGAGCCGACATTACGGCTTTATAATGACGGTTAGTTGAGAGAAAATATATTCGGTATTGGGCGGAGTTGCGAATCGACGGAGCCCAGTACGAAATATATTTTCTCCCAACTAGCCGTCATTATAAAGCCGTAATATCGTCTCAAAATCGAATTTAGTTTTTTTATCGCAAGCCATTTCCCTTTTTCGTGAAAAAATATAAGACAGAGCAATAATTTCTGTTGATCAAAATCTAAATTCTTACTCGTCATGAAGATTTGCACTCGCGATACTAGCTTACGAAAACAGTTGTGGTTTAGCAGCAAAATGTTTGAATTTTCCGCTTTCTCAACCCGAAATTGGCTTGTGAAACAAACTGAACTCTTTCAGTGCATCAACATAATTTTTTCCAAACGACGGAGCTCGACAAAACAACAGAATAACGTGACAATTAACTCTTCGTCTGCGTTACTACTTAAAAAGGAATGGACAAAGTAGCAGATACAAATGCAGCAAATATGCAGAATCATGATCACAACTGGTGGTGGTAGGTAGGCTGACCACCTGGCCTCAGTTGTTCAAAAGCTGGATAGCGCTATCCAACGCCAGGATAAATCACTATCCAGTGGATAAGTGTTAGGGAAACCAATTGCGTTATCCACTGGATAGAGATTTATCCGGTGGATAGCGTTATCCAACTTTTGAACAACTGGGTCCTGGCCTCAGTTGTTCAAAAGTTGGATAGCGCTATCCGCCGGATAAATCACTATCCAGTGGATAATTAAGTAAGTGATTTATCCGGTGGATAGCGCTATCCAACTTTTGAACAACTGGGGCCAGGTTAAAACTGGAACACAAATGATAACGCAATTATAGCGCGCGTATGGCGAAATAAAAATGTTTTAAAGAAATATAGACAGTTTTAAACCTTTAGCACTCACATTTTCGGCAAGCTTTCAAGGTAAGTTGCTTGTAGGGATGAATCACATTGCAATAAAGGTTTTTTCCAACTATATTACTGAGCAAAAGTAAAGTTTTGCCGGCGTTTTTGTGAAGAAAGGTTTTGAAGTTTGACCTTAGCCGCGTTGGCATGACAGCTCAGTTAACATGTTTAACCAATTACAAGCCAGCATTTTGAGACGACATTATCGCAAAATAACACCGTCTCAAACGCAATCAAAAGAGACCACTGGATCGCGACAAAGGATTTTATGTTACACACTCCAGACCCCCTCCGGGGGGGGAGGGACTTGACGCAAGTTTGGGTGTAGGGGTGCCGCTGAGGGTCTGAAACCCTGACCCTGTTTAGGACAAAAAGAAGCCCTACAAACCAGCCCCGTGTAGGACAAGTCACCCTCTATTTTAGGTCCCTTGCAGTTAGGAAAAATTACAAATACGCACTCTCCTCTTTTTCACAATTTTAACATGTTTTAAAGACTGGTAAACTGCGATCTAAGCCACAATCGTGCAACCATACCCTGTTTAGGACAGACTGTCGTAAAATTATATATCCTGTTCAGGACAGAGAGGCGAAGGCCATACCCTGTCCAGGGGACCCCCCCCCGGCCTAAGCCGCTAAAACACAGCTACACAGCTGCAAGACTGCAATTTGTATACTCGTGGCCGGAAGAATCAAGTGAAGGCACACTTGAGCTGTGATTTCTGTTGTCAATAGTACTTGAACAAGTGAAGACGACCTAGTATTTTTAAACACCGGTCTCTCTTCTTTCAGACATAGCTGAAAAAGAGTTGAAACAAGAAGAACGCGTGAATATCGACTGCAGCGTGGAAACGGGACACGAGACACGAGAGCCTCCGCGTAAAAGGTGACTTTCGCGCGCGTTTGAATATTCTAATTTTTCACTGTCACTCTAATATCATTTCAGGCTTATTGCACGAGCGTTTTTCAGTTGACAAGTTTAGTGACGCCTTTACTTTACCGTGTCATAAAGGTGAATATCCGTGACGAGTTGTCCACGAAGAGTTATACGGTTAGTGATAAACCTTGTTCGTGTACAAAGGATAAACCTGATTTCTACGTGAACCCGTAAACGATTAAGAAGCCTCCTTGACAATTTTTCTTGGTGACCGAAACACAGACGTTTGGATACGAGCAATTGTCCGATGTACCGTTAACTAGCCATTTTTTTAAACTAGCACGGTGGGGCCAGACCACCCCCTAAATGTTGCATGAAAAGGTGGGGTTTTTGGTTAATTTTCAATAATTTTGTCACTTTTCATCATTTCTCTACCAAACTTGGTAATTTGATATGGGACTGTGTGGCAAACAATTTAACATGAATGGTGATGCCAAATGTCAAATTATGACGTCATAATTGGTGACGTCATATTATTCTCTAAAATAAAATTTTAGAATTTTTAAAAATTTTCTAGTGTTTTGGAAAGAACACGTCAAGAGGAGTTGAATGCTGAAAACAGTTTGTCGATGTGCAAATAATGGATGAGATATGGCATTTTAGATTTTGAAAATTTCACAGTCCCAAAATTGGGTCCCCCCTTGTCTAATACGTTTGAATTTAAGTGTTGTTTCGTTGCGTCAACGACACCATTTAAGTTGCAGATAAGATATCTTAAATGACGGAAGCTAGATGAAAAAGAAAAACTCGGAAAAAATTTTTCCTGCCAGAGCTAGAGCCCCCAAACCAGTTTTGTGACGTAATTAAGTGTCACGTGATCGATCAATTATGCACTTGCTAATATTATCGTTTTCAAGCCAAAAACTTAAAATCTAAAATGATACGATTTTTTGGAACAACAAGAAGTCCATTTTCCCAGATTATTAGCTTGCATGGAAAAAAACTGTACAAAAAAGATCAACAGGGTTGTTTTTCGAAGAGAAGTATGGTTCCGGGGGGGACACTTTAAATGTCTTTAAATTGCCATAATTCAAGATACGTTTGTCGTAGCGAGGTACGGTTTTCAGCATTTTACTCCCTTTGCCAAGTTCTTTCAGATGACATAACTTTTTACTTCAAATTTGAAATTTTCAGTTAACTTGTTTTGTGACGTCATCCATTATGACGTCACAATTTGGCCTTTTTAGTCATTCTCATACTAAAAATAAATTGGTCGACAACCCAAGGTTTTTTGCCAAGTTTGGAAAAGAAACATGAAAAAGAAGCAAAATCAGTCTAAATGACACATTTGGGGGGTGGTTTGGCCCCACCGTGTAGAGATAAATATTGTAATAACTGATAAAACGTATTGTATCGAACACTTGTCAAATACACACTTGCAGTAATGTTGTCGTGCACACCGAGCAAATAAGACTTGGCAAAGAAGAAGTCATCAAGGAAAACTGACTGGTTGTTTGTTGCACACAAGCCACTGAATATTTGCCATGCAACTGACAGCATATTTCCTTACAGGGGCAAAGTCAGCTTTCTGACTTGTTATAGGCCTGGCCCGTACGGACTGCCTCTAAGGAGACGCGGTGATATGTATGCCCTTCTGAGTTTCTCTTACACAGACCCCCCGTAATGCTTTCATTTTTCCACTTTCTGTTGATTGTATTGATCATTAGTTGAATAAACAGCACCTAAATGTTAACATTGAGGAGAATGTGCCACTTTTGAGTTATTGAACTCGGTACCAAATAAGAATGCTTGCGTTCAATGACCTTCACGTGTCAAAAGACCTCTCTGCACTCGCTGTACTTGTTGTGATTGGCAGAGTAAGAAGGGCTGTTAATGCCCTCGGTAAATTTGCGATGTCTTGTGGACGACAGTGAGGAAGAGTTTCAACGATGGTGGCTGGAGGATCATTATTTTATTCCTACGCCATTTCCATTGTAGGCACTCACTTTCCTACAAAAATCCGAATGTCTTCCTGAATGTCGGGATCGTACGCACCCCAAATTTCGTTGGCCCTGGTCTCTGCTGCAGAGCATTTGCTAACATTTTTCGGCAAAAGATTTGTTAAAGTGAAAGCGGACTTGATTTGATAGACGCAAATCAAGTTCCGATATCATCGACAAATGGTCCAGGAACATCCGGATAGTACGTAAGTGTTAATTGTTCATAAATAAGACCATCACATCATTGATCATCACATCATATCTCTCAAACCAGCACTTACATTTCTTAATAATTTTATAATAATTATTTGTTATGCAGTTATGTGAATAATTTATGGGCTATTGTTATGCACTGTAGTTATAAATTTTGAGAAATTTATAATTAAATGACGACATTTTTTATATGCTGTAGTGGGACTTTATTTAGTTTAGCTGCACGTGGGTTTATAACAGTCGTTACTATGTATAGTAGTCGTACTAGTAGTCGTTACTGTACCCATTCTGCAGGGTAAATAAAGATTCTTCTTCTTCTTCTTCTTCTTCTTCTTCTTCTTCCTCTCTCAAGATCCCGTAACAAACGCAAATTCATGGAAAATAAGTTTAATAAGTTAAGTAATTTAAAAGGGTTTATGAAACACTACAGTACTTCAGCTCACTATATTTTGCTCATTCCAACTGAAGTAAGTTGGCGTTATGTACACCCAATTATCCCGCCTTTTTTCAATTCTATTGAGTACATGTACAGACGAAATCGGTTATATTTTGTCCCTGCTTTACTTATGTTGTGCAATATCGTGCTATAATTTAGTAAACCAAATGCAAGAAACTAAGCCTGCCAGATAAAAATTAACGCCGGGTCTACGACGTCTAGTTTTAAAGGAAGCCCCTTGGCGTTTAATCGAGAAAATACGATAATTCGTCAGAGGTACGATAAATTGCAGCAGCAATGCATAAGAAATTAGAATCATTGCAAACTCCTGAAACTTGTGCCTGCTAGCTACTTGTAAAGCCTCTCGCAATAGAAACAAAAGAGATTTCCGATTTACAGGTCTTGGTACTAATAGTACCAAGTAATTTCCACTTTCATACATGACTGGTTTCTTCATGTTAGCTGTTGTAGAAATGCCATATGTAGGTAGGTAAATATCAGGCTCCTGATTGTAACAACAACAAAAACAGTAGCAACAAACAAGAAAAACAACGATTTAATTGTCAGATGATAAAAATGGAGATGGGAGGGCTCAAACTTTTCTTGATAGTCCTAGAACACAACATCATAAGATTAATTCATTTTCTTTGTATTTTTGCTGATTTCATATAATTTAGTGCACAGACTGCATTTTTAAATAAACGCTTTTGTCAGCTAAACCTAACTGATGAGTCGGAAGAAGGTAATACTTAGCCATTGAACAAAGCGGTTTTCTTCGCGTCCATATTTCTTAGTCCTTTGTCCATGGTCCTAGAACGGGAACAACACGCTGAAGCGTTCGCGAAAATCATTTGCGGCGAGAAGACGGGCTTCACGTGCCAGTGAGAAGGAAGACGTAATTTTGAGCTCTTTGTGCCGAAACTGCATTAAACGTTTTACACTCCACGAATTTTGGCATTTTTGCCGCAGAAAGCCGCTTCAAAATTTCAAAATGCTCCAAAATTTGTAATATTGTAATGTTGGTATTGTTCCGAGTATACTATTAGCGCCAAATTACCGTGTGTACGTGTAAATCGGAAATCTCTAATACGTCAAATCTGGCACCCCAGCGAGTCTTACACAGAGTTTGCAGCTTTGCTCGTCCTTCCATTTGCTCTTGACTTTCAGGTGTTTCCTTTAACTTAGTGAAAATGCAAATGCAATTTCCTGCACTGTGGACATCATGTTCTTCACAATATTCTCTTGGCAACTGTGAACAATGCTGAAATTTAATGCGTACAATTGGCAATAGACGTATGACGCGTTTGGGTGAGGCTCCTTCACTTTAGCCTAATCACCATTTCGGATACGCACTCATGTGATTGCTAAAAGTCAGAGAAACGCAAAATTTAAGAACTGAAGGGTTCCAATGTGACGTCACAAAATCCACCGTTTAGTTTGCTAACTAAAACAATACAGGTGTGTTAAGTGATAAGCAGCTTACCACATTATAAAAGTCATAGGTAAAGCAAGAACAAACTCTATTTGTATAGAGGCAAATTGCAAGAAATTTACAAACCAGATCTTAAGGGGAGACCAGTATATTCTGCTATCGCCTCTGCACAGCTACCCCAGAAAGAACTTGCTTTGGTAATTGGCCAAGGCTTCTCTGCCCAATCACTCCGCTCTCCTGAAGGGTCATAAAATAAGGTAATGTACTGCACGAGTGCTTTAATTTCGTTGTCCACCCAGGACGTCTTCACAGACGAGTTTTCACTGAATTCCTGAAAGAGATAAAGCAGAACAAAAGCGATTATCGAGACAAAAACTTCTAGAGATAAAAAACATCAAAGAAAACACGAACAAAAGTGGCAAAATAACTTACGTCTGGACTTCCAAATGATAAAGATTTTTTCGATTTGTTACATTCTGGAGCAATTTTACTGGACGGTTTACCGGGGGTAGACCCACGAGGACTGCCAACTGGACGCTTCCTCTTCGTGATGTTCCCTGAAGAAATGAAGCCGCAGAGCACATGTTAAAATTTTCGACGCAAAATAAGACGATCACTGACATTATTTGGGCGAGTAATTTTCACATCTCGCGGCGTGAGAAAGTAATATGGAGGATAATTCTTAAACTAGAGGAGCACTATCGGGTGCTAGATGATTTTCTAAAAGGCAATTTATTCATCTTGATCTGGGTGTAAAAGAAACGGTTTTGAGTTTTTAGGTTAGCCTACAAACTCTCAAAATGTAACAGCTACTCAAATTTCATGACACCACGCTGTGCTCGGTCTACCTACAACGAAATTGTGCTCAAACTTGACTTACAAAAGACGACCGGATCCTAAAATTTAAAGACACCTATGCCCCATCACTAGGCGAAATGGCAAATTTAAACGACCTTAAACATGACTTAACCCTGTCTTAAACATAAGTTTAGTAAATTTAAGTTGCTGTTTAAGCAACTTATACCTAAGTTTAAGTTTTGCTTAAACCAATATTAAAATAACTTAAGGTTCATGTCTAATGTAGGTTTAAGTCCCTCTTAAATATACGTTAAACAAATGTTTAGTGTCGTTTAATACGGTCATTAAAGGTATTTTAAATGTATGTTTCAGCCCCGTTTAATTAGAACTTAAACCTGCATTAGACATGAACCTTAAGTTATTTTAAGGTGGGTTTAAGCCAAAATTAAACTTGGTTGTAGGTTTAAGTCCTAATTAAATGTAACCAAAACAAATGTTTAGTGTCGTTTAATAGAGACATAAAAGCTATTTTAAATATATGTTTCAGGCATGTTTAAAGACTCTCTGTCGACTACAATGCAATGCGCGCGTTTGTTTATGTTTTGATTCCTTCTGAGAGAGAACATTGTGATAAAAACGGCTAGATTTGAGCCCTTTAGCCACCAAGAAAGGAAATGAAGGTGTTCGCTTCGTTAGGTGTATACGTTTTGTCAATAGAAAGAGCTAAATTTTTTGGTTTATATGTCTTGCAGATGACTGTAACAAAATACGATTCATCGTAGACTGTCATTACATGTCACGCAGACAGAGAAATATTTTCAAATTGACATAGTGCATTTGGTTTTTAGTGCATCGGTTCATCAGTTCGCTCATTCATTTATGTTGAACAGCACTTATACCTTAACATATCACGCTTTAAAATGTCTAAAGGTGTGTAGAGTAAAAGCAATTGACATTATTTTATCACTAATCAGTGGTTACAAAACCGCGATTTGTCACCCGCGGGGTTTTTTGAATGCTCAGTCACGTCCAATCTACAGAAACATTCATTACTGTAGTCAGTTTGATATTTACTCTCATTTCAGTTTCACATAACCATAAGAATTCTGTTATTCTTCCCTATGAACTCACTGGATCGTCCAAAGTCACATTATTCTGACATGAGGTATAACTAAAAACTTTCAGTGTGGTCTTGCTTGTCGGTTGAGAGCTGTGCGAAACATCGAGTGTCCTAATGTCGCTTTTGTAACGCGAAGAATAAAACATTTTTCAAATCAACACTTCTCCAATAGTTCCCTGATAAATTTCATAGTTCCATAAGAAAATCTCTATCCATTCCACTGAAGGATGACTTGGATGAAAGCAGATTTCCGCAGCCTTCTAACGCCAACCCGAAACTTTGGGGTTTCGTGGTCCACGAAACCTCCGTTTAGGCGCGCGTTGCATTGTGGTCGACAGAGAGTCTTTAATTAGAACTTAAACCTGCATTAGACATGAACCTTAAGCTATGTTAAGGTGGGTTTAAGCCAAAATTAAACTTGGTTGTAGGTTTAAGTCCTAATTAAATACACCCGAAACAGCTGTTTAGTGTCGTTTAATACTCATTAAAGGTCACGTATTTCTAGTTAAATATTAGTTTCCGACATTAAAACCTAGACTTAAAGTGGCCAAAATGTGTCTGAAACAAGGACCTCAAATCACTGAAGTGAATAAAGTGAGTAAACAAAGTACCATTTACTAACAAATCTTTATTGTCAATTCTCTTAGCTTCCTCCTTGTCCCATTTAAGTATAAAATAAATAAGTGATAAAATACACTTCATTTCTTGTTTATAATCAATACATTCTATCTTTAATTTTCTTAAACTGCACCATTATACTTTTTTGATCCTTGAATTTCTTTAAAAAAAAACTCTTTATATTTCACAGCTTATATTCAAATGAAAGTTCAAACACATCTTCACTGGGACTGTTCTCTTTTCCTACAAATTCGCTGACCTGAGAGACACGAAGAAAAGAGAATTTTTGCCCTGGGTGGTACGAATGAAAGTTTGACCTTAGCAAAAAAAAATCACTTAGAGAAACCGGTACTAGAATAGATGCTCTTTCAGATGACTAGTACCTGCACCTACAGTTCCACTGTACAAGCTGTTTTGTTTGGTTGCTAATGAATAATGAGTACATGAGGTCATTTGTTGCTTATAGGCATTGCTACAATGTTATCTAGGACAAATTCCTCTTTCCTCTAATCTTTACAATGTAGTCCATCCAAAAGCAAAACATTGGACTCTGTACAAAGGACATTGTTTCAAAGCAAATTTTTTCCCCTTTTTGATTTTTGTTTATAGCTGACTTATCCAGATTTACAGTGACTATGATAACTGGGAGTGTTTCTCATCTGCGATAAGGACTTCTTTAAGCCTGTCTTGATGGGGATTGAACTTGTTGATCCACTTCAGATTATGTACACGTGCGACTGATCTGTTGGAATGAATGAAAGGATAGTATTAAATTTACTCTACAAATACAAATAATTCCTATGGACACTGAACCAGGTAACAGTTAAAATGTGCAGTTACTGTGGACGCTTTTTTTAATTCAAACTGGTAGATGTGAATAACATTGGTGACTCAACCCCATCACGGAACTTTCTTTCTTTCCCATCACGGAACAATGGATAACCTTATTTTTAAGAATTCATGGAAAATGGACCTAAGCTATTCACAAAATCATACAGTTTAGATAAATCGTCATTTAATAGCATGTCAGGGAAAGTAAAAAGTTCATTGCACAATAGAAACCAAAATGGACAGCAAGGTTAGCAACGCACATGGTAGTTAAACTTACTATCCTACACGACAGTATCAAATAACTAGTCAATAAAAGTGCATGTTATCTAAGTTTTGAACAGTACAGGACATGGGAATTGCAGCACTACATGAGGGTTTCCTGTGTGTAATGATGCCACGTTGAGCACAATTTTTAAGCATGAAACACTCATGTAAAAAAGACACAAATTTTCTGAAAGAGCAAGTTAAATTTACATGGGAGGTTGGAGACAAGCTCATTTTGAGTGTGTATCAGTAAATAACACAAGTACAGAGTAGAAGAAGTAATGTAAGAATCGGAATAAACTATGTGTAGTGACCCTATTCATACCATAGGTGGCACAAGCAGTAGAAGTACATGTATAGCATGTGTGATGCTTGACCAAGGTTGTGTTCACCATAACCAAAAATTAATGCTTGGATTAT
Source organism: Siderastrea radians (assembly GCA_964017195.1). NCBI lineage: Eukaryota > Metazoa > Cnidaria > Anthozoa > Scleractinia > Rhizangiidae > Siderastrea > Siderastrea radians. The sequence continues at coordinate 58,412,236 of OZ024889.1, read as the reverse complement.
AGAGGTTTATATATGGGTTTTGGTTGTTTAAAGTAAGGCCCTAACACTACAAATGAGAATGTTTCTGATTTTCATAACCAAGACCGGTTTCTATGGGGTGGGCCTGGGATGATTGGTCCCATACTTAAACCCATCCTGGAGGGCCTGGGGCAGTACTTTGTTCAGCCTCTCTAATTTCGACCACTTGGACATGACTGAATATAGCAGGGGCCAAGGCCCCAGTGAGCCAGCTCTTGGGATCACTGAGACCATAGTTAATAAAGGAATCTGGTTATGAAGCTCAGCAAAGTCCTTTGTTTTATGTTTTTGTTATCGTTTTTAGCCTTGACCGTGCACAAACAACAATAGGTTTTGAATTTTACATGAGCAACTAACCAATAAAAATGTCACAGCTAAGTTATTCTGCTATAGTGTGCGAACGTAAAACAAAAGATTGTGCACGGTCGTAGTACTTTCAACATAAATTGTAGCACCTTTGTTATGGCCTTTGAAACTTGCAAGGTTTCATAACCAGTCCCTCGAGTAACTATGCTGAGACATGCAAGTTTCACTACCATGGCATTGTGACATGCCCAAGGTTATTTTCCATACGACCACTCTTCACAAAGTTTTCAAAAATAATGGAAGTTTAAAATGTTGTAAATTAAGTGATGGGCCAGGTTCATAATTTAATGAATAATTGTATTGGCTACACAAAAATTGTTTTAAATGCCATGACACAAGACTTTGTTCCTTCAAAGTTTCTCTGCCCCAAGGACTATGACTGTACTAACACGTACAAGTAACTAGAAATCAGTGAATATATGGTCATGTTTCAACTGTTCAGCAATCAAGGTTGGCTTAATGTGAGCTCACTGACATCTAGGAATTTAATGCAGTAATAAAACAACAACCAAGAAAGCTCCCAAATTATTGGTCAATTCAAAACATAGCAGATTGTGTGGCAGTTTTTGATGACTATTAATAATGATCAATATTGTTTCTGGCCTTTACACTTCATTTATAGTGTTATGTTTTTAGTTTGAAAACTTAATAAAAGAGTCAAATACCAGATATGGAATGCACTGTTAATTAAAACTTTGATACAGGGGGGGGGGGTACTTCTAGTAATAGGCTAATGGGGATGTGCCGCTGGATGGGGTCGCATTTTCACGACTGGATTGATTATAATGGGGTTGCATTTTCAATAGGAGCCAGTAGAGTTACTAGAATGGGGTCACACATTTGCGGGATTTCAGGGGTAAGTAAATTCCGGCAAGTAGGGATTTGGGGTATATTTCCCTAAAAGTGACTAACATGGGGTCTATAATTGGCTAGAAAATAGACTATAATGGGGTAGGGGTCCCGAGAGGCCAGCAGCACATACCCAGCAAAAATTGACCCAAGTACCCCCCAGGCTTTGATAATATAATTATAGAGAATATTAGACGGCAGCGCCAAGATATGAATTTTATTTTCAAGTGGTAAAAACAATATTTTATGAACGAGTGCGGCAAGTGAGTAAAATGCTGTTTTTTACCACGAGTTAATAAAATTCATATCCTCAAGCCACCGTGTAATTTTCTTTTTATTATATAGACAAGAGTAGTTTTGCACAAACAACAGTGTGAAAGAGGGAAACGACGTCATCGATATCCTCACTAGTGAGGATATGGAAAATACACCACTCGAGTCCCGGATGTAGTTTCGTATGAACTTTAAGAGTGGTCTATTTTCCACTAAAACACTCTTGTCTATATAATAAATAGAGGATATTACACGGCGCCGCGAAGATATGAATTTTATTTTCGAGTGGTAAAAACAATATTTTATGAAAGAGCGCAGTGAGTGAGTAAAATATTGATTTTTACCACGAGAAAATAAAATTCATATCCTCAAGCCACCAGGTAATTTTCTTTTTCTTATATAGACAAGAGTAGTTTTGCACAAACAACAGTGTAAGAGTGGGAAATGACGTCATCGATATCCTCACTAGTGAGGATATGGAAAATACGCCACTCGAGTCCCGGATGTAGTTTCAAATGAACTTTACGAGTGGTCTATTTTCTACTAAAACACTCTTGTCTATATAATAAATAGAGGATATTACATGGCAGCGCGAAGATATGAATTGTATTTTCGAGTGGTAAGAACAATATTTTACAAGCCAGCGCAGCGAGTGAGTAAAATATTGTTTTTACTATGAAATTTATATCTTCAAGCCACCGTGTAATTTTCTTTTTATTACATGGACAAGAGTGTTTTTGCACAAACAACTGTGCAAATGGAAATGACATCATCGATATCCCCACTAGTGAGGATATGGAAAATACCCCACTCAAGTCCCGGATATAGTTTCGTATGAACTTCATGAGTGGTCTATTTTCCACTAAAACACTCTTGCCTATATAATAAAACACAACAGCAGTAAATGCACATAATCTATGTTCATACAAATTATTGATGTTAAATGTTGTGAGGGAGTGACTCTGCAGGGTGTGACTTGACATTATGGAGCAAGATGTCCAACATATACAATCATTTTTTCCTCTTGAAAGAGTAGCCCTCAGGGCATGGTGTTTCCTGGTGATGTATTAAGTTGTATTTAAGTTACTGGTTTAATGTTTGAGTTAGGGCTGATAAGACTGCAACAACAGGAATACAAACAAGCAAAGGGTGAAACACAAAAGTACATGTAAACTGGTAACCTTTTTGGCAAATTTGGGATGTTTGCTCATCTGGTACGCCTGTACTTTCAATAATATTACTTCTTTTCTTTGAAAACCCAATATTTAGGGCCAATTACATGCGCTGGGCTGGCCCATAATTAGCCAGGCTCGTTCAGGCCAAGATGACTCTTCAGCCTCGTATTCCATGTACATGATGCAAGTCACCCTGGCCTAGTTAACACAGTTTACATGGAAAGCTTTCAGCCTGGCTAGCAGGGATTCTGGCATCACATTATTGGAATCCTGGCAAGCTGGGCTGAGATTTTCCCATATAATTGCTTGGCCCAATTTTACTTTTGGTATGTTTAACAGTCCACAGGCTTCCCACACAAACTATGTGGCCAGTAGTATGTAGTTTCAAAATGTAATATATAGCCCTGGATATTATTGAAATGTCCCTATCAACATGAAATATTGCAAAGAATGCTTACCTTGAAGTTTAAAATAAATATACTTGGCAGCTCATGTCACAAGTTTTTGACAAATGTACAATTGAATGGTACAAGAAGAATCTTTAACCACTGAGCTTGCCTTTGTAGTTTAGAAGCTGAGTGATGAGAATGTCTGCGCCAGTTTAAAATACAGTGTTCCTTCCTTGTTTTTATCTTATTACGTACAGTAGAATGATTCAAATGCAAAACCCTTCAAACTGTACAAAATGCACCATTTAGAGCCACAAGGACCAAACAAAACCATTGAACTGATTTTATTTTAATATTGAACTCAGGTGTAAATACCCTTCACAATATTCCATGTTAATAGGGATGTTTCGGTATTGCCATATACCCTGTTTAGCCCTGCTAACCAGGCCAGGCCTCGTTAACAGGGATGGCTTGATCTGCCAAGATCCTGGCAAGTCTGTTCACAGGAGGCCCAACATAAACTACCTCACTTTTAGTAGTTTCAAAATATAATTCCTTGCTCATGTTATCAGCCCCTATATTTATTGGCAAACCTTTCTCTAACAGTCAAATTTTCAACAAAGTACATTTGATGAAGGCAATCCGCTGTCAAAAACTAAACTACAAAATGTAATTTCCAATATTTTTCTTAGTAAAAAACTTACAATGTCGGTCCTCTTTGAGTGCACGTGTTCGCAAACAATACTGAAAACCTACATTATAAGTTACTGCACATCATCTGCATGGAGACTAAAAGAAAGACGGCTTACCTCTGTTTTCTGTATTTCCGTGAATGGAGAGATCCAATCCAGAATAGGAGAAGAAAACTTAGCTTCACAAGCCTCATCGAAGCGTGCTTCAAGTTCAAATATCCCGCCAGTTTAAATCCACGATTCACGACGATTTTGCATTTGTGCGCGATACAGGTGGTTTTAAAACTCTCTACGAAGCTTAAAAGGATCACCAGCGGTTCACATATCACTAGTATTTACAAAATAGCACTATTCCAGATAACAAATGGAGCAAATTCTCGTTTTTACCTACTTCAAAGACGTTGAAAAAATATCACACTTTCGTGTCATTTCAAAATGGACGCCAGGAAGTGACGCCTGACGCCAGCACGGAAACCGCTGATCAAATCCGCCGCCTCATCTCGTTTCCAGTTCCCTTAGAGCTGCGCTTTGGGGAGACAACTATTTCCAGCAAATTTTTTCTACAACAGTTTCCACCCAACTTTTTTTCTTTTTCACCCAATTTTTTTCTTTTTGACGAAGTTAAGCAAGAAACCAGTGTTTTAATTTCGCCGGAGGGTGAAAAGTTACGTGAAAAGATGAATTGAAGTTTACACTAAGAAGCTTTCTGTTATCAGATCGATCATCAACTGCCTTACGATGAGATTAACATTCCTTCAGTCATTACTAGTAAAATGACATGATTAAAAGTGTGACAAATCAACAGCCCAATGCATGAGTTTTTGCTAACTTCTCTCTGAAAAGTCACTTTCCGTCATGATTTTATTAAATGTCATGACAGTTGTCATGGACACAGATATTTCATTTCTCTCTGTATATTAATAATCTGTAAATTGATGGAAAATTTGCGCGTAATCAAGGGTAAAAAATCATAAAGAGCGAAAAGAACGGTGCTTAAAGATGCGTAATGGGCTGAAAAGAGGCGTAAAATTTATTCAGCAAAGCCGTTCAAAACACAACGGGAAAATCCCGTTATATTTCATATTTGCCTGTCTTCTGCAAACAATAACCTGTCAATTAGAAAATGTATCGCGCGTAAAGAAGGCTATAGAATCGTAAAAAGCATAAATAACAGTGCGTAGAGATTCGCTGAACGGCGTTAAAGAGCTGTGATGTATTGACAGCAACGCCAGACAAAATACAGCGGGAAAATCTTGAATGAATGATGAGACGTAAAAATTTCATTTCGCTCTCTATTTTCACAAGTAATAACCGCTAGTAACACCCATCTTCATTTTTGTGCTTTACGTATCTTTATTGCCCTTTACGCAGCCTTCATGCGTTCTGTGAATTTACGCGTCTTTACGCACCATAGAACCAATGCTTAAAGAAAAGGCCTTTTATTTACGTATATTTACGCGTGATATAAACATTCGTAAATCCATGAATTCATGCTGTGTTTGTTTAATGGGAACTTAAGATTGAAAATTGGTGGTAAAATAGGCCAAGTCACCTCTAGTTGATCAACGTTCCCTTTCCAGGTTTTTTGAAGGGTTGAGGCCAAAACTTTTCCAGTGGATAGGAAGGGGATAAAACGTAGAAGATAAAAAAAAAAAGAAAGGGGGAGAAAAAGGGAAGGACAAGAAGCAAGAAAAAATTGGGAATGAATCTGCAAAAAAGTCCAATTTTTGGCCTATGCGCACGTGCTAAAACAAAATATTTTACAATTTGCAACAGAGTCTGGTTTAAAATCTAGCTTAATTGTAAAGAAACGTTTTTATAGCAAAGTTTAATGGCGTTTGGCAACATACAGCACTCAAAAAACCGCTTAACGGTAAAAAATGAGCAGTGAAAGGGTTAATTAATGCTATGTTTACCTAGACTTAAAACAATCCTAAATCTCTACATTGATTTAATGTTGTTTTAAAGTAAGTTTAAATCCTGTGAGAGATTTCGTGTTACTTTAAATGTGGCTTAAAATAGCCTTAAATCTTTTATCTGATTTAATGTTATTTAAGGTGAACCTAAATTTGCCTAAATCTTCTAACAGATTCAATGTCGTGTTAAAGTCTTCTTAAACTAAGGGTAAATCTTTCACGTTATTTAATATTCATTAAACATTTATTAAACATAGCTTAAATCATGAAACAAATTTAACATGCATTTTGGAACATCTTAAACAATACTTAAATATCAAGTCTTGTTTAAGTCATATTTACGTCGCCTAAACCTACATTAAATTGATCTTTAGATTTAATGCCCGTTTAGTATTGCTTAAACTCTACTTAAATTTGGCATTTCACCTAGTGCATTCACACCAAAGCTTAAACACGTTTAAAAGCTGTTTAATTAAACAAGGTTTAAAATTGTTTTCTTTATAAAAGTTGTTTGATGATTTTTCTTCTACTGCGAATTTAGTGCAAATGAAAAAACAAGTAAAAGCTCACTTGAATTCTTTGTTTGAACTAGTCATTCAGCTTTCTGTTGCTGAATGTCATTTTGTTAAACCTGGTTTAATTAAACATGTTTTGTTGGTGTGAATGGGGCACTAGAAACATACCAATCCTTGGTTGGGCCGACTGTTCGTGATTGGCTGATGTAGCGATCCACCATGCCTTTCGGACCGTGTCCAACCACCAATGGCGGTGACACATGCATGCCAGCCATTTCGAACCTGAACCAATTTGAGAACCTCGGGATCCCAAGTTCAGCGCCTAGTCGATTGAGCTATATATTCAATTGCTAAAAGTTTGAATGTGACGACACAAAATCTTCCGTTTGAAAACTTTATTTTCTTTCGCCTAATTATTGTCGACAAAAACCAAAAATAGCACAGCAAGATATCTACGAACACTGAAGACAAATACAAACGAAACAAGAATCTCAACCCGATTGTTCACTCCGAGTTTTATAACGAGATTTATTCTTGCTTCTTCTTTCTTATTTAAAAACTTGGGAGTATTTCAAAAAATTGTTTTTATTTCAAGTCAAGTTTGAAAAAAAATACAAGTCAAGTGTTCGGAAAATTTGTAGGCTTGGGCCTACGGGTATGGAAACCCCGTCAACTAACTTGTCAAAAACTATACGTTTTGCTAGTTTTTGAAGATTCCTTGAGAAGTTTTTCATCGTGACTGAAAAGCAAGTATCCTTTGTCGAGTGTCATTGGCACGTTTTTCCTTCAAAAACCTTCTTGTTAAAAACCATGGATTGTAAAAACTATTTGTCTCGTAGGGTGACAAATGGGAACAATTTGCAAAGCAAAAGGCAATTTGCAAAGCAAAAAGCTAAAGACACATGACAATGGGCTGAGTAAAACGTTTCTTGCGTGTCGGCCCTTTCGAGCTATAAACGAAACTTGTTTTCTTGCAAATTGAAGCCAGTCTCTATAAAAATGTAAGTAAAGCTATATGATTAAACAAATAAAATATAAAACTAAACTGTGCTTTGTTCGGCCATGGAGCACGCAACAAGGTACCGATAAGTTCTCACGAATTTATTTCGTGTTATTGTCACTTCTTTGCGGTCTTTAATTTATAAGAGAACAAAGCATGGTCAACGCCTTTTTTTTATTATTTTGTTAAGTTACGATGTCACACAACATTTGTTTGAAAAAAGGCAAACGCTCGAGAGCGTTTAAACAAAATCAAAATACTCAGACTCGCCGGTGGATCGAGCGGATCCAAACTTTTTTCAATGTTTATCTAAGCCTGTACCTATTAAATGTTCTATTGATTACACTTGTATGATCATAAATGTTCTAACTGTTTAATCTAAAATACGTGGTTTTCCAGTTAATTTCTTTCAGTAAGGAGTCTTTCTACATAAGCAAAGGTTATTTAACCGTGTTATGGCAATCAATATAGTAGCCGAGATATCAATTAGCCGTTAAACTTCTTTGAAGTAAATATTGAGCATTTTTTGTTGAATTCATTATCATACTCGGTCAGGCAACGAAATGCGTACAGTTCAGCAACATTCAACGATATTTAGGGCGTTTATCGCTCTTGTAATTGTTGCTGTAATCTCTTATACTGCCCTTAATAGCTGGAATTCAAAAATCATGAGAAGCTTTAAGATCTCACCACAGAGAACCATCTCAGTACTGGATACGCTTCAAAGAGATATGCAAAATGGCACGAAGCGCCACAATAGTCCACAGTATTTGAAGACAAGCATGAAGTTTTATATGGCTTTTTCATACTCGGAGCAACTTTCAATGGCCACAGAGAACCTTCTCGCTCTCGCGGCTTTAGCAGCGTACAGTGGGCGCAACGTTGTCGTGCCTTTTGTAAACAACTCAATGTTCACGGCCAGAAACCCCAGAAATGAAACTCAATCACTAGCGTTGTACTACAACTTAAGTGCATTTAATAGCAAGCTTCGTTCACGAGGTTACAGCGCGCTAGTGAGCTGGGAGAGTTTTCTAAATGTCTGCCGAAAGAGACTGGATTTACTTTTGCATTTTATTTATGGAAAGGAGGCTACAAATTTGAGGCAAAAGGGGAACGATATGCAATCTGTATTTTTTCCATGCTCTGGTCGTCGCAAACATAAAGATTTCTTTGAAGGCTTTAAAATAACGAGAACTGTTTGCGTGGACGTCGGAATTCTTCGATCGGTTGAGAAGTTTCATAGCAAAGTCATCAAAGGCAGTCCATGTGTTGGTATCGTAGAGTGGAGAGGTAACGGAACATTGACTTCTTTTCGAGCAAAGTTTCCTCTGCCATTAAATATCCATCGCCCTCTTTCGAGAAGTGATTGCTCTTCATTTTTCAATGAAACAATGTTGAAAATCGCTCGTGACTTTAAGTCAAATTCGCTAGCCAACAACTATATTTCTGTTCACATTCGTTCGGAAAAGATCTTAAAACGTCCCAATGGAAGCATTCTTGCGTTACTGAAGTGTTTCAAGGAAATAGCAGCACAGATCCAGAAATATCGTGATCCCGACCACAAGCGTCGTGAAGGCAACATTCGAAAGCAGGAACATATTCAGAATTTTCTTGATCCCAAGCGAAATCACCGTGAAGGTAAAAATCAGAAGATATTTGTCGCTGTAGACTTCTTAGCATCTGGATCTAAAAGTTTTGGAGTTTTACCCGCTCGTAATGCGGCGAGCTCGCTGGTAATGCACCTGAAAGAGGTGCTTGACAATCCAGTATTTTTTCAGCCGCATGTTTATAATCTTTTCGATGGAGGCTCCGTGGCTATTGTTGAAATGATTATTCTTGCTTCAGGAAGTCAGCTGTTATTAGCTGGAGGAGGATCTTTTCAAGGTTGGATAAGGCAGCAGTTTATGGAGAGAAACAAAGAAGGTTATGCTAAAGTACACAGCTTGTGTACAGAATAGTAGTTACGTTCCTGCAAAGCTGATCTTTTGGAACATTCAGTCTTACTGTTTTGAGCAAGCACTTGTGGCAAAGGCCCGCCAATGTAATGTATCAGTCAATTCCAGCGGTGCCCATCCACCCCCCGGGCATTAGTGGGTATTTTTCCTCATTTTCCGTCCCGGGGGCCGGGCATTAGTCTACCCCGGGGCATTTGACAGTCTTGGGATTTTCACGTCACAGTACTGCACTTCCTTTCAGTGATAAGTTCATCGGGCAAGGACGATAAATTTGTGACTAACTTTGTCTAAAGAGGACAAAATGAGACGGTAGATCCACAGAACTAATGATCACTGAAGCAATACACAGAAATCAGATTTATTTTAGACTTAGTTTGGCCTGATTTAGCTTTGATTAGAATGGAGATAAGCTCGAAAACTAAGAAATCAACTTATTTTTTTACCTGCACCGCGGGGCATTTGAACAGCTTGTTTGTCTCCGCCGTGGGGCATTTGCCGGTTTGTTTTCAAAAAATGCTAATGCCCAGAGCTCGGCCCGGGGGAGGAGGGATGGGCACTGCTGGAAATGACTGATGCATAACACGTCTAATGATCTTGTCACTAGGGCAAAAAATTTGATGATATTTATACATGTCTATTTCATGATTTTGTCAGCTACAAAATATATCAAACATCTTATGGTGAAAAGAATGTGTTTTTGGAAATATTATAAAATGTATACAACAAAATTTGCATACGTGACATCAATTAAGCTTATTGGAAAACAATTTTCAATGCTATGATTTGAATTGCATAAATTAAAAATTTAGTTTCTTTAATGATATTGTTTATTATCTTATTTTTTTTTCTAACTGTTTTTCGGCAATTTCATTTTAAATCACTTCATATTTTTTTTTAACTGTGTGTACATGTTTATTGGTTAGCTGTGGCCAAGAAAGTACTTTATCCTCTCCGAGTGCTATAGCATAGTACCTCCACAGGTGAATTAACTTCTTTTAAGCAAAATGCCTTGACACTTTAAAAAGTCGTTATTTTATCTTCTCTTTCTACACCTTATCACCTCTTTGATGATTTTGAAACGATTCAAACGTTGTCGTGGTGTCGCTGCTTTTTTTCATTTCATAAAAGGAATAAAACTTCAGCTTCTCTCTGTCTTTGCACTCTGATAAAGATCGCAGCACTTAGACTTGCGCCATCGAATGGTTGTTAGAAGCCTCTCCCACGGTTCGGGTTCTGTTCACGCCATTTCGCAAGCGAAATGATCTGCTATGAACTTTATCAGAGTATAAAGATATAAGAGCGGAACTGAGTTTTACTCCTTAAATGACGGTCAGTGCCTTGAGGCATATGTTCGTCTCAAAAAGGTTCTCAATAACGTATCCATCTGTACGTAAGCGTCATATCCTGTCCAAGAGAACGAAGGCTTCGACAATGTCTCCAATTTATAATATTTTTCTCTGGTAAAAGTAATGTAGCGTGCGAATAGGTTGTTTACGGGAAAGAGGGCAAAGGTATAGGGATACGGAGGCGAAGGATTTGTTTCCCCTGTCGCTTTATTGGTTCCCCCTCTTTTCGCTGTAGATATCTCTTTTAAGAAGTCTCTTCAAAGGACACGGGCAAATTCAAGTTAAAACGTCCCTTTGTGTTAAAGCGCAAACCATATGGTTAAAGGTATGCCGCAATTTCAAATCTCTCGTCACAATTCGAACCCCATTTTAGAATGGAGAAATGTAACTATTTTATTCAGAAATTGTCAAGAAATGAAGTAATTCACCTGCCCATTTTACGAAATAATCCTCTAGCCGTCAAACGTAGTGAACGATTCATTTTAAATACTTTTTTTTAAGTACTTTTAAATACGCAAGGAGTAAACACTGATGATAGAAACCGCATAGCATTTAGAAGTTATCATATACCACCACGGCGAGCAATTTACAATTGCTTTCTTTCGTCAAGATAGGCCAAAGAGCTAAGCCTTTGAGGAAAAAGGAATAGGCCTTTTTGCGCCCATACTTACAATTGATATATTATGGCAGAATTATGCCTAAATTAGATAAGTTTGACAGAGTTAAGACAGAAAATGCAACCAAGTTTTGATTCAAAATTCAGTAAAAACTGATCCAATGGAGGGTGTTTTTGGCTTTAAAGCTATTGTGATCATGGATTTACTATCTTGATGGCTTCACTACATTTAATTTAGTTTTACCGGGTACCATCTTAGCAGGGGCGGGGGAGAACACTCCAATAACGCCTGGCACTTTTTTTGTATACCCATGTCCCAACGATAGATGACGTCACATCCGGTCGGAAAGCGTACAACTTCTCCCACGAGCGGGAAAATCAAACTTGACGGCAACAATTTCGTTCACTCAGTGAGTAAAATGGCCATATTTTTCAATCGGCTGCAAATTTTCCTTTTATTTCTCGTGAAGATGAAGACAAATATGTACTCTTTCCACTCATTTAATTAGTTAAGCGAATAGACTTAATAAATATTTTAAAATGTGGTGTTGTTTTTGAGCCTTGCCTTCTCTGAAAGATGTCGGCATTTCTTTCCCCCGAAGTTAAGAGGATTTTGTAAATCGATGGAGATCACGAATTCAAGGGATGTAAAACTTCATTGAAATAGCCTATCCTGTAGAATAATAATTCGCTTATCAAAAAATTACAAAGGAAGCGTTCTACACGAGTGGGAACCCCATTAACACTCTTCGTTTTTGGAGGAAACTGCTCAAAAAAACAAGCTGTTTTAATAAGAATACCTTCGTTCACCTTTTTGACCGCACAAATAGTCAAAAGAATACTGAGTGTATGTAATTTCTCGTGGCTACCGAGACTTTGCTTCTCCTGTTTCTTTATTTATTTCGTTCCCTAATTAACATTGGAATACCTATCCTCTGCTGGGTTGAGTAAAGAACTGAAAACTCATTAAGTTTTATTTTGGTTCTCTTCGAAAATCGAAATCCAACACTTACAAGTTCTTTAGAGAAGGATCATTGACTACGGATAGGGATGGTGGGACAAACCCTCTTAACATAAATTAATTTTCACGGCCCCGTTGAACTTAGTTAATAAAATCTTGAGACCTCAACCCCCCCCCCCCCCGCCATTTTAAGCAAACTCAGTCATATTTTTTCAAGGACCCAAGCGTAGAAGGACCTATCCTTTTATAGTAAAGACTTCTTACTGTTAGATTAATAACCATTTTAAAACCATTGTGTAGTTCCAGAAAAAATCCATACCCCCCATGGAAGGTAATCGGAAATTCCTAGGGGAAGGGGGCCTCAAAAGCCAAAATTTTAGAAGCAAGGTATGAAGCTTTTATTAAGGTGTCTGAACACAGTTTGCGCGCGCTCTACGATTTGTACTGCTGACGTGAATTAGCGCGCGCACAAAGCTTCAAGAAAAACAAACATGGCGCCTGTACAGCCATCATTTTATTTTGTTCATTGAAGATTGTGAAAGTGTTTTTTCCGGTTTAACAATCAAAAACGTTTGTTTTTCAATGTATTAAAAGTAATACTATTGGAAAATACCTTCCCTTTGTGGGATTGCTTGTGTGGACCCAGAAAGATAGAGCTGCTAAATGCAACGCATGCGCAGTTAACCAGGAAATTGTGACTGCATGTTTTAGTGGAAATGCACTGATTTCTATGGAACCACTCGTTAGAATTTCATGAAATTTGGTAGAATAATAGTTCAGAACCCTCGTAACTCACTTACAAACAAAAATTTAAATCTGACAGAGGACATTTTCAGAAAACGTTAAAATGCAAAACACAAAATTACAGAAAATCTCTGTCAAAATTTCACGAGACCAGTGTCAATAAGCCAGTGTTTTTCTGAGTTCTCTAGAAACAAATGATGGAAAAAATCTAACGACTGGATTTTCTGAAAATAAATCAAACCCATTATTTAATGCTGGTTTATTACTAGCTGTGTTGCCATGGCAACGGTGCTTAGTCCAATAACACATATCAAAATATAATCTTTGTTAGTTGAACTTGTATCTTGCCAATTTTGGCCACCCAACTGCCAGTGGTTTGAAAATAATGATGAATAACGCGTAGGTACAAGAAAACTGTGTTTGGCCACCTTACCTGGAATTTCTTGGCAAGCACTATAGTGACAAACACTGTATTGTCCCGAAAGACCTTGACAAACAGTTTTTCGTCCTAAAGAAGTGTCGGAATAAGTTCGATTGTTTAGTGCACGAAATGTTGCTAATTAGAGAATTGACACCATCTCTTAATGTCCAATCGGACTCAATTCGAGCTAAACTATTTGCGTGACTGTGCATTAATCATTTATGTTGAATCTCCAGGTACTATTCCTGACAGTTTATTTGAATCATTTTTGAACTTGAAAATGGCGTCATGACGACACCGAAACGTCGTCCGATTTTACCAGCGTTGATTTTTACTTGTAAATGTATTTTTGTTGTCAGTTGATGTCATAAAAAACAGAAAGGCCATAATCCTGTAAGAGATGCCTAGCTGTATAGCCTATTGGAATTTTCCCCACAATTTGCCATTTCCTTAATGACCTTGCCTTTAACGACCTGTCCCTTATAATTATCCAGGTACAGAGAACAGCCATTGCTCCCAAAGTACAGAAGGTGTAAAGCAACAGAAATGGCAACCAACAGATGTCATCAGGTCTTAGTCTGTACATTGCCTAGCTAAAGTAACATTCAACACTACACTATAACTTTTATGCTGCGTCAAAATGAACCTTGAAGATGCCATTCACCAACTCAGTGGCTCACAAATAATATGAATATGAACAGTCCAAAGTTGCATGTTGAAAACATACTTCATGTCTTCATGATTTGTTGAAACCTGTCAAATAAAATGGAAAAGTACGCTGTAGTCATTATTAGTTTTAAACCTTTATTTATTCAGGGCTGTCATTAATGGCCAGGGATTTGGGATTTGGCCTGGCTATTAGCTAGACATGTGAGTTCCGGCTACTGAATTTGGTAGAAACAAGATACATGTACATGCATGTTGACAACACAAGAAAATGTCAAATCGCTGACTGCTTTTCACATTTTACCCACCTTTTACACCACCATTCATGACAGCCCTATTCATTTCAATATTACTAGACTTGGACATTAATGACTATCACAGTAGTGTTTAATTTATAATAAACAAAATTAGCATTTGGCAAATATTTCTGAGCCAACGGTTTTAGGTTCACATTAATACTACTTGCCAATCTTTCTGCAACAAAGCAAATACCGTCAAAGGAAATTTAATGATATTTTTCATAATCTTAAAGTTAAACAACAGGAAGTAGTCTCCCAACAAATTATTTTTTTACAAAATGTTCTTCAAACCAGCAGAAGGTTCACAAGTAATGTGCTCAATACAAATCTGAAATTAAGCTGTATATTACCAGATTGAAGAAGGCAGAATAGCCAACAAAATTATTGTTGGTACTCAACCTTCACTCTTTTTATCTGCTTTTCATTTAAGCAACATACCGCACATTTCTATGGTTTATTGGCTAAATAAACCATGCGGGATGTTGGAAGAACACGAGAAGAGATTGTAAGTCACAAGCCAAAGGCAAATGATTTAGAAGCTTTTCGAGTGTTTTTCCAACAACCTAAGTGGTTTATTGAGCCAATAAACCATAGAAATGTGTGGTATATTGCTTTTATATAATAACTACATTTTCCATGTGGTTTACTGGTATAATAATCAATAGGTATTGACCAATCACAGCGCGAGCATTATCTTCAGTTATTGAATAATAAAATATTTCTTATGGTTAAAATTTTCCTTTGATTTGAAAATTTACAAACTAACGTATTTTGTATTTTCCTTTGTCTTAGATCCATTTTCCATAATCTGAGACAAAGGAAAACAAAAACTTAACTGGTTTAAAATTTCAAGCCAAAGACAATTTTTGACCAAACATATAGAGGGCATGTGTAACATGTACAGATAATACTGTATGTACCTTCAATTAATGTAAATAAATTTAAAAGCATTAACTTTGCTAAGGGTTTGTGCAGGCTTTTTTCCTTCATGTGAACAGACCTGACAAGTACACTTACTGTACTGTAGCAAGTTGCAGGAACAGCCAAAATAACTGTTCCCATGAGCAATTAAAAGTCCCAAACTGTCTGTATAAGGAGCCTGATAATGTCAATACCTGTACTGTTGGTTCTTTTTTTGTCATCTGATTTTATATTTCCAAGACAACAGCAATGTAAAGAAAACAGACAATACCCAAAGAACAAATAATGCACCATGTATGAGTCAAGCCTTTTCAAATAAAGACCAAAGAATTCATGCAGTATCAGACACGCATTATGTAATTTCTGGCATTTGAGCAACGTAGGCAATGAATTAGACAGAAATTAATATTTCGACGACACGGGAACAGCAAGGCAGGGGCTGGGCACTATTGTTGTAGTGCATTGTGGGTACCATACTTCGTTATAAATTAAATGAAGTAACGCACGTGGTTAGTCATTCTAGGCCTGCACCACTCGGCTTTAGTTGTTTTCAAAATTTTTTTTGGATATCATTTACTGCATAAGAACTTCAGCACATATTGTACTTACTGTACAGCACTATATAGGGCCTTGTAGGATGGGCTATAGAGTTTGAGCTTTGGATCCTACCCAGATTTCCTGCCACATATTTTTTCCCCAAAGGGGTTTTTTTGGGTGACAGGTTTTTTCTGGCCTCTGTTTTACCACAGTTTTTCTTTCTATGTGAGTTGCTCAGCTCTGGTTCGTCATTAGCATTGTATTATTTTATGGATTTTGATTAAGCTTATCTTGTACATTTGTATTATTGTATTCACATTGTTGTAAATGTGTTTGGAAGTGCCGTTGGTGTTCGGCCAAAATGCATCAAAATAAACCTATTGGAATGTATAATGTCTGCTGTGTAGTGGAGTTGAAATATCTATATATAAGACTTACCTGTAGTAGTATTTGTTAATAAGAAGCATTGGAATCCCAGATCCTTGCATCTCATGGGGAGACATAAATTGGGCGTATAAATAACTGGGAGTGAAAAAAAAAATCAGAAGTAAAATAGTTGGAGAAGTAAAATGGTCGGAGAAGGAAAATCAGTTATGGTCAAAACAAAACACATAAAGAATATTACAAGGCAATCAAAACAGACATCTGAGGGCACTGTCAAGAGGAAGATATTTATAACATTGCAGCACATATGAAAAGTCTCCACAAAGTCACTACACTTTATTCCCAAATATAAGCATTTATCACATTTTAACTCTTCATGCACTGCAGGGCAATTATTATGTCAGGGGTGTGAAAAAATCAAGTGTATATTAGTTAATCCTGATGGTATAAAAATCACTGCTCATCACCAAGTTGTTTCTTAATTTTTGTCATATTACAACTTTACATGAATAATACCCATACAACACACCCATAACACACACACTACTGAATACATTTAGAAAGCACTAATGTAAACTATTCCCTGTTTAACAGTATTTATAAGCGGTTGGCAAATGTCAACAATTTAAGTTGACCCTAGGCCACAATGAATAAATTTTGTCCACATAACTGAGGATAAGCTGAACAAAATGCTTTGCAAGGCATTTATCTCAGCCATTTCAGCTTGTAGGCAAACGTTTTCATCACAATTTTCCACCCTGAGGCAAATTCCTCACTGCCTGTGGTAGTAAGGTAAGGTAAGGTAACTTTATTTAAACACGGTATTTCCTTCAGGTATTACATTTAAGTGAGAAACCTGCTGAGCCTGATTTATCAATGAGGTTGCTCACTTGACTTCAAAGGTTGGTGTTCAAAAAAGCATCTGGTCGTGATGTCAGTGAAGTAATCACTTTCTAATGCAGTAGAAAAACTTGTAGAATTATAATGGCTAAAGCCAATTCAAGCTGTCTTTCGCGCCAGATTTCAAAAACAGGGACAGAAGACATCTGGCAGTGACAGAAATCTAAAAAAAAAACAGTACCATATTCCACGACACTTATTAAACTGTTTGAAAGTTGTTAGTGCAATGCTCATTTCAGGGTGGCGCTTACTTCCTATCTGTGAACACGTGCACAGTACTTTGTTCAAAAATGACATCAATAACATAAGCACTACCAAAACCCAATAAGTAACAATGACAGCAATAACAAGCCATATTAGCATTTCAGCATTTTTAACAATGTCAAAAAGCAAATAAAAATCAATAGTGCCTGCCACGTTGTTGCTGGGATGATGCAGCACAAATTCAAGGGTGGCGTTCTTTCAGGTAACTACATTAAGTAAGTGGGGATGCTAAGAAATGCCATAATGCTTTCACCCACGACTTTGCTGGTGTAACAATACTAGAAGTATTTTCTCTCTCTTAACTCCACTGAAAACACTACCATGCACCATCTTGAACTCCAAGCTGTGAAGTCGTGAACATGCCACGCAGCCAGATTCTGTAAACACAGTGAAGAATTTGTCTCAAAAGACAAAGTTTATAAAGGATGTTGGATATTTTCTTCATGATATTGAGTGGACATTGTTATACATAAGAGCTTTGTTACACACGAGAGGTAATTACTGAGCAAAATGCCTCAGTGTGAGGCAGTTAGGTCTCTTTTTCCTCATGTGTGTAATTGTGTGTGTGTAATTGACAAACTAGATTTCGGTTATCAACATGCCAAACATTTACCAAACGATAATATCAATAAAGATTTAAGATTACTCCACAGCGCTACCCTCTTTGCCACGAAATTAGAATACAGGGCACAGTTGCCACTAATAATTAAGCTTGAAAAAAAAAAAACCTACACAGCACAAAGTTGCCTAATTTCCCAGGGGAAACCGCCAATATGCAATTAATCCATTTTTCTTTTTGGCATAAAGGCTTTTTTGTATATAGCAATATAAATCTTTAAAGGAAGATAAAGAAATCGAATACCAACCTTGCAGCAGCATGCCACGGAAGTGTAATTATGTAGCACTTGGCAGCACTTCACGTCGGGTGTTAATAACCTTCTCGATGTTAGAGCGCTTTTCAAATGAGTGTCGTAAAACCAAAACCAAAGTAATTACCCCAGCCAATCACAACAGACACAAGTTATCCAATGAACCAATCAGAACTCGAAGCAAGTACATGTTACTGGCGTCAAGCGCGGGAAAAAACGTGCGAGCGCGAGCAAGTCGCGACTGATTGGTTTGAGTTTTACTCCTGATTGGTCGAGAAAGTGGCGCGAGATTTTTTGACCAATCACAGAGCGAAGTAAAGCAAAACCAAAGCAAAACACGAATTACTTTCGACACTCAATTGAAAACCGCTCTAACACTACAAACTGTGACTTCCAGCGTTTCTCCATTATACTCCACTCAGGATAGGCTATTTTAATTAATGCCTTCAGTGAATCAGAAACCACAAGAGCTAAAATCTTGGACGCCTCTCGTTTTGAAAGTGCTAAAAAATCTCCATGACATTCCCCGGAGTAGTGTGTCATTTATTGTCAAAATGATACTCAGCATATTTGTTTTGCCAAAATATTGGCTAAATTAGCTGGCAAAATACCTCTGCAACATCGTTAATACACAACATGCAAAATCATGCTTCCCTGTTAGTAAAAGAAACGAAGAAGCTAAGTGGCACCAAGCGTCCATCTTGAACCTTCGCTGATCAACCAGTTCAGCGCTTTTTTGCAACCGGAAGTGACGTCATATATCGTTGGAACATGGGTATACAAAAATTTGAGGAGTGTTTTGCCCCGCCCCTGCATCTTACCCTGGCAAGTAAATAGAGCTGTAGGGTGTAACTGCATAATGATGGTGAAGGGAAAGTGGCGTATGTTAGTATTTACTTTTGTGATAATGCACTTATAAAATACACCAAATATATCAAGCCTTATTAAGAGTCTTGGAAATGAATTCTTTTAGGAACTTGATTTTTTCTGTGCCTTATTTATAACATATCTCTTTATAACTAATATTACTAATGGTAAGTCTTCGGCTTCTGACACAGTTTACTGTATAAAGACAAATCTGGCAGTGGCCATCTCAGTAATTGTTAATCACAAGCAATAAAACATTGAAATAAGTTTCTTACACCAGCTGCAACCAATCTGTAATAGGCAAACTCAGGCATTCTAAGAAGGCAATACTGGACACGGTTCTCACACCAAAATACACAGTCAGCTACTGGGAAGCCAAAAAAAAAAAACGTTAATTTAGAACCATTCACCAATAGCCGTTGTTATGTGACTTTCTTTCCACATAGCCTTTATTAGCTGGAATCCGAACATTTCAAAGATCTTAAATGCTGCTGTGAGTTGTGAGGAGTGTAGCCATGAAATCGCCTCTTCCTTTTCAAGCTAAAAAAACAAAAACAAAACAAAAACAAAAGAAAAAGCGGGAAAAAAGACCAGCAACAAAACAACTGCTTAAATTGGCTCGATTCCCTGCGAAGATTTTTCCAATCATTTCAAGACAGCAGTCTATTGGACAAGTCTCAAAGAGATATGTAAATTGGCAGGAGCGCCACAACAGTCGTGGCCGGCGTGGCAGGCACCAGAAGACGAGGGAAAAGGGTAATTGCGAGCGCTTTCTCTTCCCTCATGTTCCGCACTCGCCTCTCACGTTTCCTGATTCCCCATCTCCCTCCCCTTTTAGCACCTGCCACGCAGGCTACAAGAGTCCAAAGAATTTGAAGACAGTCACGATTTGTTATAAGGTTTCAGTCGTTCGGAGAATATGTCAACCCCGAATGGGGGCGAATACCGGACGCCTTCGTCAGACCAAAATGTACCATCCACTATTGAAGCAAAGAAATGACGCCAATAGCCATTTTCACAGTTTCCTTTTCTCATTTGCACTACAAAGTTTTTTAACGTGGATGTGAGGCAATTTCGGAAATAAACTGCAAAATTGCCCGAAGTTGCCTTACATCCACGCTCAAGTAAATTGTAATGCAAATGAGAAAAGTTAACTGTGAATAGGGCAGCTATTCATAAACATTCAATCATATTAAGCGATAAAACAGCCAGACATAAGTCTCTTACACCATCTGTAACAACACTGTTATAACCGAAACTGTTCTAAGAAGCCATGTTGAAGATGGTACTTGGTAAGAAAAGATTAAGTATTTTCAAACACCATTAATTTTTTGAGATTACGAGCAGTTCCTCTTCTTTTAGAGATACCTGAGAGGGAATGGAAACGCACAAGGACGCGAAGTAGAAGTAGATCCTTTATTTAAACACGATCAGTAATTAAAGCAATTAACATGCTTGAGGGGTCGTGGGTAATCTGTAATAAAACGAAGAAAAATACAATACAGTCTTAATATTAACTCAGATTAAAAATATAAGATGAGTTGAAGGGATAATAAACACTGAAGTCCTGTTTCTACGGCTGGCGTACAGAAACAAGACTATAGAGTCTCCGCCAAAAAGGCGACCTTCACCTGTATTGGTAACAATTTTTATTTCAGTGATTCTTCCGTGTATTAACTCTTACTTGACCGTGCGATAAGTCTTCAGTGACGAATAATCATCCAGTAGCTGTATTTACTGGTGTGACTTATTCGTGTAGAGGGTGAACATGTCTTTCGCGCAATGGTGTATACGATTATCAAGATTCCTTGACAAGTTTTCCTTATAGTGACTAAAAGTAGGACTTTTGCACACGAACAATTGTCCCGTGACAAGTGTCTCCTTGAGAAGTATCCAAGAACTGGCACACCAGTGTTCGAACAGACACTTGTCAAGGAAACACCTGTTAAATTTTGTCGTGCACACGAGCAAACCCGAAAACTTTTCGAATAAAAACTCATTATGGGAAACATGTTGTTTTCATACACAAGCGACTGAATTGTCGTGCACTAAGAAGTTTTCCCTTGGCAAAGTCTCCCTGTTCCAAATAATGGATCAAAAAACGATACCTACGTGAATTAAAGATCTATAAGGTTGTTAAGATTTGAAACCTAATTAAAAATTAAAAGCAAACAAAATAAAGTCTTAATGAAATGATCACGACCGTCACAGTCGAAGTTATCAACTTAGTGGTGGACAAAAGAACCTGAAAAAAGTTCGGGCTTGAACGGGATTCGAGCCCATAATCTATGCCATACCGGTGCAGCGCTCTAACCAATTGAGGTAACAAGCCAACTGCAAGGTCAAAGAGCAAGGGGCTGGCCATTTCTGAATTTGTTGGCTTGATATAGGTCAGCTGGTTAGGTAGGAGAATTGTAATTACCATTTTTACTAGAAATACGTGACTCGCAGAACCTCGCGAAGCTCGGGCAAGGGTGCTCCACAAAGTTGAGCAATGGGGGTGGGGAAGGGATAGAATTTCGGTTTAACTGGAGGTGTGGATGGGTGGCCACAATGGTCCCGAATTGGGAGTTTAGATCGACATTCTGGTTCCCAGTCGCTTCCAAGTAACTTGCATCCAATCCCCTGTCATCCTAAAATCTAATGCATAGAAACTGGGTAAAAGTTTCTGGGTTTAATTTGAGCTAACTGTTGTAAGCGACTGTAGACGAAAATACATTCAACCCCCCCCCCCCCCACCTCTCTTCATTCTGACATACGGTAAATTGCTCTCTAGAGAGGATGTATAGTATTGTTGTGGATCTGTTGTCCAAGACAATATGTAGCGGTATTTCTGTTTATGCATATGAGTAGGTTTATCTGAAATGCAGTTCAAATTCCAACTTGGAACCGCACGCAATGTTCTACAGTTTTTGTTCTATTTACTGGGTATTGACAAGTGGCAATAGCTAAAACAATTCATTATTTCCCTTGAATGGTTGAGATAGCAGGAGTCTACAACTGCTGAAGAGTGATGCGGCGCATTAAAAAAATTATTCGTTTTCAGCCAAAAATTGAAACGAGACTAACGCAGAATAATGGCAAACAAAGCACAGACTTTCATATTGATGTGGTAGCATGTTTATTCATTACCCCCAACATACTATAAAAATTGGATTAGATAACGGTCACAATAAAATTAACCCTTGAAGCCCCAGTGACCAGCATCTCTCTACAATAACAATGCTTTAATTTGGTCATCAGAATTATGCATCAGTCAATTCCAGCAGCGCCCATCCCCCCCCGGGCATTAGTCGGGCATTTGCTCACGTTTTAATCCCGGGGGTAGGGCATTTGAAATTTTATCACTGCCCGGGGATCGGGCATTTGCCTACCCCCGGGACGACCCCGGGGCATTTGACAAGGTGAGAAAAACGTTCCGGTGTAGTCAGTCTGAGGTCGTCCATGATCTTCCATTCCTTTGTTGCTGTTCGCTGATTGATTTCATCGTTTGTTGATTAAATACTGTATCAAGTGAAATTAATTCTACGTACTATATGGATTTTTAAGCTATCCGAGGTGACCAGTTTAGTAAAATATTTTATGTTTTTGGCCGTTTGTTAAATACAGATCATGCATTTTCAGTTCTTCGAAATTATTTAAGCATTTCTTTTAATATAGCTTATTTAATAAAACACTTATAAGTTGTGTACGTCAAAATCAAATAAATGAACGTGTTATTGATATGAATAAAGTATCATTATTTTGAAAACAAATGAACAACGGAAGGGGAGATGCACAGTTATAGAATAACCGAAGCGCATTGATAATAATGATGAGTGACACTTTTTTTGTTATGATTTATTATTAAAAGCTTGAGCAGTGTTGCTTTCTAGATGATCCCGTGGGTGGGCATTTGCCTTCTATTTTGGTCCCACCCCGGGGCATTTGACGGACTTACTTGTCCCCACCCCCGGGAATTTGCCATTTAAAAAAAAAAAATGCTAATGCCCGGGGGTTGGCCAGGGGGGGGGGGGATGAGCACCGCTGGAATTGACTGATGCATTATCTTCAACACTATGATTTCAGCACTAAAACAGTGACACAAAAGCTATAAGAACAGAAAAAAAAAAATCGGTAAAATAAATACACAGTACACCCACACCCCACCACTTTATAAAACGATAAGGTTGAAAATACGGAAATTTATCTACTTCTATTCAAACATTCTGAAATCACAAAAAATCTGATATATTTATTTGGGCTTGTACTGAAACCAGGTAATAAAGAACTAAGACTGAACTTGAGAAACCATATATAAAAGAATCACTAGTCTTGTATTATGATATACAAACCTGGATAACATTTTCCAGAGTACCTCCTATTTGAGTATTGTTTTGAGTAGAGATTGTCTACTATTTCGTTCTTCATTTATCCATCCATCCATCCATCCATCCATCCATCCATCCATCCACCCACCCACCCATTCATTCATTCATTCATTCATTCATTCATTCATTCATTCATTCATTCATTCATTCATTCAGAGCTCTGCACCGGTATCGTAGAGGTCATCAGGGTTCGAATCCCGTTCAAGCCTAAATTTTTTCAGTTCGTTCTTTTATCGATTAAGTGGGTAGTGGTAGTAGTAGTAGTAGTGGTAGTAGTAGTAGTAGTAGTGGTAGTAGTAGTAGTAGTAGTAGTAGTAGTAGTAGTAGTGGTAGTGGTAGTGGTAGTGGTAGTGGTAGTGGTAGTGGTAGTGGTAGTGGTAGTGGTAGTGGTAGTGGTAGTGGTAGTGGTAGTGGTAGTGGTAGTGGTAGTGGTAGTGGTAGTGGTAGTGGTAGTGGTAGTGGTAGTGGTAGTGGTAGTGGTAGTGGTAGTGGTAGTGGTAGTGGTAGTGGTAGTGGTAGTAGTAGTAGTAGTAGTAGTATTAGTAGGCTTTATTTAAGTGTCTGGACGGTACTTAGCTTTTGCCAAACTAATTGGGGAAACTGGGTATTTAGCTGTTGATGAACTAATTGGGGACACTATTTAAGTTAGTTAAGTTGACATCTTTAACTGCGATGGTCGTCATTATTTCATAATTTCATCCGTAGTTCTAATAGATGTTTACTTTATGTTTTAATTCTTAAAATAAAGTCTATATGTAGCTCTATTTAACAACAACAAAATGATATGTCTTCATCAAAACGTGAGGCCGCGATCACCGGCCTGTGCACAAATAGATCTGGTTAAAATGATCCAACTAGGTCGAGCTCTGTAATTTTATTTTATGGTGGAAGTGGATCGCAAGAAATTATGGAAAAACTTATAGAAAGTCTGTCGCTTGGGAGTGTTATTTGCAATCGTGGCTCCCTCTCCTTTGAGAAGAGAATGATTTCTCAGTTCGCTTTAAGTTTTAAGCTGTCCAATTTGTCCTTTACTTAGACCGTCGAGTATTCTTGAGGCCTTTCCTTTTTCATATGTTGCTTCAAAAATGAATGTTTTCATTCTGAGAATGGAAATTTACTGTCTTGATTATCGAGCAGGCGAGGGCTCTGCTCCAACTGTTTTGAAGTCTCTTCAAGAGGTCACTTCCACTTCAAGCAGTAACATTGTTAAATTGCGCGGAATTATTTCCAACAAATTTCTAGTTGATATCCGTGTATCGCCGAAGTGGACAGAGCGAAGGAGATTTCACCGCAGCTAGCCGTCAAGGTCAAGTTGGTTTTGGCTCTCGTGTCAGCTACGTGGTTTCTAATTCCAGCTAATTCAAGCTCTAGTAATCCGGTCTTTTTGCGATCCATGTTTGCGCTGGAAAACGCACTGTACGTTTGTTCTATCAGAAACTGTTAATCCTACAGTGAATGGACCAGGACTAGAGAGCAAGTTAAAAAACAGATCTAATAAAAGGAAATTGCTGGCTTTCTGAAATGCTTTGAATGTCATATCAACAGCATATAAAGGACCCGGTGTTAGGCAAATTATGAAGAGAAAGTTGTTCAAGTAAACACCGCTGACCGGTAACGTCCCACGGCGTATGTTATTGCCTCTTCCACTTCGAAGAAAGTTGTTGTCTGCAGTTTTTACACCGTAAGCTGGAGTGAAATGCTTGGCTAAATGGAATCGTAGTTGAAAGGCTACATCTTTCCATCTTTTGCAGCGAATGGTGACGTCTGATCGAGAAGTAGAGCGAAAGGCTACGGTGGAAATGTAACTGTACTGACTGAACTCCATGTTGGCTTATTTCTGCCGACAGTGCCACCAAACCTGATTTCAGTGGGCTTAAATAAGGGGATGGACTACTGCCGGGGATAAATAACACTACTAGCTGGAAGGAAAGGTTCGGAACAGTGGATTTTCAAACAATGCGAGTGCTGTACAGAAAGAACCAGCTCGCTTAACGTGAGTCGAAAAGTGGAGAAATGAACAAAGCCGTCAAGTAAGCTGTACTTCGATTCAAATTGTTTCCAAAAATAAGGTTTATGAACGGTTGTTTTTATCAGAGAATTACTTAACAGACAATTTTCTTTAAATCTCAAGGTCGTTTCAGCTTTCTTCCGATTTATCCAGCAAATTTACGGAATATTAATTTTGACAAAATTTAAGAAATCTCATTTTTATGGTTTCTTTGTTGATTGCTATGAAAACAAAATAAGCCCGCCCCGCTGAGAATTTTACAGATTTAGTAACTACAATGTCTGTTGTAAGCTATCCATGTAGTTTCAATTCTAGAACTGGTGTACTTTTGGAGATATTAAAAGAAATGTACTGCTTGTTTTACTCACGAATTAAAATGGCCGAGACACGGTGTAGTTAATTCGCCGTTTATTTTGTTTACGATAAATGTAATGAAACGTCATATACATGGAAAGAAACTAGAATAGTGGTTTTACATTTGCCCCAGGTCTTGAGTTGTTGTGTTTTAATAAACTTGAGAACTAACGTTTTAAATTTTGCAGTTTTCGCAACAGTTTTGAGTTCCAAATTGGGTTCTCGGGCGTCAACAAACATTCGCTATTACCATGGCAACAATTTAGTTATGACTTCAATAATGGCCATTTTCGAACATCCCCCATGGATATCTACTTGCATACAAATTTAAGTTGGGGAATCAAAATTTTTCATTTCCCACTTTGTTTGATTCTTACAGAGAATTGCTCTTAAGCTTACGAATGTTTGTTAACGTTGTGCGCGTACAGTTTTTAGATTGTTAATGATGCCATTTTTTTTCGCATACCAGAGGAGAAGTTTCACGCTAAAAACGATCGCAGCTCTACCAAAAATTGATAAGAAGACTGCAAGTTGTGACTTTTTTTTAAGGAATTTAAGCGGTTCAGGCGGGTCTGCGTAGCAGGCAAAACAAAATATAGAAATATACGGTACATAAGTAAGCGTTCGTGAAGATGTCGTTTAGTCTAAATAATTTTGAGGCTTTTAGATTTAAAATTAAGTTAAAGTGTCCCTAATATATCGAATTAATTGAATGTGAGAAATGCGCTACACGTAACTTGCTTTGCCAATACATTGGGGAGACTAAACGATATCTTCACGAACGCTTTGGCGAGCATCGTCGTTCCGTCCGATATCATCAACAGCTTGCTAACCCTAGCCCTGTTTCTGAGCTTTTTAACTTACCCGGGCACTTTGTCAACGATATCCGTCTCATCCCTTTGGAACTAATACATACTAACCGGGACTCTGACGGTAAGAAAAACGCCTCAGGCCTGTTCCAAACGTCGCGCTATTACCGTGCCGAACTAAATTCAAGAATTAAATTCGATTTAGGCACGGCAGTAGCACGACGTTTGGAACCATTCAATTCGGCAGGTTGAATTAATTTCGGCATGACTATTTAGCACGGCAGGCCCTGTCGTGCCGCACGGCAGTAGCACGCTTGGTTTCAAACGGCGTACTACTGCCGTGCCGAACTCAATTCATAAATTATTTTAACGTGTTTTGGTTAGTTTTGTATTTTTAAGTTTTCCTAATTATTTTGAATTTGGCGCGACTGAATTAAATTCGACGTTTGAAACCACTGCCGTGCTATTGTCGCTTCACTGCCGGGTCAAACTTTTTTGAGTTCTGCACGGTAGTAGCGCGACGTTTGGAACAGGCATGAGGCACACTT
Source organism: Siderastrea radians (assembly GCA_964017195.1). Lineage (NCBI taxonomy): Eukaryota > Metazoa > Cnidaria > Anthozoa > Scleractinia > Rhizangiidae > Siderastrea > Siderastrea radians. The sequence goes on along the minus strand of OZ024889.1, from coordinate 58,385,204 downwards.
GATTGAAAAAGGTAAGACATTGGAGCCGCACGGATTAAGCAGACGTGGTGAGGTACACTAATGACACTTCTGCTCACGGCTACCAACCTATCATTTTCATTTATTTTAAAATTATTTTATGTTAACGGTCCTATCACGACTTATTTTACTCCTGTAGCCCCTAAAGAAGGCCTATTTGTTTTGCAAACCGAAATATCAGGCAACTTTTTGTTACATATATTTTTCACTTTATATATCCAATTTTTTTGTTTTCTTCCCTCTGCATCTCTGCTTTTACTACCGTAACGATTAGTCTTACCGCATATTTTTGTACTTCGAATCTGATCCAGGTCCGGATCTTAAAAGATCCGGCAACTTACAACGTCTTGTCGCTGTGGTCTTACCAGTTTGAAAGAAAATATATAGACTGGTTCAGATATAATTGGACTCAATTCATACGGCAGAGAAATTTGAAATCTTTTTCGGTGGGTCGAGCACGCGAGTATATTCAGTCTCAAATTGCCGCCATTTTGTTTTCCTATCAAATACAGGCTCCCACAGCATTACTTGTAGTGTTGTGATTTCACAGGGCTGCACAGACTGGTCAGCCTAGTTACCAACCAAAGTTTACATCAGATCGGACAGAAGGATCAACTGCCCTCATTTCCCCCCCGTAACTGTTATAACTCGCTTCAACGCAACATGTCTTCACGAGTTAAAAATGGAAAATGGTAACTTTGTGATGGCACAACCGGATGCAAAAACTCGAGGGAGTTTGGAAGAGTTCAAAATACTTATCACGACCCTCGCCAGTGGGTCGAGCTTTCACAAAATCCCTCAAATGTTCAGGTAAACCTCATGGAGTCTATTTGTTAAATGTTGTTTATCTTATGCTGTCCTCAGTTATCCTCTGCATTATCATATAAAGTTTATGTATGTCAGCGTACAAAAAGGCATTCTTTGAAGCCAATACCGACGCATTTTTCAGTTTGAATTATCATATTCGGCCAGGCAACGAAATGAACGCATTACCATATTCGGCCAAGTAACGAAATGTGTCCAGTCAAGAAACATTCTACAATATTCAAGGCATTTATCGCACTTTTAACTGTCCTTGTAATTTTTGAAATTGCCCTTATTAGCTGGAATTCCAAAATCCTAAGAAGCTTTCAGACCACAGGGAACCGGCTATTGGATACGCTTCAAAGAGATATGCAAAATAGTACGGAGCGCTACAACAGTCCACAGTATTTGAAGACAAACATGAAGTTTTATATGGCTTTTTCATACTCGGAACAACTTTCAAAGGCCACAGAAAACCTTATCGCTCTCACGGCTTTAGCAGTGTACAGTGGGCGCAACGTTGTTGTGCCTTTTGTAAACAACTCAATGTTCATGGCCAAAAGCTGCTTGAAAGGTGAAACTCAAACACTGGCGTTATACTACAATTTAAGTGCATTTAATAGCAAGCTTCGTTCACGAGGTTACAGCACGCTAGTGAGCTGGGAGAGTTTTCAAGATGTCTGTCAAGGGAAACTGGATTTGCTGTTGCATTTCTTTTATGGAGAGACTGCGAGTTTGAGGCAAAAGAGGAAAGGTATGCAATCCTTATTTTTCCCATGCTCTGGTCGCCGCCAACATCAAGGTTTCTTTGGAGGCTTTAAAATAACGAGAACGGTTTGCGTGGACGTCGCGATTCTTCGATCGCTCGAGAAATTTCACAGCAAAGTCATCAACGACAGTCCATGTGTTGGTATCGTAGAGTGGAGAGGTAACGGAACACTGACTTCTTTTCGAGCGAAATTCCCTCTGCCATTAAGAATCCATCGCCCTCTTACAAGAAATGATTGCTCTTCATTTTTCAATGAAACACTGTTAAAAATCGCTCGTGACTTCAAGTCAAATTCTCTAGCCTCCAACTACATTTCTGTTCACATTCGTTCGGAAATGATCCTAAAACGTTCCAAAGGAAGCATTCTTGCGTTACTACAGTGTTTCAAGGAAATACAAGCACATATTCAGAATTTTCTTGGTCCCAACCAAAAGCACCGTGAAGGCAAAAATGAGAAGACGTTCGTCGCTGTAGACTTCTCAGCGTCTGGATCTAAAAGTTTTGGAGTTTTACCCGCTCGTAATGCGGCAAGCTCGCTGGCAATGCTCCTGAACGAACTGCTTGACAATCCAGTATTTTTTCAGCCGCATGTTTATAATCTTTTCGATGGAGGCTCCGTGGCTATTGTTGAAATGAGTATTCTTGCTTCAGGACGTCAGGTGTTCTTAGCTGGAGGAGGATCTTTTCAAGGTTGGATAAAGAAGCAGTTTGCGAAACAAAACAAAAAAGGATATGCTAAAGTACACAGCTTATGTACAGAATAGTAGTTCCCGCAAAGCTGATCTTTGAACATTCAATCTCACTGACAGCCTAACTCGAACAAGCACTTGTGGCAAAGGAAAACCAATGCAACGTACGTCTAAAGATAATGCCACTGCCGGCACAAAAAATAGGTTTGAACGTGCGGAAACGCTTGCTACGCAGGCTAGACAAACCCAGTCCCTCGCTAACTACGTGTATATTTAAATGTCTGTCTGTAATATGATTTCGTTACCATACTTTAATTGTCATCAAAACTTAGAATTATCGACCTTATTATAAGTGACTCAGATAGGACACGTTTGGGCTGAAACAAACATTTATTAATTTACAAGCTCAAGTGATTGTCCCCCCCGGGAGGGAGGGAGGGAAACGAAACTAACAGTAAGATCGCACGCGACTAGAACAACAGATTGAGCACAAGGAGACGCGAACATGAGACGTAGAGTTACGCAACGTGACCATAGTCAATAATTAACCTATTTGATTGTCATCAAAACTTAGAATTATCGACCTTATTATAAGTGACTCAGATAGGACACGTTTGGGCTGAAACAAGCATTTATCAATTTACAAGCTCAAGTGATTGTCCCCAAAATTATTGAGATGAATTGGCCCAAACGTGTCAATTAGAAATAGAAAAACTGGAAAAAAAATAATAAAATAAAAATAAAAATAAAATGATAATAATAATAAGAGTAGTAAACGTGAAAAAAAAAACGATAATAATAGTAAATAAGATTGTAAATGGACGAGTTTAGCGGCTAAATTGTTAAAAAGAAGACTTTAAGCGTTTGTAAAAAGGCCCGCAGCCATAATGTCAGCCACCTGTGCACGAGTTGACAGGGGCAGAGATAAATAAACCTGGTATGCATCCGAACGCCAATCTCCGTGAAGCTTGATTAAATGTTCTGGAACGCCTGCCTGATAAGCGTAGGTGGCTCCACCTCGCCTGAAACTATGTGGGGAGTAGTTGGCCGGATCCAAGCCAAGGCTAACAATAAGTCGCTTGAGAGAGGAAGTGAAATAATTAGCAGTGAGTGGAATGAAACCTGGACTTCGGTCTGTCGGAAGACAGAAAAACGGCGCAACAGAAGGTGCGGGGACCAAGGTGAAATAATGACGAATAGCGGACACAGGGCAAAGTGACGAGTTGGGAATGCTTGGAAGTGGGATGATGTGAACTCCTTCGTGAAACTGACGTGTTTTGGACCACTTGATACGTAATAAGGCGCCAGAGTCGGTGAATTTGATGTCATGCCGAGCAGAAGAGGCTGAAGCCGCGACCAGATTTGAACTTACGCAGAAAGGAAAAGAACGCTGTGGTAAACAAGGCCCAAAGAGCGGCGTGAGACGGTGTGGTCAAATCGAGAGAGTGACGCATGGAAAATAAGATGTCTGGCGTGATAGGATGTTTCTGGCATGGTGAGGAACCCATTGTGCGCTTGAGCCCTTTCTTGGTGAGACTCACGGTGAAACTGTTAAATGACTCCGTAGAAAAACCCTTGTACAGATATGAAAAAGGCGAGCAGCGTTCAAATGGTTCATAACGTAGGTGAAGGAGGACGTTTTGCATGACAAAAGGAAGCGTACGCCGACAGCGTCTGGGGTGAAGCTCGGGTAGGGGAGCGAAGGTGAATTGTTCTCAGAAGCGAAGAAAGGACTTCCATTGAGCACGTAGATTACGCCATGTTCCTGGAGCATAGGCGTTGGCTTGAATCGAGGCCACAAGATCGTGGAGGGCGCATGAAGGCGAGGAATGATAAATGTGAGCTCTCTCGGAGGGCGGTCCTGTGAAGGAAAGGCAGAAAACAGGATGTTAGCAGCTGATTTGGAAGGCAAATAACTCAGGTGGACAGTAGACGTGAGTTGTGGTTAGCCTCGACGTTAGCTCAGAAAATCTCTGCTGATGTGTTGGAGACAAATGCCAACGGCTAAGGTGATCGGCGATGGTGTTTGTGACGCCAGGTATGTGGGTGGCGATAACTTCGAAATAATGGTAAGCAATTCCAGGGTATTGATGTCGTGACCGAATTGATGAAGAACGAAGTGCGGGAAGGGCGTGTGAAAATATTGGCCAGCGAAGAAACCGCCAGCGCCAGTGCCGCATGCGTCGGTGGAGAGATACAGAGGATCATTCCTCCACGGAGAAGTCTTAATGATAGAGACGCCATTGTAAAATGGTAAAAAATAGCACCACCATCGCAGATCAGTTTTGTTATCGTACGAGAGGGAACAGACAGTAGACGACTTGTGGCCGCGTAGAGTGTTTAAGAGCGTGGACATAAACACCCGTGCTGGACGGACGCATGCCGTGACATAAGACAGTACTCCAAGGAGAGACTGCAATTCGGCGCGAGAGACTTGATCGACCGATAGGAGCGACGAGCAACGGTCAAAAAGTTCGTGGAGGCGTTCGGGTGGAACAGAGACGGTCATGGCGTCGGTGTTGACCAAGACCCCGAGAAAAACCATCGCTGTGGCTGGAGGGGACGCTTTGTCGGGCGAGGTATCTAGGCCCAAATCAGCCAAGAGGGAGCCTAAGGCGTGGAAAGCGGCGTTAGTAGAGCGTTGGCACATCATGGCGGACGAGCGAAGACCGAAAGGAGGTGCGATGTCGAAATACAAAGAGTTGCGATGGCGGAAACCAAGAAGATGATAGTCGCGCGGGTCAATACGTAGTTGTCTATAAGCTCGGCTAAGATCCATTTTAAACAAGTGACAATGGCGTCCTTTGAGGCGAATGATGTCCAACAGAGCGTCGACCCCGGGTAGACGTACTTTGAAGTCGTCGCCCAGATAAGTGGCGGTTGGAATTCCAGAGTTGACGGAATATTCCCGAGGGAAACTGAGGTCGACTACAACACGTGGTTTGCCAGTGCGACTGTAGGCGATTTGAAGGGGGGAAGTCGTGAGAGCGTTCGAGAGCGGATTTGACGAGAAAGGTCCACAAGTTGCACCGAGTTCGCATTCACGGGCGAGGTAAGCATCGATAACGTCAGGTCGTGATAGTGCGGAGCCATGATTTTTCGCGGAGGAAATAGGAGTTTGGTCGCTAGAGTAACCCACTGGCCAGCCGAATTCGAGAAAGTCACAAAGTTCCCTGTCTGGGTAGGTTGCTAAGCGACTCCGCCATGCGGGAATATTGAGTTGAGAGGGTACCGGGAGACGTAAAGTGAAGGCGTTGGGACCAGATGCTGTTTGCAGCTGAGCGTGGAGAGTAACAAGATGCGAGGTTAGAGAAGTTTTGACAGGAAGTCGCTGTACAGGATTAGTAGGACAAGAGCCAGTGGAAGTGGAGGCAGGAGAATGTGGAGGGTGATCAGAAGTCCGGCTCGTGGAAGTAGAGAAGTCAGCTAGAGAGGTGTCTAGTCAATCCTTGGAAACTGCATCACTGCGGCGGGGAGGAACAGGAAACTTCCGTTTAGGGCAGCTTAGCGCCTGGTGATCCGAGCGCTTACGCACGACACAGATGTGCGATTTTGAGCAATCGGGTATTGAGCAGTCGTCATACCAGCTCCATGCGTTACAAATTTGGTGTCGTGCGATGGAAGACTGATATCCCGCGGTAGGGGTGGGTGCTTTGGTAGCGGGTTTGGTGGCCTTGTGGTGAGCTTCGGTGAGAAGACAGGTAGGTAGGAAGAAGGACTGCTTAAAATGTTCAAAACTGTCCCCCCATTGCACTAGGCCTAGCTCAATGGACCGTAGAACCTTGTAGTGGTAGGATCTGACCGCTGACCACTGATACGTTGACGCGAGAATCCTTAACTCGTGAAAATGAGCAATAACGGGTTCTCGAAGAGGCTTGTCTGCTAGCTGCGTAATTATTACTAGGTAACCAGCACAAAATTCGGCGAGCGAGAGATCGACATAAAGCTTAGGTTCACATGGTGCGAAGATATGTGGCCATTGCTGCGGGTTAACTCAACATTAGCCACAATTAGGTACAATTACAGTCAAAATACTCAGCGCATTCCGCTTATTATTTGGGAATGACTTGCATTAATCGGGAACGGATTGCGTTATTGGAATCAAAATTCCACTTAAAAATTGAATATTGTAATGTTACAACGGTAGCCTTGTTCCAAATAAGGAATGATGATTGATTTATTATTGACATGAGGCGAAGGTTCACGTGCAAGTAGCAGACTGTTGGCGGCTTGACCTATCTGACTTGATTTGTGTTCGCTCAACAAAATATTAATCGCAAATACTTTTAAAAGTGAAGAAGCAGTCTGTTTCTATAAAACCATGAAGAATAGTTTCTTCAAAACAAGTCTGCTGTAAATGCACAAGAAATGTTCCTGAAAATTGAGAAAAATTCCCTGTAATGTTAAACCGATTGAAACCAACAGCCGCCAACGGTTTCGTATTTCACGTGTGAACTTTTGGTTTATGTAAGTAACAACCCAATCAACAGTCGTTATTTCAAATGAGTATACCGTTGGAAGATTTCAATCTTCAATTTGAAAATGGAATTTTGATTCCAATAGTGCGGGCGTTAACAAAACCCGGAACATGGAACATTCCGGAACATCCCGGAATATTCCGGAACATTCCGGAACATCCCGGAACAGGGCAAATTATCACAAAATAAATGAAAAAAAAAAGTGAAAGGAAGATTTCAAGAGAAAGCGATTAAAGAAACAACCAAAAAACAAACGAACAAACAAACAAACAAAATTTAAAGTAAGGTGTAACAGTAGTACTTTCCCGCCAATTTTATCATGTGATTTTCTACCGTGTTGGTTTCTTGCCTTATTCTTGGCCTCCCCATGAAATTAAAAAAAAATTGATTAAGCCATATAGTAACCAGTGAGAGTTACCAGATCTGTGACAAAGATCTGGATTTGCAGAAAAACTGAACAAAAGTAAAACTACATCAAATTAACTCATCATTACGGCGGAGAAAAGACAAAGGCAAGAATTTATAAAAATAATAAATAAACTAAAAAACTGATATAATTTTTGTGTCGGATATTTCAGTTTGAAACACAAACCTTCACCGAAAGCGGTGCTTTTTTTCAGTTGCAGCGTAAGAAAGGGAGGGAAATTTGTTATCTTAGAAGGTGCGATCCCCAAGTGTAGAACAGCTGACTTTTGGAACGAACAGAAGAGATTGTGTAGACGAACAAAGAGAATAATTAGGAGCTGGTTTGACAAAAGGTATTTAATGTAGGGTGGACTCCTTTTTTTTGGTTAGTATAATTTACGTTCATTCATCTCTGCACACTTTTACTTTGGAAATCAACTTAAACACAAAACGTCCTTAAACAACCGAATAAACATGAGACCAGGAAACTCAAAAGCGTACCAGGAAAGTGGAACTGCGTGACTGCATGCGTAGTCTCCTATGCAGCCGTTCTTAGTGTCGTCATGCAACGCCAAAGGAGACTACTGCATGCGTGACTGAGAAAATGCTTTAATTTTCGCATATCAAGTAAACCGTCTCTCGATACCCAAAATAAAGCCTCAATGTTATCCGAGATATTTTTGAATTCAAGAAATGAGACGCATTTAGCCAGAGTTAGCATATTCGTTCATTTAGTCACAGATGCATATATTTATTTATCCATTTATTCTATATCGTTTATTTTATTTTATTTCATTTTATTCTATTTTACTTTATTTATTATCTTTTATCGACGATCAGAATTTTTTTATTACTTTTTTGGCCGTACGGCCACATTCTTTATGTGAGGCAAACAAACCACAGGCTCCGCACGTCGTGGTTTTTGAAAGTTACACCTAAAATGTCCAGACAAGACACATAACACTCTAAAATGTGTATGTATTTTTATCAAAATCATATATATAACACTGTCCAAGTAGGGCACCTGTTACTTGTCATCATCGTCTCCTGCAGTGGTTTTTCTCTGAAACAAAAAAACCACAGGGTCCCCAAGTCACGATTATGTTGACAACCACTAAAAAAAGGCATTCAATATTCTAATACTGCAAAAGGGCACATGCCTTTGATATGAATACACACCTGTACGCCGTTTCTACAATGCATCAAAAATCAAAATCCACAATATTTTCCAGCTCGGGAATCCCTTCGTCGTCTTCATCGTCTCCTGCAAGACTGTCAACTTTGATATCCGCCAGCTCTTGAGACATCAATTCATCTTCCGTCCCCTTAATTTCTAGAGCACCAACATTGTTCACTTCCCAACCAAGGCCTTGTGGAGGAGGAAGAAGAAGACCTCACTATACCTAGCACGGATTTGGATGCAGTTCAAAGCGTAATATTCGTCGTAACAGGGTTAAGACGTTAAGTTTGTACATATCCCTGGCCCCTCTATATCGGTAGTTTGGTGTAATTAAAGCCATAGCGTCGTAACAGCGGAACAGCAAATATAACACCGTAACGATGTAACATCGTAACAGCTTACTGAACAGAAAACCCAGGGTAAAACCGAAACAGCGTAATAAAATGCAACAGCGTAACAGGTTCACTTGTGTATAATATTGGATGTAACGTTGTAACATTGCCTTTCACCAAACCTTTATCAGCAAACTTTGATAAAGAACGTTTTTATTTGTGATCTTATTGAAAATTTCAACACTTTTTCATGTACTTATAGTTTCAATGTTACGATGTTAAGATGTTACGCTGTTATGATGTTACGGCTGCGTGTGGACTTTCTCCATGTACCGAACGAAATGAGGCCGTTAAGTCATGGAATAACGGCTGCGTTTGGAGTTCAGCTGGGAGTTCCTCTATATACCGAACGAAATGAGACCGCGTTTGGTGTTCTTCTAGATACCGAACGAAACAGGGCCGTTAGGTCATGGAATAACGGCCGTGTTTGGTGTTCTTCTATGTACTGAACGAAACAAGGCCGTTAAGTCATGGAATAACGTGACATCAGCAGCACACCACCTTCATACCGACATTCCAAGACATCGACCAGTATCCGGATTCCTCTGAAGAAACACTGGAAAGTCTAGAGAGCTTCACTTGGTAGATTTGTTGATGTATGCTTTTCTTCTTCATTCTCCACAAGGCCTTGGTTGGGAAGTGAACTATGTTGGCGCTCTAGAAATTATATGGACGGAAGTGAATTGGCAGATATCATAGTTGACTCTCTTGCAGGAGACGATGAAGACGGCGAAGAGTTGTGGACTTGATTTTTGATGCATTATAGAACCTGCATACAGGTGTGTATTCATATCAAATGCATGTGCACTTTTGCAGTATTAGAATATTGAATGCCTTTTTTAGTTGTTGGCAACAAAATCAGGACGTGGGTACCCTGTGTTTTTTTGTTTCAGATAAAGAACGCTGCAGGAGACGATGATGACAAGTAACAGGTTCCTTACTTAGACAGTATTATATATGTGGTTTTGATAGAAATCCAAACACATTTTATAGTGTTATGTGTCTTGTCTGGGCATTTTAGGTGTAACTTTCAAAAACCACGACGTGGGTACCCTGTGGGTTTTTTTTTTGCCTCACATAAAGAATGTGGCCGTACGGCCAAACGCCTCCACTTGAGAAGTGCGAACAACCTGATTTGAAACACCCTCAGGCTATGCTTCAAAACGATAGATGTCCCCAAAATTCCCCCGAGGGGGGAGGGTTTCGCCTCCTGGCCCATGGACTATGGGATCTTTGCAATTGTATCACATAAATTTACAATGTAAAATAGACATTTTATAACTCAATGTATTATTTATTAATAAAAATCTTTGAAGAAAACATTAAACTTTCGCGTAAGCACACTCTTGATAACACTTTGTGCAGGTTTTTTCAAAAAGCGGATAACTCCAATGGATAAATCATTATCCAGTGGATAGTGAACTTTGTTTTGTTAACCCTCGTTTGCTGGTTAGCGATTTACCCTGTGGATAGCGTTATCCGGCCACCCTTTGAATAAATGCGCCCAGATGTAAAGATATGCGACAGGAATTTTTGGAATTGGGCACTTAGGCTTTGATCAGGAGAACTAAATAGAGAAAGAAATATAGGTTGCATTGAGAAAATCGTCTTGTGCATGCCCTTTGGCTGGAAAGTAAGTTGTTACCTATTTTAGTTAATATACAAAGAATCATATCCCAAACAAGTGGATAGTGTTTTTCGCGCGTTCTGATTGGCTACTCAAACTCGGGATAGCATCTGCTATTCACCTCCCGGCATTTTTCTGGATTTTTCGCGCGAGTTTTCTCTCATTTCTCAGAAAAATAGGAACTATTTGGTGCTGGCTATCCACTGGTTTGGTATATACTAAAACAATTATTCACCTCTGTCAGTGTCGGTGAAGAGTGGTGGATATTTACCTCACCTTCGGTGAATAATTGTTAACCGGATTTAAAGGTCACTGTCAAAACAAAACAAAACAAAACTAAACAAGAGAATTGGTAGATGGATGAATGAGAGACTGCAAGTCAATGATGGATGAGGGTACGGGTCCATGGGTTAGTCGGTTCACCGTCACGTACATTTGTAGTTGAATTTGTTCGTGAGTTCATGGGTAATTTAATGGATCAATTCGTAGTTGAATTTATGGGTAAGGGTTTGTAAATCGGTGCTTTTCAGCTAGGTGAATTTATGAGTGGAAAAGTGGGTGAATCATGCGTGATTAATAGGTGTGGATAGGAGAGCTCATGGGTACAAAGGTGGTTAAATGAATAAGTTTATGGGTGTTAAGAGTTAGTCCACCTAGTAAAGTGATTCACTGAGTTTTGTGATTCCGCCCGAGATTGTCCTTTCGTTTCATACATCATTTTCGTAAATAGGTTATAAAAGCGAAAATCGAGCGCGCCATTGGAAAAATTACTCTTGACCGCAAAGAAACTGGAAATAAATCTATCCCCTCAACATACAACACATGCCCGGCTAGCTCAGTCGGTAGAACTTGTTTCCAACGTTGGTCGCTTTTTGGCGTCGCGAAAGTTGAAGCGCGAAAAAACCTACGAAGACGCTTCCTAAGAAGGCTAAAAACGTTTCTCTATTTTAGCTAAATTTAGCAATCAAACGTTTTATTGAAATGTATCAAAAGGGTAGCTATTCAATATTGTGAATGGTAGTTTTTCCAACTAGACAGTGCAATATTTTTAAAAACCCTTAGCTTGTGTCTACTCGACGCATAGAAAGCATGGATTAACTTTAGCATGTCGAGCAGTTCATTAACGTGTTAAAATATGGCTTTTTTACATCTGAATTTTTTTAAAAATAAAAAAGTGCATGGCAAGAGTCATTCGTTTTCCATTTAGAATAAGTGGTATCTTATTGTAAGAAACCAGTTTTGGTACCGTGCAATGTGAAATTTCGAAAACAATAATTTGAACTCTGCAAGGCATGTCGAATTTGAAGTCTTTTAAAAAACATCCATCCCCATTTTAAAGCTGTATCGTGCTAACAAGTTAGTATCAGTATCCTTTTCTTTTCACAACACGATTTCGTTTTCATTGTATAAAGTAAATCCTGTTACATATACACTTGATAATCGTACTGTAATTTAGCGAGCGGACTCGACAAAACCTGTCTAAATGATATTGCAGTACATGCATCAGTGAAAAGTTTCGCCGTCCACAGATTTAAAAGATAGGATCACGGTAGACGATCCATGTCTGTCTCCGGGAGTTTTAAATTAGGTTCTATAATAGCCCTTAAATTAGCCGAAAAAATAAATAAAACAGCACAGAAAATTAATTTAATCCGGGGTCATCACAGCCTTTATAGGCTGGAAGGAAAGCTGCCGTCATGTTCCACTGAAAAGGCTGAAATAATTTAATTCCCTTCTGATTGAATCGAGCTTCACACAATAAGGTCTTGACTGTACAAAATAGTGAAGCATAGACTTTTATTCATTTATTTATTTATTTATTTATTTGTTTATTTATTTATTATTGTTTTATTCATTTGTTTATTTTTTTTTTAATTCTCCATTTTCTGTCGCACTCTAGGATTTTAACTCTAGGATAGTAATGATAATATTTCGGCTTTAGGAGCACTTAAACAGAGTCTCAGTGCTCTTACAATTATGCAGACAAAAAGAAATCTAACTAATACTAATACTAATTACAATAAAAATATATATGCTAAATCTGCACTAATTTACAATAATTATTCAAAGCTGGAAACTAACATAACAATAATAAGGGAGGCTTTTAAACTAGTTTTGAAAGCTGCTACAGATGGAGAGTTCTTAATCTCACTATAGGCAGGTTATTCCATAATGTAGGAGCCGCAACTGCAAAGGCTCTTTCTCCGTACAATTTTTTCTACATTTGGGGACTACGAGTAGATTAGAGATTTCAGAGCGTAAACAGCGGGATGCCTTATAGACAGTTAGCAGTTCCGATAGATATGTGGGGGCCAGACCATGAAGCGCCTTGTAAGCAATGAGAAGAATCTTAAAGGTTATTCGCTTCCTCACAGTTAACCAGTGAAGGTTATTTAAAACTGGAGAAATGTGATCGAATTTCTTGACCCTTGCTACAAGTTTCGCCGCTGAACACGGGAAGACCACCAGCTTGAATACTGGAAGAGGGCTGCTTTACACGTCGAGGTTTTAGCACACCAATAAGAGCCATTCAATTTATGATCTCTGTTGTGGGTAGTACTTTGACAAGAAAGGTTCCTTAGTATTTTCAGATACCGTTTTTGGAGATTACGAGCAGTTCCGCTTCTTTAAGAGATGGTTGAAAGAGAATTAAAACACACAAGCGCGCGTAAATGTCAACTGGCGCGTGGAAGCTCGACTGGGCGACTGAAGCTCGCTGCGCGAAGAAGGCGACCTTCGCGCGTGTTCGCGTGTTTTGCTTTCTCGCCGCACTCGAACATCATTTAGGTTGGTTGTCTGTACATTGTCCAGGTCCGTCCGTCCGTCCGTCCATTCATCCCTCCATCGTTGTTTAAATTCCAGTAATAATCACTTAACAATATTGCAATCTCAGGAACTTTTTTTTTGAATAATTTTTATTGTAGTCACAAAAAACTTCACTTACTACTACTACTACTACTACTACTACTACTACTACTACTACTACTACTACTACTACTTCTACTACTACTACTACTACTTCTACTACTACTACTACTACTACTACTACTACTACTTCTACTACTACTACTTCTACTACTCCTACTACTACTACTACTACTACTACTACTACTACTACTACTACTGCTGCTGCTGCTGCTGCTGCTACTACTACTACTCTACTCCTACTACTACTACTACTACTACTACTACTACTACTACTACTACTACTACTACTACTGCTACTGCTACTACTACTACTACTACTACTACTACTACTACTACTACTACTACTACTACTACTGCTGCTGCTGCTGCTGCTGCCGCTGCTGCTGCTGCCGCTGCTGCTGCTGCTACTACTACTACTACGTCGTATAGTTGCAATACTATGGACATTTCAAACGTTACAATACCTAAATATTGTTAAAAGCTAAACGTAAAAGACTGCTAAATACAAACTGCTTTTTTTTTACAACTCACTACTACAGGAGATTAACCTGAACTTTTTCTATTTACGTTCATGGCTGGACCCTTTATTTTTGGACCTCATTAGTTGTGCTCAGCTGGTAAACATAGCTAACTTAAAGGATGGATAAGCTTGTGTTAAAAAGCTGCAACAGTGTGGTAATTTATTGAAGACATCTTGTTTATTTGATACGAATAAGCAGTAATATCTCAATTATTTGATGATGAAATTCGTCTTTGGCCAAAAAAGGCGTAGAGAGGAAAGCGCGAATCTATCTTTTAGATCTTTAATTATGAATGTGTTGTATCCTTACATCCCTTAAATTAAAATATGTTAGTTTTATTATGGCTCTCTCGACCTAACAGCAAGTTCATGCCATACAAGTAATTTCTCAGTTGGGAAAACGGTCCAGGTCATGGATATGAGCTGTAAAAATTAAATGTCCTTCTTAAAGTATGTCAAAAAACTGGTCTGCCAAAAATAGTGCAGTATCATATTCGTTGCTATGATTTGCATCAGAAAAAGACGAGACTTTCAGCTTTCAACATCTGCTTTCCTTGTTTGTGGTTTGAAAAGCTGAGTAAGTTTGGCGCTTATTATTCAGACCAGTTCCTGAACAGCTAAATAAACTGGTTTACTTCCAAGTGACCCATTGGGAGGCCGAGGGTATGGCTTTTTGAGCCGTTTTAGACTGAAAAGGTGTGCTTCGACCAATTGCAACTGGAATTAAAAAAAAAAAAACGTGTTAAGACGGAATGCGTTTCACAGCGCACATATTGTGGCCCATAATATGAACACCGGGCGGCTTGCATTCAACCACATTTCCCACGTTTACGCCTGTCCTGTCCTCTCCCCAGCCCCCAGTCGGAACTAAAAATTGCACTGACGTTGTTTATTGAAGTGGTATCAGGTATAACGCAATCTGACTACACAGAACCAAGACAAAAACGGTAAATAATGGAAGCATGGATGGCTTAAAAATGACTTGGAGTGCCCTCTTTCTACTTCTGGTAAGATACTTTGTTATTTAGCAGAAACCACGTCAGCGTTTCACACGAAGCTACAGCGAAAACGTTTTCTTTCTAGAAGAGAGAGAGAGAGAGCCGTTTGGTTTTGTTCGGTGCTTTGACGGCTTTCCGTGTTGCCATCACGTGGGGAAAGGCCGCAAACTCTGTTTTGCTGCGTTGAATGGTTAGGGAGATTTAATTGGAGTGAATGTGATAAATATATAATACAAGATTAGCAAAACTGCGAGGAAGTGAATTATTTTTTAATGAGTACATAAATTTTCCTTAACATGTTAGTCATTAGTCCCAGGATATAATCTATTTCTCCACGCTGAAACATCAAGCGTCGCTCTTGGAAATCATTCGCCTTATTTGAACAGATAACAACTAAGGACGGGTATGAAGGTATTATGATATATGTATTTTTTCTGAGTGGTATTTTTTTTTTGCTTTTGTAGGAATTGTTTAATATTGCATCTTCACACATTAATGGTAAGTATCCCAAGAAGTCACTACTTTTGGAGTATTTTGCTACCAGAAATTTTGCTACGGTGAAACAAGATGATCTGGTACCATTCAAAGTGGAAATGTGATTTCCAGAGACCGCTTTTCTTAATAGTCAGCGAAGCCAAGAAAGAAAATGCAAACTTGTTTGATTTTCGTCAGCGTTAAGAGCTCCTGTTCTGGAAATAATTAATGATGTTACATGGATGGCAAAATACGGACAAATGTGAAATTCTCTACTTAAAGCTGAGAACCGCGTACTGCTGAGTGCTTCAAGCTTTTAAGGTTTTATATGATAAATCAAATTTAGTAACTTCCAGCCACCAGTTTTCTACCCGTATGAAATTCAGTTTGCCACTGTATTTTGTGCAATGTTTTCTTGCCAACTTCACAGCCGTAAGCGTTTTATACTGATAGGTTATAAGGCACTAGAAACAAGAAGTGGTCGTCGCTGACTAAGTGGCCAAGGGCAAACAAGGCGGAAGCTACTTACACTGCGCCTTAATTTAAGCCGGCGTCACGTACACTAGGCGATTTTACAAGCTCGTCGCCGCGAAATTGATCGCCAGTGATCGTTAGAGATTTTCGCGGGAGCGGACGCGCTAAGCCGATTGCCGGGAATTTTCGCACAATTGCCGCTAAGTTTACTTCCCGATATCTGGAATGTTAGATCGTCGGCGGTTTTCGATCGCTTGCCGAGGCGATTAAAATTGCTGGCACAATCGCCGTCGCCAGAACAGCTGAACTTGCAAATTTTCGCTGGCGATGAAAATTCGAGTCACTGGCTTTACCGAAATGAATTTGCATAATATGTAAATCATTGCAAGAAAAGAAGTGATAAACAGAAAACCAACTCAAGAGCACCAAAACTGTTAAACTAGATGTAACTGCCAATCATGGATAATAGAGACATATCCCATTTCGATGACTTTTGCGACCTTCAGTTGAGACTATGAGTACACGACTGAGCACGAATAATACTTTTCAAACCTAGCGCGCATGGTTTAGATTGTCATATGTCATCCCAATCTTGTTCCTTGAGCTTCCTTCGCTACTGGTCAGCCACGACGAGGAGCGAATAGTCCGGGGAACGTCACTAGTTCGAAATTCGTCAATCAATCTTTTGATATTCATATCCTGATCTGACGTTAACCACTCACAAAAAAAAACATCACCTGTCAATGCAGTTGACCACTGTTTAAATTACTACAAAACGACAGTGTTGAAAAAACAAAGCTCAAATTGACCAGCTGTAATAAGCGCGAACTTTTTATATCGACCGTTTCTAATGAATTTGCGAATCAGATAATCCAGAACAACTTGGCTCGCGTTGAATGGTTAAGATTTTTTCCGCGCGTTTTGGACAGCAAGCTAACGAATTTTTACGGTGACGGTTAGGTACACGCACTTTACCTTTGTGAATAAAACCCATAGGTTTAAACCGTTTGATAAATCGAAAATGTTGACACACTTATGCTCTAGCATTAACGACTGTTACTGGGAGTTTCTACTGTTACGGAAAGTATTGAGATAAAGTGGGTGTGTTCTATTTTGCCCAATTATTTTTATAGAATGCCCTGTTGTTATGGATACGGCCTTCATGATTGACGTGTCAGGCAGCATTCCATGGCAAGACATAAGCGACATAAAGGAATTGATGAAAAAAGTGACTTCACGCTTTATGGTGTCTCCTACAGGTTCGTTTAATTCAACAACAAAAATTCTCTGCTAACCGGTGGATATTTCGCGTAATTTATGTTCCCAGGGCAAAGATAAAAAGCCTTGCAGAATCTCTTTTGGTGTGCGAAGCTCAAATTTTATTGTCACCCCTAAGAAGCACCTCTATTTACTCTTGACAACCATGGTCAATCTGTCAGGGAAAACGTTAGCGCTAATGTTCAAGAGTCATTAAAACCTACTTTTGATTGGCATGTTTTTTACGGTTTACTTGAACATACCAAGTCCTACTGTTTTATAGTGATCCATCTTAGAGTGTATGTGCCTGAGGGGGGATTCAACTTCTCACCTCTTGTACCCTTGACGCCTGCTTCCTACATCTTTTATTTTGATATTGGTATTGAACAATATTAACGAATACAGTGCAGTTTTATTCCTTATCTCTCGCCTCCCGTCGGCTTCAAATTATTTTTGTCGCCGAGTTTCAGTCCCCTTTATCTCATTCCTCCCCCCTCTCCCTTGACCCCACAATCTTATTAAACCAAAAAGATGCAAACACACATCCCGCTGTGGACATTTCAAAATAGCATTCACTTAATGCCCCAAGCCTTCCAGATAGTTTCAAATAGAAAAAGTTCTTGAAGCGGTTTCTTCCACTATTTTACACATCCTTTACACATCCCTTCTTTTTTGCGCCTCTTAACACGCGAACTCTGGAGATTTTAAATCAGCAAACGATTGCGTTCTACAGTGCCTTCAATCATAATTGCAGGAAAAAAATGAAAAAAAAAAAAAGAAATCACGCAGATTGAAATCCACCAATACGCTAAGGTAATTGAATGTCAATATTTAAGAAGTAGTGTGTTATTCAAAAGTGGGATTCGCGTAGCAAGAGTAGAGTGCGACCTGAATCGAATGCAGTGCCTTAGACCGTTCGACCATCGTGACCGACAGGGGGGTTAGTTTTTAATTATAAGGAAATTGTGGTGATGCTTCGGTTGGGACGTGATTTTGGAGTTATCAACTGTGTTGATAAGGTAAGTTGGCCACCGTAGAGAGACTGAAAGCTGACGTTTTGAGCGTTATCAGAAGGGGCTAATTCCTTCATTCGCTCTGACGAAGGGCAAACCTCGAAACGTCAGCTTTCAATCTCTTTACGGTAGCCAATTTACCTCATCAACTCAGTTGATAAATCCAAAACATCGTAACTGACGTTGTATTTTATAATGTTTGCTGTACAAATCAACTCAAAGAATCAACCGTCAACCCGCAAGTTCTCTGTTAAATGCTAGTGAGGATCGCGGACGCAACAAAACACCTATGGAGTGGACCTGAGCCTACCGAACATTGTGACTTATCCTAAAATTTATCTCTGAACATATATTTTGTTCCGACATGTCATTGTTTTTGGAATTTGAATACATAAGGCAGAATACATAAGTCATCTCTTAACTTTAATATTTTTTTCTTTTTCAGGAGCACAGATGGCACTCATGTCGTTCGCGGATAACACCAATAATCTGTTGCTTTTCAATGATTCACAAAACATCTCATCTGTACATGAGGCTATCGGGCGGTTAACTCATCCTGGAGGGGGGACAAATATGGCGGTTGCCTTCAGTGAAGCTCGCAAATTGTTTTCATACGCAGAGGGAGGGCGGAAGCACGTGACACGCGTGGTTGTTGTTGCCTCGGATGGTGACTTTCAGAGTAAGTAAGTTCACAGCTCCACCCATCAAAAAACACATTACCACGGGTTATCGACTCCTCCCCCCCCCCCCCTCCTCTCCTTGAGGAGAGGGAATGATATCTCTTGGAATTTTGAGTAGGGATGTGCACCTCAGAATTAAGGTAGATCAAAATTCCCGAAATGAGTCTTTTGAACAATGCAAAACATTTGAATTCTACCCAAATTTTTTGGGTTTTTGGATGAATCAGTGAGCACTTTTACGGAATCAACGATCAACTTAGTTTCCGCGCTTCGCGATTTGAAGCAAGGGCTTGTTTACAAGGACTTTTGAAATGAGACGACATTCTAACTACTCAGTGAGTTAGTCAACTGGTCACAAGATATGAGGAGATGTATTAGTCAGGCAAATGTGCATGAAGTTCAGTGTTGGGTTTTTCTTACTCGTTCAAAAACTTCAGAGACGAAAGAGGACGTTAGTACTTTGTAATGCCAGTTGTTTAAGATTACGTTACAAGAAAAGATAAAGGGCTGCTAAAGTGTACTGCATCAATGCACATTTGCTTTTTTTTTGTCGTTCTTGGGAAAGTAAGACGGTTAAACAAAGCACTCGTTAGCTTCAGTAAGAAACTGTAAACAGAGTTAAAAATTATATCATGCGCTCTTTAGCGCCTCTAATTTCATTGGACCTTGTTATCATGCAGGTCTATTGTTTTCAGGGCTAGGCATCATTGTTTCTCAGTGTTGCTTGCTTATCCCTTTCTTAGCCAATCCTGTGCGGCTTTCTAAGAGCTCATGGTGGTTAATGATTACCACGAAAACGGCTTGCATGTTTGTTATGTTTTTTTTTAAATATACTTTTTCCCCTTGGTAGTAAAAGGTTAACCGTTGCAACTTCTTTTGCTTCGTTAGAGCATGAGTCGGCCGTGGCCGAATCTTCACAGCTAGTGAAGGAGGATGGAATTGAAATCATAACATTGGGAATAAGCTCCAAAGTCAACAAAGAGGAGTTACAAATGATCGCATCTTCTGAGCAGCAATTTCTGTTATTTCACGATGCAAACATGCCAGCAAAGTTGGACCTAATCTCTGATAAAATAACAAGAATGATTTGCAAAGGTAAATTCCACGCATCATGAACCGCAGATAGAGACTGGGTGATTGGCGACAACACTAGGATGTCGAAGGCCATGTAGGTTACAATATTAGAATATTTGGCCTTGTGTTGATTCAAAAACAAACAAACAATCGTCTATTTAATTTGTGTTATCAATTTAATATTTATTTCATATTATTTAATTTAGTTTACCCACACTACTGACTGTTTCTGAAGCGATTTATGGCCTAACAGATTTAAAACTGAGAAGAGAGCGGCAAACTCTTTGTTTCCTATTGTGCAACCAATGGTACCGTACAGTACAAAAATAGTTTCAACGCATTCTGACCTCAGCTTCTCTCAGTAATAACAACGGGGTGTCTATAATAAGAAAATGTCCGTAAGGTGTAGTTGACCGTATATTGTCCCGTTGTAACAGAAATCAAACGTATCTTATATTGTCTTTAACGTTTCTTTTTTTCAGTGGCAAGGAAACCTCAGGCAATTGTCCCTCGTGTGAAGGAGAAGTCAGCATTACAAGGTCACGTGATCATATCGCTGCAGATGGAGAGTGAACTGTTATGCGCCTTGAAATGTTTGAATACCCTCAACTGCTTCTCTTTCAACTACAAAATGAACAGAGAAATCTGTGAACTTAACCATACAAATAAGTTGACATCTCCACATGACTTTGTCTGGGATCTCGACTCAGTTTATTATGAAATGGTATTCATTATTTAAATATATTCAGACTGGGAAGCGGACTTCAGTCTTTAACCCTCTCAAAACACCTACCAAACTGAAAGCCCTGTAACTTAGTAAGAAAAGTTATAATCAGAGAGATCTTTTCGTGGAATTAGTTATTTTCAGGCAATCATTCTTTCAGAATTTCAGTGTTTAACTTTCCTTATTAATCTGAAAGTTTTCATGTTTCGTGTACTGAGAGAAAGTTCCTTGTACAAGAGTAACAGCTCGTTCTTGTTTTCGGATCCTTTGGTTGATTTGTTTTGAGTCGACGGTTTATATAATGTAAAAAAAAGGCGGATCTGAGATCGCACACTGTCCGAAGGTGATTATCAGAGGTTTTATTTCAGGCTCCGGTTCCTGAAAATTGAAAGCCGATTAAATCATACCCCCGATAAGCGGTTAATCAACAGTTAAATTTCTTATCCCTGGAATAACTAATCCAGGGATAAAAAGGCGTTCCTGAAAACCGTGCTATTCCTCGATTAACTATCCCTCGGTTAAGCTCATATTAAATAGGTTAAACAAGTTATCAGCGTCTGAATGCGGCTTGAAAACGACAAACTCCGCGTTAAAAGTCGACCACGCAGCTCGTCAGTTTTAGCGATACCTGTTGTTGGGGAATGACACTATTTTCTCTTTCTATCGTCAACATTTTCGATCGCCTTATATTTTATAAGCTTGGGTTACTTCAGTTAAATCTTTCTGCCTACGTTTACCAAATTTTCATGAACATATTACTTCATTCAAGAATTCTTGTGTAAACGTCCAAAGCCGGCAAAGCGTTCTTAAAAAAAATTGATTATTCTCGCTATCCCTTGCGACGAAAGACGGCTTTGAAATGCATGGCTTTTGAGTTGTTTTATCATTTCCATAGTTAAGATCGGTTCATCAATTCCGCTTTCTTAAGATGGCATTTACTAAAATCGTATTTCCTGAATAACCATATAGAATTTTATAGAGCTAATGTTGGAATTTTTTCGCAAAGTATTATGATAATAAAATCGAAAACTTAACTACATGAAGCCTACAGTATTTGAGTGTCTGTTTTACTCCCGGCTAATCTTTCGCTGTTGATTCCCGCTCGGATACCTAGGGACAACGAAATTATTTGTCATTTATGTTGCCAAGAGTAGAAAAAAATGCCTTCTTTCTTTTCCTAACCTAGCTAGAATAATGATATCCGATCTGATCAAGTTTTTACCTCGATACGTGAGTTTAACGAGCTCACCAGGTAGATTAACTTTGAGCCTTCCCTTTATCCCTCAGCTCGATTAGCACTTATTGTGCTTTCGGGAAAAGAATTTAACCGAGGGATAAATTTTATCCCTAGTTGAATAAGCGAGATTTAGCTATAATCCGCTTTCCAGGAACCGGGGCCAGGAGATGAATGCCATTTTATTATACGGCCACTTGTTATTTAATTTATTGGCGGTCTAGGATAGCCTCCCACGCAGTCGTTTTTAGGGGAGGAGGGTAATACGACTCCCCTAATAACGACTGCGTGGGAGGCTAGGTCTAGGACGGCTGATTGTTTTTCAAGCATGGTTCGCCGGCTGTGATTCGCCTGCCTTGATTCTGTCATCACCACGAAGCGATGCAAATATTCTGCTCTTTTATGATTGTTTATATCTCAGAAAAGTGTAATTCTTCTGTAACTCATTTCATTTGCAAATTTACAGAATTATTTCGTGACCTTGGGCGAATGATGACGGCCTAATCACGATTCCCCTATGATCAGGAAATAATTCTGGAAAATTGCGAAGAAAATGAGTTTACAGAAGAAATACTAACTTCCTGAGATATAAAAAAATACAAAAAAAGAAAAAAATCATCATAGCCGATGAATCATGCTTGAAAGACCCGGGTCTACACGATGTAAAATCGGCTGTAAATGAGTTAAGGAATTTTTACAGAAGAAAAGGAGTGTTTCCATTTTGGTTTTAATTAAGATTGGCTAAAGGAAAAGCAAACTTGCTAGGTGAGTGTATCGATACCATGAATTTGATTTTACTAAAAGGAGGTTCATTTCTTGGTGTAACACTGGGAGATGACAACAAAATATTAAAATCCTAGCAAATAAAATTTGACAGAAAAATGTGATTAATCCAAACAAAGACAAATCTGGTTATTTTCAGCGATGGTTAAATAATTTCCGGCATGGAAAAAAGATTAAATAGTCAAGAAGGTGCTTCCTAGTGTGATGATAATTAGCAAACTTAGAATGTCGCTGAGCTCCTTTATTTGACGACACAAGCTTGCTTCTTGGAATGGCTTTACTGGTTATAAGTTTTTCCCCAGTCATCTGAAGATGCAAGTTATCTTTAAGGAAATCAGGAAGAACCACTTCAGAAAGAAAGTTGAGTTCTGCGGGATATCAATTTTCTCGAAATCTTCACGATTCTATTAGACCGCGTTTAAAAATATCTTTTCTGCTCATGGCATTTATAGAAAGATCTATCTGTTTTTAATTAAAACGTTAAGTCTAACTGTTTATAGAATTTATAGAAAGATCTAACTGTTTTTAATTAAAATGTTAATTTATGGCGTTTCATTTAAACCACCTTGACAAAAATGTACAGAAAAAGTTCACTTTTCGCAATACAGCATACGCCCTTAATATATTTCTTAGTTCACTTAACCGTATATGACAAACGTGACTACACCCGGTAAAGAACTGAGTTTGCTAATTGCGTTTGAAAAATATAATGCCGAAGCTGATTTGGACCCCATCCAACACAGGAAACAACTAATTTCTGAGGCTAATAATTTGTGACGACTAAGATTTATTATTGATGAATCATTGTTGATGGAACACCGGGCGGCATGCGTTCAACCACATGCCCCATGTTTGCGCCTATCCTGTCCTCTCCCCAGTCCCTAGCCTCCCACGCAGTCCCCTAAAAACGACTGCGTGGGAGGCTACCCAGTCCCCAGTCAGGACAAAAAATTGGACAGCGTTTATATATTTTAAAAGTGGTATCAAGTATAACGCAATCTGACTACACAGAACCAAGACGGAACGGTAAATAACGGAAACACGGATGGCTTAAAAATGTTTTGGAGTGCGCTCTTTCTATATCTGGTAAGACGTTTTGTTCTTTAGCAGAAAGCATGTTAGCGTTTCATACGAGGCTACAGCGAAATCGTTTTTTCTTTTTTTTTTAATAAGAGAGCTGTTTGGTTTTTTTCACCTCAGTGTTTTCACGGTTTTCCGTAACGTGCATTTTGCCATGATGTGGAGAAAGGCCGCAAACTCTCATATGCTGGGTAGAATCAGTTAGGGAAATTTAATTGGAGTGAACTTGATAACATCTTCCGACAAGTGTGAAGGTGATCACATATTTTTCTGAGTAGTATTTCTTCTTTTTGCAGGAATTGTTCAATATTGCATTTTCGCACATTAAAGGTAAGTGTCATTGGTCAGTGCGCGTGGATTGGATCGTCATTTGTCACACCAAGCTTGTTCCTTGAGCCTCCTTCGCTACTGATCAACCATAAGGAAGAAGGAAGGCTCTGAGTACGTCCCTGGTTTGAAATTTCAAAGTTGTTCTCGTACCCTGTTCTCGTATTCAATCTGAGGGACGCTTTTTGACGATAACCGCGCACACATCACATTTCTATATGTAACTGACCACTGTTTAACTTACTGTTTAACGACAGTGCTAAAAAGCAAGTTCAAATTGAACAGCGGTGATAAGCGCGAACTTTTCATACCGACCATTTCTATAGGGTTTGCAAATCAGATAATCCGGAACTACTGGTTAAGCCCAGCGTTAAAATGGTTAAGATTTTTTCTGTGCGTCTTTGACGACTGAATTTAGTTGGGGAAAATTTTGTTCAGGTGGCAAGGGGGGAAATATTGACCTTAACTAAAAATGCTACTGCTAGACTCAAGTGCGGTGACCTCGCCAACGAGTTTTTACTGTGAAGTAAGGTTCATGCAACTCATTGAAAATAAACATTGAAACCAGGCTGAGACATTTTTGCTCTAGCATTAATGACTATTACTATGAGTTCTTACCGTTACGGAAAGTATTTAGATAAAGTTGGTATTCTATATGTAGTCACCTTATGCTTTTATTATGCCTATTTATTTTTGAAGAATGCCCTGTTGTCATGGACACGGCCTTCATGATTGACGTATCAGGCAGCATTCCATGGCAAGACACAAGCGATGTAAAGGAGTTGATGACAAAAGTGACTTCACGCTTCACTGTGTCTCCTACCGGTAAGCTTAATTCAACGACAAAAATATTCTGGGACAATTGTCGTAATCTTCTAGCAATATGTTCATAATTTGTGGTACAGGGCAAAGCTAGAATACTTTAATCTTGTTTGGTGTGCGAATCTCAAATTAATGTTTTATAGTCACTCCAAAGAGGTATAGTACCATTTACACTAGAATCTCGACAACTCATGGTTAAACATCCGGGGAAAACGTAGGCGCAAATGTTAAGGAGACTTAGCGAAATCTCGAGTTATCAGTTATGGAATGCGTAATCAATCATAATTGCAGGTAACAAAATTAACAAAAATAGGAAAGAAAGAACAGAATGAAGCAAATTGAAACTTACTTATATGCTAAGGTACAGCGTGAAGAAATCTCCATATTTTGACATAGTGGCCTATCCCTTGATAAGACATTAAACAAAGACAAAAAAAATTATGTCAGGAGTGGGATTCGAACCCACGCCTACAAGAGTAGACTGCGACCTGAACGCAGCGCCTTAGACCGCTCGGCCATCCTGACCGATGTGGCTGTGCTAAGTGATACTTGTCACCCAATGCATAATAAAATAAATAAATAAATAAAAATAAATAAATAAATAAAATAAAAAGCAAATAAAGGACTCAACGAAATAATGAAGGAAGGAAGGAAGGAAGGAAGGAAGGAAAGAAGGAAGAAAGGAAGGAAGGAAGGAAGGAAGGAAGAAATGAAGGAATAAATAGACCCTTTCAACTGTTGAATAATTTACTGTCTCTTCCAGGAGCACACATTGCATTGATGTCGTTTGCGGATGACATAAACAATCTGTTGCTTTTCAAGAATTCACAAAACATCTCAGCTGTACATGAGGCTATAGGGCGCTTAACTCACCCTGGAGGGGGGTCAAATATGGCGGTTGCCTTCAGTGAAGCTCGCAAACTGTTCTCATTCGCTAATGGAGGACGGAAGCACGTGACACGTGTGCTCGTGGTCGCCTCGGATGGCAATTTTCAGAGTAAGTAAGGCTAAAGAACCACCGACGATATAAACGATTTCTCCCTCTCCTCTCCCCCTAGCGCAAGGGAGAAGATACCTACTGGAGTTTTGGGCGGGGAAGTGGTCCTCACTGAAACCACAATTTTCGGGAATCTTCTAAGCAATTTCAGTTGATTTTTAACCAAATGTCGGGATGATGAATGGAAATAAAGTATTTTCTAATTGTCAAAACCGGTCAGCTTAGTGTCTGCACTTCAGGATTTAAACCAAGCACCTAGTTACCAATGAAATGTTTTGACTTCAAGAAAGAGGTAGCAACTCTTTTTTTTTCGTGTCTTCGAGAAAGCTCACATTATTCTTATCTGCTTTGTCCTTGGATTTAATGCACTAAGTCTTTTGCGCTTTATTATCCCTCATGGTTTTCTCGGGAAAATTAAGAAGTAGAACGGTTAAACAAAGCTTTCTTTAGCATTGGTAGTGATTTTTTGTAACATAAATAAAAGCCATTAATCTTAAAATAGTATCAAAGTTATAACTGTGTCAGTTTTCGCGCAGCTCTTTATATATTAGAATCTCTTATCTTATTGGACCTTATTATCACGCACGTCTATTGCTTTCAGGCCGTGTTTCTGTCGTTTGCTTAATCTGGTTTGTCGTTTTCTCAGCCAGTCCGGTGAAGCGTTCTAAGGCTGCGTGGATGTAAAATTGCCACGAAAATGGCTGCATGTTTTTTTTTTTTTTTTTACATTAATATGAATCCATTGGTAGTTAAAGGTTAATCTGGCAGCCTCTTTTGCTTCGCTAGAGCATGAGTTGGCCGTGGAATCTTCACAGCTAGTGAAGGAGGAGGGAATTGTAATCATAACGTTGGGAATTAGCTCCAAAGTCAACAAAGAGGAGTTACAAATGATCGCATCTTCCAAGGAGCAATTTCTGTTATTTCACGATGCAAACTTGCCAGCAAAGTTGGACCTGATCTCTGATAAAATAACAACAATGATTTGCGAAGGTAAATACCATGCATCATGAACCACAGATAGATGCTGGGTGATTGGCAACAATACTTAAGGGTGTCTGAGGTCATTTAAGTTACCAATATCGTACCCAACTTGAACCTAGTTCCCAGGGCTTTTCTTCCCAAAGTCAGCCCGAAGCCAATAACTTGTTTCTCAGCCGAACCCGGATGTACTGAAACGTCGAAAACCGACAAGATCGGACCTAAAGTGTTATCGGATCTCAGAAGTCTGGGACCAGAATATTTGACCTAGACGTGTTGATTCGTAATGCAAAAACCACGTAATATGGCAAACAAACAAACACCTATTTAATTTAGTTTACCCACACTTACCCCACTGACTGTTTCTGAAGCAATTTATTGGCTTGCAGATTTCTGACTGAGAAAGAGACGGGCAACCTCTTTACTGCAACACGTAGTGCTTTCCTATGGTTCGTCGTATTATGCCGTACAGTACAAAAACAGCTCTAACTGATTCTGTGGATGAAAAGTCTTTTAAGGTGATCATTCATATGAAGGCTTCTAAGCATGACTTCCCTGATATACTGCTATAAAAAGCTAATAGATTTAACTATTTTCGGCAAATTCCTCTTTGCCTTGACTTCAGCTTCTCTCCGTAATAACGGCAGGTGTAACTGTAACAAGAAACTGTCCGCAAGGTGGGAGTTGACCGTATTTATTCAGGTGACATCTAGCATCTAATGTTGTCTAATATTGTATTTTCAGTGGCAAGGAAACCTCAGGCAATTGTCTCTCGTGTGGAGGAGAAGTCAGCGTTACAAGGTCACTTGATCATATCGCTGCAGGTGGAGAGTGAACTGTTATGCGCCTTGAAATGTTTGAATACCCTCAACTGCTTCTCTTTCAACTACAAAATGAACAGAGAAATCTGTGAACTTAATCATACAAATAAGTTGACATCTCCACATGACTTTGTTTGGGATGTCGACACAGTTTATTATGAAATGGCATTCAATTAAATACGTTCAGACTGGGAAGTGGAACTCAAGCTGATCTTTCGCACCTATTAAAACACCTACCAAACTTAAAGTCCTGTAATTTAGTAAGAAAAGTTATAATCCACAGAAAGTTTATTCCGTGGAAAGTGTTATTTTCTGGGCAATCATTTTTTGAAAGATTGTCAAATTTGATTACCTTTCCGTTTTATTCTGCACTGTTTTTATGTTTCGTGTACTGAGAGAAGTTCCTTGTTCAAGCATAACAGCTCGTTCTCTTTATAGGATCCTTTAGTTGATTTGTCTTTACGGGTTTTTACGAACGTGAAAGAAAATAAGGCCGGATCTGCAAGATCGAGTTGGACTACGCCCCGGGGGGGGGGGGTAGTATCTATAGTGGGCTATATAGGGGGAGGCTTCGCCCGTAAGGATGCCTTTAAAAAGCTCGCAGTATGCTAAAGGGTAGGGAAAATGGTCATTTTAGAATATGAAAGGGGAGCAAAATCTGCCGCAAAGTGGAAGAGATGGCGGCTAAAGCTAAGTGTATGACAGGGTGCCAAATTTTGGCAGAAATGACAACGCGAAACACATAAAAGCTTGCACCCTTTTAGCAACTGAACCAGAACGACTGAAATTCTATTGTTTTGGCTATAAGAAAGGGGTGCAGTTTTCGTGTAGATTTACGAAAGGGGTACCATTTTGGTGAAAATTAGTATACCAAAGGGTAAGGGTTTGAATTTCTGGGCGGAGCCTCCCCGTATAAAACTTTATTGAATATACCCCCCCCCCCCGGAACTACGCTACACACTGTCCACTCAAGTCTTTTTCACTCAAAAAAATCCCAGGCAAAATAGGGTCAAAGGGGTTAAGGTAGGAGTTAAAAGAAGTGTTTCCAACAAGATTGGCTTAAGGAAAAGTGAACTTGCTCGTGTGTTGATACCGTGAATTTGATTTTACTAAAAGGTGCATTTCTTGGTGCGACAGTGGGAAATGACAAAAAGAAATTTGAAAGGATAATGTGATTAATCCAAACAAAGAAAATTCTTATTATTTTCGGCGATAGTTAATTACCTGTGTGAAAAAAAAAAGATTAAATAGTCAAGAAGGTGCCTCCTAATGTGATGATAATTAACAAAGTTAGAATGTCGCTATGCTCCTTCAATTGGTGACATAGGCTTAATAGTTAGAATGGCCTTGCTGGTTTTATTTATTTTTTTTTTCCTCAGTCGACATATGAAGATATATGTTGGCTTTAAGGAAGTTAGCAAAAACCACTGCAGAAACAAAATTAAGTTGCGCGGGTTATTAATTTTCGCGAAATCTTCACGATAAGACCGTGTTTAATAATAATTTGCTAAGTTTTCCTGTTTATGGAATTTATAGCTAGATCTAACTGTTTTGAATTTAAATGTTAATTTATGGCGTCTTAAAACAGTATGACAAAAACGTAGAAAAAGAAAAGTTCACTTTTCATAAAACAGCTTACGCCTATGATTTATTTCTTATCAAGTCCAAGTAACCGTATGCGATAAACTTGACGTTGCCCTACATATGATTGAGTTTGCTAATTGCGTTTGAAAAATATAATACCAAAGCTGATTTGGATCCCATCCAACACAAGAAAGAGTTAATTTCAGAGGCTGAAGATTTTTGACGACTCCGATTTCTTATTGATGACTTGTTTTGTTTTGAATATGTTCGTAAAACGCTGCTTGTGTAACAATGTTAATTTATACATGATTCGAGCTAGGCCCTGGGCACGGGTTTATTAGTAAGGTCCCGTATGTGGCTCGCGTATTCATTTGTACACTCGATAGAGATCCCAATAAATAGGGTTGTGTTTATCTTCTGTGTCCTTATTATTGGAGCTGTTTCTTTGGGACAACGTTACATGGTGCCAGAAGTGGAGACTCACCGCTTCTATCTACTGTCGTCGACGAACTGGCCGCAAATCCACGAGAACGTGAGTTATTGTTGAGTTATTGGAAGATCTGTTTTCAACCACGTGGCGAATCGATCGATTGAGCCGATTTGCAAGATTTATATTTGACATCCCTGGACTCGACTACAAGTTGTGAAAGCCTCTATTCGACTTCTACCGACAGAAAGAAAAAAAAAATTACTGCGGGTCGTTGCTTTTGTTTTCTGAGGAAATTTCTCCGCGAAAGAATCTTCGCTCGATGAAACATGCCACCGAAGCCCGAAGTCGCATCCGGAGAGGCATCCGGAACTCTCGAGCAGCCAAGACTAGTACAAATCCCAATAAACATTCCATTGCCGTCAAAATTAGAGCTCAGTGGCAACCTAGCGACTAACTGGAAGAAATTTCACCGAGCCTGGAATAATTATGAGATAGCTGCACGGCTTAAAGATCCTGAACATCCTGCTGTAAATAAATCGCTTAGAACCGCCACTCTACTCACCTGTATTGGGTCCGATGCTCTAGACGTCTACGACGGTTTAGACTTTGAAAGCGAAGAACAGAAAAATGATATCGACGTCGTTCTCCAAAAGCTACAGCGCTACTGCATTGGAGAGACCAATGAGATTTACGAGCGATATAAATTCAACAAGAGAGACCAAGAGCTGAACGAATCCGTGGACGCTTACGTCACTGCACTTCGGACTTTGGCAAAAACGTGCAACTTTGGCATTTTGGAGGATAGCCTCATCAGAGATCGGATTGTCATTGGTGTAAAAGACAATCAAGCCCGCAAGAAGCTTCTTCAGGTATCCAAACTCACCTTGAAAGAGTGTATTGACATTTGTAGGTCGTACGAAACTACAAGCCATCAACTGAAGGAAATTAATCAAGAGGAAGTCCATGCTCTACAACCGTCCCGTGACAAGAAACCTGATCCCCCTATTAAGAGAGAGATTCAATGCAAATTTTGCACCAAAACACATGCTTGGAACAAATTGAAGTGCCCAGCATGGGGCAAGACCTGCTCATCTTGTGGCATGCGAAACCATTTTGCCGTTGCATGCCAGACAAAGACCCCTGCGAAGGCCAAACCTCCTGTCAAGTTTCCACCTTCTAGGCACAACCGCAAGCCAGTATACACAGTGGAGGACTCAGACTCTGACGAGTATGTCGCTTGTGTAGATGTGAAGGAGCAAGTGTGTGCTGTCGACAATCAGTATCGGAAGGATAAACTATTGGCTACCATGGTACTTAATGACCACCAAGTGCAATTTCAGTTGGATAGTGGGGCCACGGTGAACATTCTACCAGAAGAAACATTCAAACAGCTATATGGGGAAGACAGTGTACCCCTTCTAGACAACGCAGAAGTAACCCTCATCATGTACAACAAAACAGAGGAGAAGCCCCTTGGCAAGAAACGAGTCAGAGTTGTAAATCCAAAAAATGGCAAGAAATACAGCGTAGAGTTTGTAGTGGTGAAGGGCAACTGCAAGCCGCTGCTGGGTCTGCGAGCTAGCGAGCAAATGAATCTCATCTCAGTGATTAACGAAAACATCCTATCAGTTCAGACACAGGCGTCATTACAGGACAAAGCCAGAGACTTGCCTACACTAACAAAAGAGCACATATTGAAAGAGTTTGCAGATGTATTCAAAGGGGATGGCAAACTAAAGGGTGACCTACACCTTGAGATCGACCCAGCAGTACCACCAGTGCAACTCCCCACAAGAAAAGTGCCGATCGCTATCAAAGAGAAGCTTAGAGAAGAGCTAGACTGCTTGGAAGCCCGTAACATTGTCACCCCAGTGAATGTCCCCACCGCATGGATATCTGCAACTGTCGTCACCATGAAGAAGAATGGCAACATCCGACTGTGCGTGGATCCCAAGCCACTCAATCTAGCCCTTAAGCGAAATCATTATCCTCTACCAACAATTGAAGATGTGCTTCCTAACCTCTCGAATGCAAGATGCTTCACAGTGTTAGATGCAAAAAATGGGTTCTAGCATGTAACCCTTGATGAAGAAAGCAGTTATGCAACTACGTTTGGTACTCCCTGGGGAAGGTATCGATGGCTAAGAATGCCATTTGGCATCTCACCTGCTCCTGAAGAATTTCAGCGCAGACTTGACCAAGCATTGACAGGCCTAGGGGGATGCAAAGCCATTGCTGACGACATTCTTGTGTTTGGCTGTGGAGCAACAGATGAAGAAGCTACAAGGGATCATGACAAGAACCTCACTGGACTCTTAGAACGGTGCAAGGACAAAGGCATAAAGCTGAACAGTGGGAAGTTACAGCTACGAAGAAAAGAAGTTTCTTACATGGGTCACATGCTCTCTGCAGACGGGCTCAAGCCAGACTCCGAGAAAGTTAAAGCAATCAGAGAGATGCCGGTACCGTCTGACAAACAGGGTGTCCAACGCTTCCTGGGAATGACAAATTACTTGCAGAAGTTCGCGCCCAAGCTGTCAGAGATTACTACTCCACTTCGCAACCTCATCAAGAGTGACACAGAATTCCTCTGGGACGAACAAGTTCATGGTGTGGCCCTAAACGAAGCAAAGAGGATCATCTCTAGTACGCCGGTACTGAAGTACTTCAACCCACGGACAGAGCCGGTCCTAAAGTGTGATGCTTCCATGCATGGCCTGGGTGCGTGCTTGATGCAGAACGGCCAACCTGTTGCTTTTGCATCACGATCCCTGACTCCAACAGAGGTCCAGTACGCCCAAATCGAGAAAGAACTGCTGGCCATTGTATTTGGAATGGAGAAGTTTGAAACCTACCTTTATGGTAGAAAAGTATTGGTTGAGACAGACCACAAGCCGCTTGAATCAATTTTCAAAAAGAGTCTGCTCAATGCCCCAAAGAGGCTACAGCGTATGCTGCTGAGGCTACAAAGATATGAATTTGAAGCCACCTACAAAAGAGGAACTTTGCTTCACATGGCCGACGCCCTGAGCCGGGCTTACTTGCCACACATGGAAGTCACTGGAGGTCAAGAAGATGTACTCGCAGTATCAGACACAAGGTCTCCCACAGAGAAAGAAGCAGAAGAAATTAACATGCTTCACTATCTGCCAGTGAGGGAGGACACACTGCGTAGGATTCAAGAATGCACCCACGAAGATCTCGTTCTCAAGGCCCTCGCCAATGTGATCAAGCAAGGATGGCCAGAAAGCAAGCCTCGTCTACCACCAGAACTTCAAGACTACTTCCCATTCAAAGAAGAACTCACCTTGCAGAATGGAGTCATCTTTAAAGGAAACCGTGTCGTCATACCGCTTGAAATGAGGGATGAGCTCAAGAGAAAACTGCACTCAAGTCACCTGGGAATTCAAGCATGTCAGAGACGAGCTCGTGAAGCCTTCTACTGGCCAGGAATGTACACAGAGATTGAAGAACACATATCTAAGTGTCCTGTCTGCAATGCATATCAGCACAAACAGCAGAAAGAACCAATGATCCAACATCCAGTACCAGCCAGACCATGGCAGTTCATCGCAGCTGACCTGTTTGAGTTCCAAGGCAAAGAATATCTCGTGACCACGGACTATCACTCCAACTTCTTTGAAGTTGACAAGCTAAGTTCCCAAACTTCCAGAGAAGTGATCGACAAGCTGAAGTGTCAGATGGCGAGACATGGAATCCCAGACACACTTAGAAGTGACAATGGTCCTCAATTTAGCTCTCAGGAATTTATGAAGTTTTCAGAGCTGTATGAATTCGATCATATCACTAGCTCACCTGCCTACCCACAGTCTAATGGTAAGGCAGAGAACTCCGTGAAAACTGCCGAACTTATCATGTTGAAGGCTCTAGAAGCTGGGACTGATCCCTACTTGGGATTGCTTGACTTCCGCAACACCCCTACTGAGGGATTGGGCACGTCCCCAGCACAGAGACTCTTCGGTCGTCGAACGAAGACCCTCCTACCCACAGCTGGCAGTCTCCTAAACCAGGCTGATGCCGACCAAGGTAAAACAGCTCAGCTCCTGCAAGCTAGAAAAGACAGACAGTCTTTCTACTACAACAATGGCTCCAAAACACTCCAACCACTGGAAAAAGGAGATGTAGTTCGCATCCAACCTACGGGCACTAAGAAGGGTCAAAGGTGGACCCAAGCAACAGTAGAGGGGCCAGCAGGTGTGCGCTCATACCAAGTAACTACAGAAGACGGAAGGGTATATCGGAGGAATCGCCGACATCTCCGCCTATCAGCCGAGACTCCGAGACCACCCCTTCCTGATGCAGACACAGATAATCCTGAACCTGAACCACTTCAAGCTGGACAGTTTCCACCAGAACCCAATGTGCCTCAAGCAGTCGTCGAGCCACCAACAGCACCAACTTCCCAAGACAATGTGGGGCGAGCCCCTAGTCCAGTGAAATGCAGTTCCAGTGGGAGAGTCCTTCGCAGACCAGCGTATCTCAGTGACTATGCCAGTTGACATTATAACTTTGCTTGATTCAGATTTCATGAACCCTGCTATTTCATTTCATGTTATGTTACCGCAGTTTGTTCTGCTTACGTTATCTTCATTTGTTCTATTTTTGTCATTATCATTTTCCTTTTATTTCTTTTTTTTGTTGTTGTTAAGGGGAGATGTAACAATGTTAATTTATACATGATTCGAGCTAGGCCCTGGGCACGGGTTTATTAGTAAGGTCCCGTATGTGGCTCGCGTATTCATTTGTACACTCGATAGAGATCCCAATAAATAGGGTTGTGTTTATCTTCTGTGTCCTTATTATTGGAGCTGTTTCTTTGGGACAACGTTACAGCTTGTACATGTCCTTCACTTTCGGCAGTAGAGAAATTGTAGCAATGACAAGCACAAGCCACGACGATAGCCTACATTTGTTCAGTGACATTCCTTGGATGGCGATATACATCTGTGAAGCATTTTTGATTCTCACAGGAAACTCTGTCGCAGTGTACATCTTCTGAAGTATTCGGAAACGATTGAAACGCACCACCTATTTACTCATCAATCTTGCGGTTGCTGATATCTTAGTGGGGATAGCTCTAATACTGTGGCTGTGGGATGGAATTGCAGCGATATCTGGAAGATCGAGATATAGGTGACAATGTACTCTGATGTTGTCAATGAGCTTTGATGTACTCTGATGTTTACTGCTGGAAATTTTGAGTTGGATAGATAAGGTGTGTCCCCACAATTGTACAGCTCTTCTTGATGTACGCCATCTTACAAAACCTGGTATAAGAACAGCCATTTCAGTTATCGAAGAGTGGGTCTGTGCAATGACGCAAGAGTGGGTCTCATGATGACGCAAGCTGTAGGCTTTCTTGGTAGTTTTTTTATTGTGTAGAAGAAAAGACTGCCTTTAGCTTGTATCCTTGGCAATTCTTTTTAATTTCTTACATTTTAAAATTGTTTTCTGAGAACCAACCCGCTTCCTGCGGGACAGGAATAATTGACATTTGAATATTGAGGATCCAAATGACAGAAAGCAAGCAACCTGCAATAGAAAATGTTTATTTTTTAATCTCTTAATTATCGGTGTGGATAAAAAGATTAAATATTCAATTCAAGAAGGTGTGTCCTAGTGTGATGATAATTACCCAACTAAGACTGTCGCTGAGCTCCTTTAATTGACGACATAAGCTTGACTTTTAGTTGGCCTGGATGAATCTAACTACGTTTTTCATTTAAAAGATGAACTCATGGTTTTTTTTAAAGCGTCGTCACTAAAATATGAAACAAATTAGCGGAAGTTTATCTTTTGAAAGCGTATTCGACAACCTGAACGATGCCCAAAACTTGATTAGCTAATTGCGTTTCCAAAATATTGTAGTTGGCGAAGCTGATTGGTTTCCTATCCTACAAAAGAAGGTAAACATTTTATTTCTGAGGCCGTTAACAACCACCTTACAAAATTAAAACGGCTCTAATTTATTATTGATGGCTTATCGTGGATAAGAAATGTTTAAAAAGGCCGTTCGTGATTTACCCGTCCAGAAGCAATTAATTGTTACAATGAATAACAAAAGCCACAACGACAACTCTCAGTTGTTCAGGGAGGCTTCTTGGATGGTGGTGTACATCTGTGAAGCATTTTTGATTCTCGCAGGCAACTTTATCACAATTTACATCTTCTGGAGTATTCGGAAACGATTGAAACGCACCAGCTATCTCCTCATCAATCTTGCAGTTGCCGATATCTTAGTGGGAATTGCTCTCATACTGTGGTTATTCGATGGTATTGCAGCGATGACTGGAAGTGATATTAACAAAACTGTAAATAAAACAGCTACGGTCGTTGATACTCTAGGATTAATGGCTTCAATATCATCATTGGCTTTGATTTCTTTAGAGAGAGAATGGTTGCCATATTGTGGCCGTTTCGCAATCGACTTTTCAGCATATGGCACTACCATGTATCTGTGGGAATCGTTTGGCTTCTAGCAGTCTCAAATGCTATTATAGCTTTACATTTCGATATATTTAGTTCTTGTAGATTCGTGATGGCTGTTACAGTAATTATCTCAGTCCTGGTCGTCACTGGTGCGTATCTTGCGATTTGGATTTCAATTGGACGGAACCGGTCGCCCACCAAAACCTGCAAATCTATGGAGCAAAACAGAAAGCTTGCTAAGACTCTACTGATTGTTACAATCCTATCGATCATGCTTTGTTTGCCTACTGGTATCGGTCTTGTGTTTATAAAGAACATGCCTCACGCGTATTCGTTCTCGGTGCACCTCATTATGGTAGCACAATACGCAAATTCGTTTCTGAATCCAGTTGTTTACAGCTTCAAAATGCCAGAATTTAAGATGTCTTTGAAGAAGCTATTCTGTCGTTGTCCGCGGAAGCGCCTATTATTCAGTGAGAATTCACATGGCGATACTAGTGGAGTGATTCTGAGATCCCTGAAGTCTGTGGAGATTAACTGGTAAGGAATTTAAGCGCAGACTTTCAGTGTGAGCCACGGACGGCAACTAGAAGTTGATTGCTTTCTTTGCGGCGAACTTGACGCTATTATGTCCTTAATGGTAAGCCACTTACTTACTGGGCACCAAAACAAGAGCATTTCAAGCCTTTGAAAAAAAGTGAAAACAAGCCACCCAAGGAAACATTTAAAGGGGCATAGTCATGCTATTTTAGTTCATTTTAAAAATCAAAAATATGTCCTCACATCAATGAATGCCCACAAATAATGGTCTAGTTTTGTTACCAAAGACTATTACTTCACTGAAACTGTTTTCTGTCGCCTGTTGTTACGGATGGCACGGATGGAAATGGATTGCAATTTGAAAAAATTAGGCTAAACTTTTCAAATTCTTTCAGCGTGTTGACATTAAATCGATATTAAATGGTCATGGTTTGTTTTCTCTTAATGAAATTAAGTTAATATGTTCCTTTAAATGTTCAAACACAATGTTGGCCATGGATAAAGTTAGCTACCGATAATTTTAGCACAGTTTTGACCAGAAATCTGCGAAATCCTCGTGATCATGCCCCTTTAACTTCGGGTTGATTTCCGTAGCTCAAAAACGTGTTAGGAAGTTGAAAATTGAATATTACTTTGTAGTGGCTAATGTCGGTTCGTGACGCTTGGTTTAAATTCCTGCTATGACCTAGCTAGTAGCGATGTAAAGGTCGTCTTACTCGAAGGGTTTCGTTGCCGTTTAGTGTCATTTCCTACTTGTCTGTGAGTCTGAGAGTTGGCAGTAAGTTTAGCTGTGAGCACGTTTGGGAAAATTCCCTGACCTCGGCCAAAGACCACCCAGAGTGGTTAACGTTAGGACCAATTCTGGATCTTACCGATTTATTCCCTAGTTCTAGGCTATGGCTAGTACTTTATCCTAAAATTATCCCGTGTTTTCGATCATGTCTAGATGCCATTTGTTCCCTTTGTTCCGTTGGTATATTTTGGTGTTCTTATCAAGTGCATATGGGGGTGGCCCAGTTCTTGAGGTTAGGAAACCCAAACATGTCTTCAGTGACGGTATATATAATTGGTTGCACTAGCGGTTGTGGTTCAGTAGCAGAAGAAGTAGTTGCGTAGTAGCTGTCAGTTGCAGTTGATACTAATCAGTTGTCAATAGAAGTATAGTGGCTGAGAGATGAGTTGTAGTCTAAAGATGTGGTCTTCAATAGAATAAAGTTTAATTTGAAGAGCAATGTCAGAGTCTTGGTACCTCTCTGCTTAACAAGCGAGTGCAGTTTAACAAACGTCTGCGCCTTCAGGCGAGGGTGGTTATACATTAAAAATGGCATGACAGGTGACCATTTATGTATTGAACCCACACTCTCTACATTTTAAATTGTTGTCAGTACCACCTATATTACCTTCTCGAGAAGCAGCTTCAGTATTAAGAGAACATTTTTTTGCCGATAGTTCTTATGCTCACACATGTTTTGAAACAAAAAATTAGTTTCTAATCTGAGGCTTCGGACAAACGAATACAACATTCCCATTCAACATCTTTCAATATTGCTCAATTCAACATGTTACACACGTTTGGCTACCATGTGGAATAATGCAGGATGGCATTAATTTTCATAACATGTTGAACTCAACAGTGTTAAACGATTTGCCTCCGTTTGTCCAGAGCCTGAGAAATGTGCTTACATGGTAAACATTCATACAAGACCGGGCCGTTCACAGCTATTTTGCGGTTAGCTTGGACTGATGTTTCTAACCCAGTTATTCTCACCTATTCCCGTCCAAACATTTTCCCGGAATTATTCTAGAAATACAATGTTTTGATCTCAACGGGCCTGATTATTCTTCTTGTTCTCGTTGTTGTTGTTGTTGTTGTTGTTGTTATTGTTGTCGTTGCCGTCATCG
This sequence comes from Siderastrea radians, assembly GCA_964017195.1. Classification (NCBI taxonomy): domain Eukaryota; kingdom Metazoa; phylum Cnidaria; class Anthozoa; order Scleractinia; family Rhizangiidae; genus Siderastrea; species Siderastrea radians. The sequence goes on along the minus strand of OZ024889.1, from coordinate 58,346,752 downwards.
TCGTCGTCGTCGTTGTTGTTGTTGTTGTTGTTCCTCTTCTTCTTCTTCTTATTCTTCTTCTGCTGCTTTTCCTCCTCTTTATCTTAAAACATTATTACGATGTAGACCTGACTAGGACATCTGAATGGCCAAAGAAACACGGAAGAAAACCATGCTATAATTGTTGCTACCGCATGTATCCTAGCATTTGGGGTTCAACTGGACTCAGTGTATTTGGTAAGAGCAAACTGTTACCTCCAACGCCGTCGTCCTTTGGGCTCGTCATTCCTGCGTTGGGGGTCGGTAATACCTTGGACACGATCACTCTGCGCCAACCAGAGACTTCTGTCTCTGGCGTCATGATGTCATCCAAAGGGTCCAAGGCTAAATTAACCAATTGAAGGGAAGATCTGTAGGAAAGAGTTTATTTTTAAGCAGAGATTAACTACCTACCAAACGCAAAATAATAAAAATGGTGTAATGAATTTGCATAAAAACCGCCTAATAGATTTGGACACGTTCACGTCATCATAAGATGACAGTTTAATGGGCTTTTACAAGGCATTTCTGAAGAAAGCTAATGCTCAGATTTAGCCAAGTTTACCTTTTTTTAATTGCTGGAACTTATTCATTTTTAAATTACAGTGGAATCCAGATAGTTTGAACCTCCTAGGGAAACAAAAATTGGTTCGAAAAATCGGGAGTTCGGTAGCCTGTTCCAGGCTCTCAGATAGTAGGGTCGGCGCGAAGGCAAGGGGAACGCGAAAATAATACGCGCGCGGGAGCCTGGGGAAAAAAGGGGGCGGTGGCGGGCGCCCGTTTTTTCGCCCTCGTTTTCTATTCGCCCTTTCCCCCACTATCTCGGAGCCTGGAACAGGCTAGGAGTTCGGAAAATTGAAGGTTGCACGAAATCATGTTTGATTTACTAGGTATTGTTTTATAACAACCGGGAAAGCAAACAGAAATATGATATACCATGACACTCTTGTAAGGTTTTAAGCTTCCATTTGAATGGTCACGCTTTCGGATTTTGCTCAAGACTTAAAAGTTAGAACCACCGTATGCACATAATAACCAACACCCACAGAAAAGCCAAGAATGAATGAAAAAAAACTTTCCTCCCTCTGGAATTCGAATCCATTGCCGCTGCTGCCCCTGGAGCGCAAGGGGAGATATCTCACGCTAACCACTTAACCAAGCTGCTTTGTCGTCAAATTAAGTTTCATACTTGAAACAGCTGTTTATTGATCGCAGCTCAGTCGACTAAACAGGCAGGTGTTCTCCTGGGAAAATGGGTTCGGACCGCCGCAAAAACCATGGTTGTGGACAGTAAAAATCGAAAGGCACTGGCTCTGCTGTGTTTGAGGTCGGGACTGCGGCCAAATAGTGTGAATTCAAGCTCATGTATTTTCACTCGATTCGATGTTACGCGAGTTACGTTAGTTAGTGAGTTGCGATAAGCACGGGTGTTTTTCCTGGGAAAATGTGTTCGGACCATCGCAAAAACCATGGTTCTGGACAAGAAAAAAAGAAGAAAAACAGAAGGCACTAGCTCTGCTATGTAGCGACCGGTGCCTATAATGCTGCGAACTAAACCGATGTGCTGACCGAGTTCGCAGCAGAAAGGGAAGAAAGAGAAAGAGAAAGAAAGAGAAAGTCCTCAAAGACAAATTTCGGTTTGCAACTTGACTTTGTCGCCTTCCTCTTTAAGCAGTATAGATATTAAATGTAAATGAATGTAAAGAAGATCCTCGCAGTTATTAACGCAACTCATGCAGTTGCGAAAAGAGAGCCTGAAAAAATCAGGCTTTCAGTTTTTCAGGCTTTCTTTTCGCAACTGCATAAGTTGCGTTAATAACTAGCTGCGAGGATCTTCTTTACATTTATTTCTTCATTCAGCAGTTCAAATATATGAATTTCGTATATTCATAATTTCAGTATAGATATTAGCTATTTTTTTAAAGTTTAAAACTGTCGGAACATGAGCTATAGGAAACATGGATTTTGAGTTCTCATCGAACGTTGTTTCAAGCAAACAGCGATGAAATATGTCAACTATTCAACAAAACTATCACCTTAGCTTACCGTCAGTTCTGCTGTCCCTTGTCTTTGATATCTCCTTTATCTTCTGCAAATATCCCTGATTCTTCGGTGAGTTCGATATGCTTACTTTTACCGCCCGCCATTTTGAAAAACCACTCATTCCCAGTTCTTTTAACTTCCAGTTCTACGCAGCCAACTAGAAAACCTCCTAAAGCCGCCCTAAAGCCACTGGGTTTGCTAGGAGATTTGTGCCTTTGGCCAATCGTAGGGCCGAAAAGACAATCGCTATTGTTTTTCAAATTCCCCTTCAGCTGGTAAGAGCAAAAAGCTCTTTCCAGTCCCCCCGACAGAACCTAATTTGAATTGTAACTCTTAATCCGTTGCACGACGACCTTCCATATATGGAAGTCCGTCGTGCAATGTTCTTACGAGCTTGTAACCATAACCTGGAAAAGTTGGCCTACCCATTGGGCTTTAGGGGGGCTTTAGGAGGGATTTTAGTTGGCTGCGTAGAACTGGGAATGAGTAGTTTTTCAAAATGGTGGGCGCTAAGAGTAAGCATATCTGAATCGAACTCACCGAAGAATCGGGGAGAAACAGGGATATTTGCAGAAGATAAAGCAGAAATCAAAGACAAGAGACAGCAGAAATGACGGTAAGGTGATAGTTTTATTGAGAAGTCGACATATTTCATCGCTGTTTGCTAGAAAAAACGTTTGATGAGAACCGACTCAGAATCCATGTTTCCTATAGCTCATGGTCGGAACAATCATTTTGCTAAAGCTTAATTAAAGAACCTCTTTTTTAGAAGATGGCATTCTCCTCCCCACGGTCGAGTAGCCTTGGGATTCCCCTCCACCTCCCCTAGAGTCTGTACGGACGTACGCTGACGTCACAACCAAAATTTCTCCCATCGGTTTGCTTAGCAAAGGTGCTCCGCTAAGAAAAAGGAAACTATTTTTTGGCAGTAACCTTTCCTAAATTGAAAATCGGCAAAGAAAGTCAACGAAGCGGTTTAATGTCTGCCGGTGACAGGATTTGGGAGTCTCGTCATTAACTAGTAAATTTACAATCACTGTTATTTATTTTTTGCGAAAAGCACATTTGCATCATAGAAGCCTTATGATAATGGTACAATTTAAAAAGTGGTTATTCTAGTCCACATAAACTATTAAGAAATGTCCTTCGCTTTGGACTGCCAGGATGGAAATAAGATCGATAAGTTGAAAAAGTCGGAATTCGACACTTTCAAGCCCTCCCCTTATGCCTTGAATAAAATCGGTAAAAACTAATCGTGGCTCGTTCTTTGTTGGAAACTCCACCTGATAAAGTCCTCTGATGGCTAAAAGAGCATTTATGCACGTACATGGAAATTTAGTACATTTGTGACAAGTTAAGTGTCTTAAACACATAACTGGAATGAACAGTGCAAAGAGAAGATCGATCGAGGACAGCAAGGCGACAAATATTCAGTCAATATTTGATGCGTATATGTTGAACCAGGCACAGGGAACAACTGAAAACAACGTTATCTATTTTTTCAAGATGGAGCAGGCACTTGTAAGATAAAAAGCGTTTGAGCACTTAAAGAGCTGAAACTGGCTAGGTGACAAACCTTCTTCAAAAAACAGTTCAGTGTATCAATAAGGCATGTTGCCCAGTTCAAGCCCGAGTACCAGTATGTCGCGCTTCTTGGTCTGTGGCAAGCAGAGTATTCCAAGAAGAAGCGAACTCAGTTTTCCTGCGATTGTTTGTTTTGGGGAACTTTCACTCGTGGCAGTTCAACACAGACTTAGTGAAGGCATCGTTCTGTGCAAAAGAGTGAATCTTCGAGGGCGAAAACTGACGCTTTTTGAATACCCAGTGAAACTACCGGTGGGGAGTTGGAACTGGATATGCACCTCGTCATTAAAAATACGTAACGAATCCAACAAACGCGACTGGAACAATTTTTTTTTTAAATTCAGTAATCTGTCAAATTTGGCAATCTTTGTTGGATATTTGTTTTGGACATATCTTTGCTTCGGGGCGAAAACTTTTAAACGCCACAACAGTTGACGTGAAATCCAACTCCCCACAAGGCGATATTTAGATTCATTAGCTTATAATCTGTGTGTGGTTAAAAAGCTAGGAATTCAATAACCAAGATTTATAATGTTATAACTATTATTATGCTTGTGTGTGGAGCTAAGACCCAATTAATCCTTTTTCTATTTCTGCATCGAATACTTAACTAACTAAGAAAGTGGTCTTCAGAAGTAAGCATATGACGCATGGCTGATGAAATGTGTTATCAGCTTTATAGTGGCAAGATAGGACCTTTCAGAAATTTTAATTGAGCCACGGATACGAAAAAATATAGCACTTTCACATTGTATTTGCGAGTAAGTGGATTGTCTCTAACAAAATTCAGAACTTCTATGATTGAGAAAGGGCAGTTACAAACCGCCTTTGGTCGGATGCTGAGCAACAAACTATACCAGGGATCGATCTGTTTTGTATTAAATGCAAATAAATATTGTAGGAAAACATAAAGGATAATGCATTAAATAAAAAGCCAGCTTCTTCATGGTAGGAATGCGTGGAATGTTCAATCAACTGTAGTTTGTATGGTCATTTTCCGTGAGAAAAAACAAAACGTTGTCTTCTCTACAGCTCAAAAACAGCAAGTATTTGATCATAAACCAGAGACAGGTTGGGTCAGCTTTCTTATGCGAGGTCGAACAGACACTTTTCAGCTCTAAGAAATTGAACACTTTAAGTATTGAAGCTGGCCAGGTGACAAAACTACTTCAGACTCTTTAAGATCAATTTCTATAACCAATACCACGAAGCAAACCTTTTTTTTTAATTAAATAGAAAATTACTTGCATTACATACACATGAGTGACTGTTTTTTTTTTCTCTAAAGGCCATTTTTTCGGGTTAGGAAAGCGTTGACTGAAAAAGTCCAATCGAAGCAAGTTTGCGTGCTTATTGTCCGTGACAAAGCAAATACTAATCATGTGTACAGCAAATATCTGATATGATAACCCAGTGTGAGATAGAGCGATAGGAATTCACTAATTAAAATGCTTTTAGCTTATAAGTGTTTGTAAAACGCCAACCTAGTCGAAACTGGTTCAGTATACGATTAACTTCACATGACTTCACTTGCGTTCGAAACTTAAGAAGGAAACACAAATATTTGGGGCATAACACGTTTTATCTTGAGTAAGTTCAAGGTATCTTTAAAGGAAAGAACTAAGAGCAGCAAGACATATAAGGTCAGATTCAGCAAAACAAGTTTGAGATATGAAATGAGCTAGGATTGTTTCTTTCACCAAACATTTAGAAACTCAAAATTATTTTTTTAGTTTTTTTGGAAATAATGTTTGTTATTTATTCGTTATAAACAGAGAGAAACTGGAGAGGAACTGAACTAAATACGAGCTAGCAATGGTTTTCAAGATCGTTTTGCTCTTTGTGTACGTGATTCCACACTTGGTGTTTTCTGCTAACCAATCGGTACGTTTCTTTACGGCAAATTGAACTAGTAACCTTGAGATATAGTACCTATTAATATTCTACCGAAAGAAGCTGTATTTGAATGGGAAATTTGTTTGGGGGCTGTCGTGATTTTGCGTGCTGCCTGAAGTCTTGCCTGAATATAGAAGACAAGAACCAAAAAATATATTATTGCGAACACAGCGGACAAAACGGTTTTGTTTTGGCCCCATGCAGTGTGATTAAAGGAATCTGAATATTTAGAGGTTTTAGCATGAGGTAGTATTTCAAAAAGAGTCTGTTCCTTGAGTTATAATTGTGCGATCACATATACACATATTAAAGAAGTGATATCAGGAAGAACCTTACGATATTAGTGCATCAAGCTTATTATGATTATCTGCAGGGACAGAATCCCGTGATGCAGTCATGTCCAACTAATGGCGTTCCAGGTGTACCTGGTGTCCCTGGGCTTAACGGAAGAGATGGTTTTAAAGGAGACCGAGGGCCTGCTGGAAGACCTGGGAAAACAGGGCTCAAAGGTGCTAATGGAGGCCTAGGGCCTGAAGGACCACCTGGCAAAACAGGACCTAAAGGAAGCCCTGGTGTAAAAGGAGAACAGGGCCCTCCTGGTGTAGTCCCTCAAAGAAACTGGAAACAGTGCGTGTGGGGTCCTTTGAATGATGGCAGGGACTCTGGCTTGATAAAGGTCAGCGAACACAAGCTTTAAGTGAAATCGGAGTCACGAACCAAAGTTCCAGTCACGCATAAATGCCTTTGTAAAGCTGTGACTCATTACAAATGAAAATAATTATCTTAGACAATAAATAAACAACAAACAAATGAATTAATGATATGTTAATTTGAGAAGTTGGATGGTTTTATTCATTTTTCTTCAAAGAAATGTACTTAACTAATGTCGACTAATAAATTATTACTAGAATAATAGTTGTATCATTTTGTTTCATACATCATTTCTGCCTTCCGTCAATCCATACATTTTTATGGAATACTCTATTTCTTTGGCAGTTACACAAACACAAGCATGATATACGCACGTTTTTTTAGAAAGAACATCAAGCAAGTAATTTAGAATTGAAGCTTGTTTTAGAAATTAATAGTCAATGACGTATAGGCTAAATCTTAAATTTATTATCCTTTTTTCTTTAATTTAAGGATTGCGTCTTTGTCAAAAAGGCGAACGACACAGCTTTAAAGATCGAGTTTGATGGTGATTTCAGGGTCGCGCGATGTGAGCGTTGCTGTAAACGTTGGTATTTCACCTTCAATGGCGTGGAATGTTCCAAACCAATAACAATCGAAGCGATTGATGTCATTGGCCCGATTTATACTAGAGACGGATCATCCGTCTGGGACGAACTTGGGCAAAGAACGGTAGTTCGTCTTATAATTCGTCTGTATATAAATACGGGCTTTCAGACGGATCATCCGTCCAGACGAACTATCACAGTAGTTCGTCTTGACAGACGAACTACCGTGGATAATTCGTCTGGACGGATGATCCGTCTGTCTGTATAAATACGGGCAGAAGACGAACTACACAAAAATCAGGATCTCGATACCTAAAGCCAGCGGTCGTCTTGCAGTGAAATACAAACGATTTGACTTGTACCCATGCCTTTTCGTCACGCTTAGACGAATTATCCGCCTAGTGTAAATACGGGACGAACTACGAGACGCAACGATAGTTCGTATCATAGTTCATCCCGTGTTTATACTAGATAGATGATTCGTCTTGACGGATGATCCGTCTGGACGGATGATCCGACTCTAGTATAAATCGGGCCATTTACACAAACCACGGCAGAACAGACACCAACATTCACAAGCATAGCCAGATTGGAGGATACTGCGAAGGGCTTGGCTATGGAACCGTACGCGTGGGATTGGTAATTGGAGACTGTAACGGCTTCAAGAGTGGTTCGGACGGTTACACTGGTTACAACTGCGTAAGCCGTATAATGATCGAGGAAGATCAGTAGATGATGCATAAGAAAGACCGTTACACAAAAAATGCAAAGATCACGGCTTAAACATGACTTGAAAAACTCCTTGGAAACAATATAATTTCCTTATTTAAGAAAATTATGAATTCAAGTATTGATATACCTTAGAATTCATTGCTTGTTGCTTTGTGGTGGGATTTAACGTTTGTGGTCCCTAAACGTTCTCCCATCGCAAGTAAAAACTGAGTTTTACAAAATGAAGAACTTCCATCCTATTGTTTCAAACAAAGTGGACAACATCAATGATTTCTTCTGAATAACTTATCGCAGAATGAAGATTGGGCACTGGAACTTAATTACTTGCCTTTCAATATTTTTACTACACTTCAACAGTAATTAAGCGCAGTTCTCTGAAAGCCAAATTAATAATAATGAAAGGCTATATAAAGTGCACTTAAGCTGCAATTTTTTGCCCCCAAATTGACTTTTAAAAATGTTAACATCAACAAAAGCAACAACAAAGAGGAAAAAAAAAGCAAATTAAAGACAAAAAACAGCAACCGGTGAGCGAACTAATGAATTAAACAATACCTGAAGAAAGTTAAACAAGTCATGAACAAAATTTGAAATTCGAAGTAAATAATGAATTAAGTAAATTAATATATATGTTTTAGAAATTATTCTTGTTAAGATTTCCTACTCAAATGTGGAATAAAACGTGTACACGTTTATGACCACATGGCATTATCACGCCAATAAAACAAAATGTAAAAAGTCCTCTATGAGTTAAATTGTTATTTTATGTCTTACGATCTACCCTACTAGTTTTGACCAGCTAATTTACATAAATTTTCTCCGTAAGTTTCTCTTTAGGACTGTAAGAAATAATTATTCAGCCCACCTTCATCCCTCAAGAACAAAAATCTTTTACCTAGAGTTTTGATTTGATTCGTCACATGTTTGCTCCATGTTCCAAGAATAGAATCGAAATGTATTCAAAATCTCTGTTTACCTAGTTTTTTTTTTCGTGTAAACTTTACCACTCATCATCAATAAATTTCTTTACTCAACATTAGTCGAAAATCATGTACAGGTTAAATATACACTTTGGAGTAAATCTTTCTGGTTGCTCACTTAGTTTCCCGTCTTTAAACTCGATAAGAAGAGCTCTTAGCTAATACGCAGACAGATTGAAAAGGCGAACAACGCAACATTTATCCACTGTTGGTTTTGCAAAACCATGTCATTTTAATAAGCATTATTTTTACTTGTTAATTAAAATAGGCCGCCTTAATTTTGTGTGAGTTGAAAGTGGACGAAACGTTTCAAAATTGACTAGCGTGCACAGCCGGAAAACGCGAACAAGCAGTTTTTAAGTTATGAAAATAGTTTTAGCAGACAACTTAATAATTGCAATCAAAAATAAGTAAACTGGGATCGTGTTCGAAATAAAAATCAAAAGAAACTTTTTGAGGACTTAGAGAGCAATTATTTAACAAGCTTTATTTGCTTTGCATAAAAATTGTCACATGTAACATGGGATCCTCTCTTGAATAAACTAATAGTTGTGCCTCTGACAAGCAGTCACAACTTAAGTTTTCTTTTGACCATCGAAATATCTAATATTGCACCTTCTCCCTCTCTTCCATTTAGAATTGATCACTCACAAGGTGTTCACTCAAAGAGCGACCAGATTGCTCCAACGTGCAGAAAACTCAAAGATAAAAGGTTTAACTATTATCGAAGTTTATAAATTACACAACGTTTCGCATTGTTTACTTACCGCAGTTCAGCAGGTCTTCCCTATTAACTTGCATGTCGTTTGGTATAGATGCTACAACAAAGACTCATTATTTTTTAATCTACAAGTACCAAAGGCAGTTTTGTTTGTGAAATTTGGGGTCCTGTTATGAACACGTTTGAAAAACAACTACTGTTTTCTGTAGATTGAAATAACATTCTTCTAGTGCATCCAGGTCTCCAAATATAAACACAAGGAAAAACAGACGTAAATTGCAGGCTTGAAATCCCTTTGCAATTGCAAAGGTCACACACTATTTGCTTGCAGGCACTAGATTTCTCATTCAGTAAATTTGAAGGACGATGAAAAGGTCTTTAAAGAGAAATTCTATTCCAAAAATGCATAGGTCTGAAAGAGGCTATGTTATAGTGAGATTTTTGGTTTGATCAAAATAGTCTTAGAACTCCAAAAGGTAGATGTGAAGTGAATTCTTGAATGAATAACAAAACACGATCAGTTTATGATGGTTTTTGCTAGACATGAAGGAATACTTGAAAAAAAGCGGCCCGATTTTTTTCAAGTTGCATCCGTTTCTCTTTTTACCATCCTAGGCTAAAGACACTTAACTACGTTTTAGTTTACTAGTAGAGTAGTTTTCGACAAAACTGGACCATAATGTTTTGGGTTCCCATTGGCACAGACATGTCTTTAATTTGGCTTCTTAAATTAATAATAAAACTTAGTGACATAGACCCCTTAAAGGAGCTGTGCCACGAAATTTAGCCAAGTTCAACCACTAGGACCTAGCGACCAAAAAGCGCAACATAAAAATAACCGCTTAACCAATCCCAAATTTCATTTTGTAAAATACTAAAATATAAATAGTACCATGTAAAAGTACTGCTGACAAGGTTTCATTTGAATAGTCAAACGATAGGGTTTCGTTCGCAGAGTCAAAAGTTAGAACCACCCTTAGTTAATGCCTCCATAACTGACTCTGGGAGTGAAAGGGTTAAAACATGAGACTTAAATGAGACGGCAAATACAAAAGAAGGCACGGATGCGCAAATTGAAGAAGATCAAGGCCTAGTTCATACGTCAAATTTAATTCAGACGAATTTAATTCACATTAAATTCGTCTGAATTAAATTCGCCTTTGACGTTTTATCCGTCTTACCCAGAAGTTCAAATCGTCTAAGACGAATTTAATTCACGGACGAATTTAAATATAACGCTCGGGATACACACTTGTTTGTCACGAAGCTGTGATTGGGAAAAACTAACAAATTGGACGGGACTGCCGTGACACTGCCCCTTTAAGCATAAGGAAATTACCCTTTGGACCCACAGTTTCACTTTCCCTTCCTTGCCTCATCTTCGACAAAAATAACATTTTTGGAATATCAGTAACATTAAATTTCAAACTGCTTTGAGTTTTCTTTGTGAAGGACAAAGTTATCTGCGATGTCCAAAGTTTGTTTCTTCAATATACCCATGGCCCTGAATAATCATGAATCCAAATGGACAGAACTGTGCTTATTGACTCTAATCTTAAGAAAAGGCTGCTGTGAGGCTATTCTAGGCGGAAATCGTTCTAGGCGGAAATTGTTCTGTCTCTTCTTTGACTCTTGTTTGGCCCATTTCCAAAATGGTCTAGAACGACTCTTACATGATCTCAAACAAAATTCTTCAAATTTCCATTTACATCGCTGTTTTTTCCGTGGGAAAATTTGTTTAATCCACAAGCATCTTAATCAATGTGCATTATCAGCAAAACATCAGAAAGAATTTCCTTTTTCATCGCACAGTAAAGGTTACCTACAATTTAAGGTAATTTTTATTGGTTGCCCATTTAATTTACGAGGCCGTAGTACATATCAATAAATAAATAAAAATGATAAGAAAAATGATCCTAAGGAAACCGCAGAACAAGCCTTAAGTGAATTCAAAAGAGACCTTTAATTTACATTTAGGATAGGTAATATTTTCCACAACAACGTTAACTCCTACAACCAGCAACAATGAATAATAAGACGATCAAGAGGTTGGTGAGTTTGGGCTACCTGTGGGTAAAATTGCTAAGATAAAGGGGTCGGCGAAACAAGAAGTTTATACCCCTGACCGTTCTGGCATTGATTTGTGAGCGGATAATTTCCAAAAATTTGTTTTTACGTTTGAAGGAAATAATTGTAGACAAATTATGTCAATGATTACTCGCTTCTCAGCCCAGCTTCACCGCCTAAGAGGAAAAATCTTTCACCCAAAATTCTTCCAAATCGCTATTTACCTAGCTGTTCGATTTCATTTATATCCGTAAGAATTTTACACTCAACATCAGCAAATTTATTTGCTCAACAAGCATTTTTAATCAATGCGCATAATATCAGTTGAGAATTAAAGAAACAATTTCCTTCTTCATTGAACACGTTAATTCTTTCCGGTTGCTTAACTCCTTTAAACCCGAAAGAAAGCACTCTTAGCTAATAAGCGGTTAAATTTAACAGGCGAACTACAAAAGATTTCTCGAGCTATTGGTTATGTAAGACCATGCAGTTTTAGTAAGTAATTTATACCTTAGAACAAGGCGCCGAACTGAACAATTGCAACCTAAAACAACGATATTGTTGGCCGTACTCAAAATAGAAATCAAAATAAATTTTGTATTCTGAGGACCACAAGTAGAGTACTGTCGATTTGAAAGCAATCATTTATCAAGCTTTATTTGCTTTGCATAAAAATTGTCACATGTAATATTGGATCATCTCTTAACAAACTAATAGTGTTGTGCCTCTGACGAACAATCATAATTCACTAGGTGTTGTAACTGAGCCACCAGTTTGCCCCAACGAGCAGAAACCAAATAGGTAAAAGAGTTTACTTATTATCAAACTTTATAAAATACACAATTTTTTTGCATTTGCTTCCTTACAGCAGATACAAGCGAAAGCACGTTGCTACAGGATAGTAAAAAGGATAGGCTAACCTAAATTGATAACTTCTAAACAGTGAACTTCAGCTGGCAGTTTGTTTAATAGAAGCCCATTACTCGGAGTCTCCATCCGTGATATATCCTTGAGTCAGCCTTTGCGAGTATCTTTCTATTTTTATAAACATGTTTTCAGCGAAGTCTCATGTGTCCACTGACTTTCGCATGCGGTCAAGTTGATGCTGCTGAAGAAACTGGCGGGCAAAGGGAAGGATATTCCCTTGTCCTTCGTTCGTTTCCTTTCCCATCCTTGATTTTGCAGTTTACCAGATTATACAATCAAGATTCCAAGTTAGTTTTTAAGCTGCACATTATGACATGACAACTGAGTCTGAATTTCTTCAACAAGCTAAGGTTATATTCTGCATTTTGATCTCTCAAATTCGTAGTGAAAAAGCAGCAGAAATCGCCCGTACACAGGTGATTAGAAATCACCTCAAGAATCTACGCAAAAATCGCCGCTAAACAACAGACTAAGGCCGCAGTTTCTCTTGCTATATTTAGTCTTTTAGCATGGAACTTCAAACCTCTTTGGTCAGTCTGCTAGTCCTGAATATGTGTTGGATTCAGAACTCTGAAGCTTCTTGTCAAACGGCCAACTGGTGGGGAGCGTTTGACCGTCAAGGTTGGGCAACGTGTGACTCATCAACACAGTACATAAAGGGGCTGTGGAGGAATGATAGGAAACCGGAGGATGAGATCTCTTTACTTGAGGAAGCAAAGTGCTGTACAGCTCTTGCACCATATGAGAACACGCCATCAACTTGTCACGACACTAACTGGTGGGCCACTCTTGACAAGTAAGTTCGCAAGACAACTATTAGAGCCTTTTCCCCATTACTGCAAGGCGCAAACGGAATTTTGAACTGGACGCCGTGCACTCTCGCAGCATACATAGCTTCATTCATAATAGATTTCGGACATGCAAGAACCTTAAATATGCGCTTGTTAAAACTAAGATGTATAAAAATACAACCTTATTCTACCTGCAGCTAGAAAGGATTGTTACCTTCAAAACGTGAACCTAGGATGTCAAATATGACGGTAGGCCGGAAAGATTACATGAAATTTGAGGCTTGCAGTTTCCGCTAGAACCTTGGGGCTACATCCTTAATGTGATGGGTGTATTTACAAGCCTGTTGTTTCTATTCGTAAGAAACAGGACAGTTTTAAAATTAATCAACCATTCAGCAGGCGAGAACGTAAGTTATAGAACAAGGCCTCCCACGGTGGGATGCGAGCTGCTGTTTCTGATTTTTAAAGTACCAGCATGGAGACTTGTTTCGAGAACATAGTGGTTCAAACTTTGTTATCTTTTTGTCATTATATCTCTGTTTCACTATTAAAGCAAGTCTGAACGCAAGCACCTACAAGTGAAAGCAAAAATCACAACTCCGCACAACAAAACACCTTCCGACCTAAGTCGGTAATCACATGATCAAAACTGTTTTGGTCTTATGCTAGCGTTCGCCTTTCAAAAACTTTGTTAGTATTTTAGTGCATACGTTAGTGATTCCAAGATTATAGCTTAAACATAAAAGGAGCGTTTAATTCATTGTTCCATTATATAATTTTTAATCTTTAGGTACCACGTCTGGGCCGTTTGTCCCAATGGATACTTTTTCCAAGGTCTATATCGCAGCGGCGGGAGCGGCTGGTTGCATAAAATTGAGGGTGCTAAGTGCTGTAAGCCGAATATATTTCCTGATCAATACGGAGTCTGCTACGACGAGAACATCTCGGTCTCGTTTGACAACCGTGGGCTTAGCGAGTGCACGAAAGATGGTTACTACGTGGCTGGCTTCTATAAATCAAATTGTGAAGGACTTTACTGCATTGAGCTGCTTAAGTGTTGCAGGATGATCGTTGGTGAGTTTTGTTTACATTAAAAATTGTCTCGTCTAAAAGTTTGGTCTAAAATCAGAAATAGAGACGAAAAGATTCAAGACTTAATTTGAACACCAAGGGCTATATTCTCGCATCTTAACTTTTGCGGTTAAATGGCCCAAGTCAACCACGCCTTTATTGTTGTTTATGCACTGCACTGGAACTTGTGGTCACATTGCGCATCTGTATATTCTCATCGGAATTTTTTTAGTCAGGTGTCTGTGATGCAACGTAAAGAATCAGTCTCGCAGCCCTTTCCTTCAATGAAGGAAAACCCAATCTATCGTGACTTACACAAGAGTGGGTTATCAGATGTGGAATGTTCCTTTTACCCAGACAGTCTACAAGAAAAGAACGCTTGGAGCGTTATTTTCGTTTTCTTCGTATACTGGGTAAATAATTGTGTTTTCCTTTTTTTTAAGGTTGATATTTCACCGTCCGACAATTTGCAGTTGGATAAAGGATAAAGGAAGCTCAATCCCAAAAAGTGAAACATCATTTAAAAGTTAAATTAAGCTTGAATTAAAAATAATAAGTTAAGACCCTACACAGAAGACGATTGTAAAAGATTTAAAGGGAAATAAACTTAAAAATAAAACAGAGTTCAAGAACAAAAACATGCCTTGCTTGGCTTTTTTGTTTGTTAGTTAGATCAAGAACTTTCCTTAGTTCGATGTAGAGTCGATGCAGTCAGGCCTAACATAAAAACTTTCGTCCGTTTTCATTATTACTAGGGGATCCTGTTATTACTAAGCTACTTGTAAAATACCTTACTCTTACTCTAAACTGTGAGAGTGATTTTCGGGACAAGGATGCTCTTCCCTTTTTCATCACCCAGGAAAAAAAATCAGGACGTATTCGCCCCCAAAGAGATTTTTTGTTTTTACCCTTTGCCAAACGACGACAAGATGACAAGACGTTACCCCTTAGCCGTCCTGGCATTTGAGGTACACGTCTCTCCCTTCTTCGGAAATTTAATCGCAAAATTAAATGGAAACCTAGTCAAGTTAACTTTACAAAACCTCAAACAAAAAAGATAGACTAACGAAAGTTCGCATTTCTGTTGGATAGAAACAATCATAGAGCTTTAATTTTTAGTAACATCCTCAAATTTGTGAAACAAGACACTATATTATATAGTAAGGGTTACGCATTGTGTAACCGCGCCTTAGTAGAGTGTGATATTGTTGTTGACAGGAAGGACAGCGCTGAATAACGTCTGCGCATGTGCGAATTTGAAAACACAACAGCGCAAGATTCGGCGCGAATGTGATGAGTGGTTCTTTGTAGCGAGTTTGTCTTGAGGGAGAAAATGTCTTTTAGTTTTTTGGCAGGAACGCTTTCATTTCGCAATCTTTGTTCGTAACAGAATCTTAAGGACGCTTCGCAAATGACAAGTCCATTTTTTCAGCAAGAAATGTTAGAAAATGCGACAGAAAGACGGCATGTTTGGAACTACGTACATGTACCTCATGTGTGAGCGTATTCAAGCGTCATCAAGTTGCTTCGCTTATCTGCTTTTCGTCTAAGAGAGATGAAGTTTTATTAATGGAAATAATGGAAATAAAAGCAGTGAGAAGTTGTAGAAATGCCAGTAAAGGTGAGAGGAAATTTTACTTCAAATGATTACACTGTAAAACAAAATTATTATTTTCAATGAACATATCAAACCATTTAGCTTTACTTTAAGTCTTGTTTTATGCTTGCTGCCCATGTTACAGCTGTAACAGTTCCCAAAAAAGCATTTGTTTTGAAACCTGTACTGTTCTTTCGAGAAAACAACTGCGATTATGTAACTGAAGAAAGAAGTTCTGTGGAAAGTTTCTTCTCTACTCAATCATTGTACAGTGTATTGTAACTACATGTAGGCTTATTTCATACTCCGACAGTCGTGGTTCATTTATAGGGTGTAGCTCAATGCTCTCGCTATTTTTGTAGCCCTAGAGCTGTCAATTTTCATTACAAGACTGGAGATACATGTGCAAGCAAACTGTTTTTGAAAAAAGTTAAAATGTAACAGATGTTACTGTTCCCAGTTTATGAGGGATGCTATTGACGGTCTTAAACCAGGATAGTAATTCCCATGCTGCCATGGCCAAAAATGCCCCACTGTTTCCATGGAAATGGCTGTCAAAAATTCCCTGCTGTGTCGGAATAAAAGCCACTGTTTTGTCATTGATTACATAGATGCAAGCTGTTCTGCTGATATTACCGAGCATGATCAAAGTAATGTGGCAGGGATGCTGATGGTATTGGCTCTTTGATTATGCTGACAGGTAATTCTGCAGAGATGTTGGTGCATCCAAGAGCTATGGTTTGCTCCATTTTCAAGGCAGCTTCACGAACACCGTAGAGCTGTCCAGCATTGCTTGCACACTTGTCATAAAACTGCTGGCCAATCATCATTGCTGCAAGAACTCTATACATCCATGTCAGTGTTGCTCAGTGCCTGGCTACTAATGAGAGATTCAGGTGAGCTATAATAGAGGTTGCTGTATGTTAAGGCTATAAAAGTGCATGCGTTACTTCCTAATCTTCCATTCAATGTGGACTGCCAATATTGTGGTGGGAAGTGCCAGCTTGTAATTCGGCTAGACTTGATAGGATTTATAGATAACTGCTGAACAATGGAGTGTGTTTGGACAGTTGAGGACTGGGTGTGAGCATAGGAGGCTTGTACATTGGGGTGTCTTGGTTGATCAATGTTTCCAATAGCTGCAAGTATGCCATCTACTTTTTGTCCCCAAACTGCAGAGGTGTAGTATTGTTGTGCACTGGTATCATTTGGCTCATCATTGGTTACACTTTCTACGTTATTGTCTGTTTCGGAGTCACTACAGTCACTGTCCGATTCTACACTGCCATTTTTTAACAAACTCTCATTGAACTGATGGATTTTATTCTCTATCATTGTAAACATGAAGCATGAAATGTGTGATAGCATGCAAGGCGAACAAAATCACCACCCTGGATACAGTTGTTGCAGGTGGACAGGTCACAGCACAGCAGATTTGGTTCCTTGCCCAAGCTTTTACTTAGGTTGTATGACAGGGGCAGACACCTAGATTCGGCGTCAATACCGTAGGTTGGGAATTTGTACTTTGGCCAGGTTTTCGGTTTGCCATTACTGTAGCATTCACTTGGGATCTAGAAAGAATAATAAAGGTTCTCCATTAAAGACTTAAGGACACTTGATTTGTTTTCTTTATCACAATTCTGTGGATTTATGAAGTCCAGTTTGAGAAATTCTTTTCATGGAACTACATAATTTCACAGTGGATGTTATTAAAATTTTATTCAATTTGTTGTATTCTTTCATACCTTTTTTAGAAATACTTACTACATGAGCTCTCCCGGTGTTTTTGGCTATTTCAGAAAACATTTGCAGGATAAATTCTGCCGATTTTCCAGCAATCAACCAGAAGTCAAATCTTGAGTCTCCTCGCGTATATCCTGGTACAAATGCACCCCAAAAGCTGGCCAGAAATGCAGATGATCTAACAGTCTTTGCTACTTTCTCTATGGTTGCAGCATCATCATGGCTTTGAGTATGGGCTCGCAAAAGAGAATGCCATATCTCAATCTTTTTTTTCAACAAATAAATACAACCAGTGTTGTTTACATTTCCAGTAGTCAGGAAGAAAGTTCTTCTGGTAATCACAGTCGCTTAGGAAAGATATTGTGGACTTGTCATAATGTCTCCTGCGCCAAATGTCATATAGAATTCCAAATCTTCTGTTCTGAGTATTTGGTACTGGAAGTATACCAACGGTATCACATCTTCCAACAGCTAGAGTGTGGAAACAAACTCGTGGCTCTTGCAAAGGGTGAACTTTTTCAAGACTTTGTCGCGCACCATTACCCAACCAAGTAAAGCTGCAGTCACACAGAGTGATGATTGGTACGGCCGTGGCTTCTTTTGCAATGTTCCACCAAATAAATGTGAAAACAGTTTCTCAAAATGTGCTTAAATATGATTACAGTATCTTCCACGGCATTCAAGGCTACTTGAAATTGACCTTGCTCTGGTATTAGTGAGGTGTACTTGCCACTGCAGTTGTTAGCTATAAGTTTCTTTGGGTAATACCAGCCAGGCCAGTCTGCAGGGAAGGGAAGGAGATTTCGCTTTAGATACTCTTTAATGTCAGGATATTTTGATATCACATGGTCTAAAGACTCCTTGTAATTCTGAAGATTCCTTGTAATTCTTTTTAAATCTTGTTCGCACTCGTCTAAAAGCTGACAGGATTGTAGGCTTTCGATGTCTCCATCATCTGGGTGATTGTATACCCTAGGAAACATTCAATTATTAAATAAACAATATTTTAATTAATTCCATGCATTTTAATTAAGATTTATTTTATTAATACATATTATGTTTGTTGTTTTCATTGTCGTGGTACATGTAACCTAAAATAAAAATTATTTGATTCACATACATCGCCATGTTACTTCTAAGTGGGCCTCTTACCTAAAATTCTGCACCAATTTATAGAAATTTCCAGGATTCAGATTTTTCATTTGAGTGGGAAGCTGATCAAGAAAGTGATTTTTCATGTCTTTCAGCCCTCTTTCAATGTATGCCATCACTGCAGCACTGCCTGCTCCTTCAAGGCACATCTTTTCTTCTCCCCTGATGGTAACTGTGACTTGTCGATGTGGGCTGACATTGGTTCTCTTAATTGCAGGAATGCTTGGATGAACATCTACCATGGAGGAGGCCATATGTGCTATCTTGGTTTTTTGTGAGTCGGTGGGAACCTTTTTTGTGTGGATGTTGTTGTAGTCATCGAGAAAGTTAATCATGAAGCGGTCAAGCTGTGGAAAAATTTTGTTCAATCATGATTAATAGATTTACAAAATTTATTATATTCTAAATGTTAAAAATACTAAAAGCCATCATTGTATGGTATGTACTTGTATGTGTACAAGTTATTGCAAGTACATGTACAATTTCTAGATTTATTCTTATCCTAGGTATTAGATATATTAGGCTAACTTTCCACAAGTGCCTGGTAGTATTGTACAATACTGTGTAACTATGTACATACAGCAAGAACTTGTTGCAGTTGCTCAGTAACATGGTGAGTGTGGTTTTTCGCCATGCCTTTCTTCATATTTTGAACTGTTCTCGGGTTCACTGAAAACCCTAGTACTGGCCCAGATGATAATCCCTGTAACGACAGTCCACCAAGCGATGGACACAGACCGCTGTCCTTTTGCAGCTGGCATGTCTTTTGTGACCTGCAATGTTATTTAAAATAATTGAGATAATAGTAGAACTTATTAGAATTGCACATCTTTTATAGAAGTAACCCATATATCAGCATGTTTTTAAATACAGAGAATAACAACTATGCATTCGTCCAACAACCTAAATGGTCCAAAAAAAGAAAACCAGACTCCTGAGAGCTTACTCGTGAAGACGAAATGCTGGCAGATAGCACACTTAGATAACAGCAATGGCATTGCATTAATTTAAAACTGTCCCCAAGAAAACCAAAAGCAAAAGATAAGCCCTCTTCCTTTTCCACCCCACAGGATATCATTAATAATAAACGTTTACAGAGGATCGACAGATCGACCGATTTTCTTTTGCCCCCTTCCTATAACACGTTTCAACCCTACGCGTCTCTATGAGCTAAAAACCGGAAGAAACTTACAGACATTTCATGGAGGGTGCGCTAATCCCTTGGTGTCACATTCCGCGGTGCAAGAGCCCGGACAAATATCTTGAGACAACTTGCCGTTTTCCCCCTTTTCGCCTCCCCCTTTTTTGCCTTGAACACGTTTGAAATAAAAGAAGTCCTGTTTCCTGTAGAAATAACATTCTTGTATGTCGTAAAAAAGGTGCTTATTGTTCATCGTGGTAAATACAGTTACCGTCAACGCGGTTCACGCATGAACGGTCAACTTCAAATATTCATTGATTAGTTCATTCTTCGATTTCATTCGTCAAAAAATTAAGCGATTCTTTGAAACTTGGATTCTATATTCGAAACATTATTTTAGTTATTCGAAATTTTTTTGTTACATCGTAATAATAATTCAAACTTTCCGAACAGAACTGAAAAGTTAGTTTTTTTAGCTGAATTTCCCGGTATGTCACGCGTGATATTTTTATTGTTTTCAAGCCGGCGCAATGGCGAGAACATAAAGCCGACAAAATAACCCGTAAAGATAAAATCCTTAGAAAGAAAATCCAAAGGAGTCTCTAATTTTAACAAGGCAACTTATTCTTTGGCTGGAGGTTTCGTGGCTTAATTGGAAATCCGCAGAAAATATAAACAACAGCCGCCACAATTTTAAACATGTAACGGTTTTCGCCGCGGTGTGTTGCGGTCTACATGATCGGAACCTGAAAGTTTAGGTTTCCTAACTCCAAATGGCAAGAAATTCGCTTGGGAGTTTTTAGGATCCTGGTAAACCTTTGCCTTTTAATGCAAGGAACGAAATCGTTAACCTTTTCAATGCTGGATTGGGTTGTCATGATCAGATATTCCACGGAACACGAGTGCCAAAAGGAGCTGTTCATAAAATCGTCCGACACTATTCAGTCCACGCGACGACTCAACCATTTTCTTGTTTTCTTGTGGAGGTTAAGTTCCTTGATAACGGATGACATCCGTGAAGTAATTGGCCGTTTTTATGCTAGAGACGTTAAAGTCGTCTAGACGTATTTAACGTCTTAGACGTTAATGTCGTCTGGTATAAAAACGGGACGTATTAAAGTAGACGAACAAGTAGAAAATCCCACGATTTTCTAAGAAAAGGACTGGGTTCTATTCTTGGAAGACACTAGACGCGACTAAACTCGGCGGCAAATCAAATAAAGTGTGCAAAACAACAAATCCATCTGCATGTAAACATGGCGGAGACTTTGCTTAACTGCTTCGCAGCTTCTGAAGGCTTGTTTCTCGACGTCGTCGAAAAATAAAAGACATGGAAACGCAGATGTTTTTTAAAAAGGCTAAATCAGTCAAGAAAGCGGTTTTTGGAAGAAGCACTTGGCTTGTACGTCGTGGCCAACAAGAGAGAAAGGAAGGAAAGAAGTGGAGATGAACGGAGGGATTCTTCGTGGTGGAGAAACGGCTAACTAAATTGGAACGATAAAGCGCTTTAGGGCTAAATTCGTCCCAGATAAGGTCGTCTCGTTTTTATACTAGACGACTTTAACGTCTCAGACGTTAAAGTCGTCTGTTAGTTCGACGTTCAGTCGCACTTAACAGAAGACGTTAATATCGTCAGACGTTAAAGTCGTCTGACTTATATTCCGTTTTTATACTAGACGTTAATATCGTCTCGAGACGATAATAACGTCTTAGACGATATTAACGTCTCTAGCATAAAAACGGCCATTGATTAGCACTTCTTCCGAGTGCGCCATGTAGACGATTTCTGATGTTACGTGTGACCTTTTGAAGAATCGATTTCGTTCATCGAAAAAAATTGGTAATCTTTCAGTCTATCTACAAGAATACGTTAATCTAATTAAAGAAAGGAATGCGCACATGAAGAATGCAATGTTCATTAAATGACCGTTCATGTGTGAAGCGCGTTGTCTGTAAACAATAAAGTGTATATCGTTTGTCTCACGATGTAGTCACTTGAGTTGTAGATCGCGACGTTTCGACTGCTTACTGCTAGTCTTCATCAGGCGATGAGGTCGACTGGTTGCGCGTCACCACATGAATCACGATGGTCGGCTGTGATTGGTGCGTTTCGATCCTAGTTGTTCCGCTGTGAAGTTGTTTCCCGAGAGGTCCGATTTGAAGTTGTTCCCTCGGTGGTTCGCTGATGTGCAGGTCTCCTGTTGTGTTTCTTGATCGTTTCAGTAAATTTAGAGGACAATGAAAAGGTTTTTAAGGATACACAGAAGTAAAAACAGTGGTTTCGTTTATTTGCGCTTAGCACGTCAAATATTCGCTCAATTACAACCAAACTGTATATTTCCTTAAACCTTAATAAGCAAATATCTCGTATTTTGCGCCACTTTTGCATAAATCTCCTTGGAAATAAAGTTACATTTTATTTTTAACCTCAACACTTCTCATTTCCGGTGGAACTTATTATACAGCAGAGTATTGAACCAAAAAACGGTGTCTCAGATTTCGATTTTAGTGCTTCTTTATTTTTTAATGAGTTTTCTAAGATCAGAATGGTAGTTTTTGCGACCTTTTCGAAAGAAAAGGCCATATCTCAAAAAACTAATGCGAAAACAAAAATTCCGAGACACCGTTTTAAATTCAACACATCTGCAAGCTCCGTGCCAATTTTCACGTAAATTGGTCGCATACTTAGCGAGAATAAACTCTCCAAACTTCGCTTGTGCACTCAAAATTGAATTTGAGAAAAAGCGGCTTTTAGATTTCTGG
This sequence comes from Siderastrea radians, assembly GCA_964017195.1. Taxonomy (NCBI): domain Eukaryota; kingdom Metazoa; phylum Cnidaria; class Anthozoa; order Scleractinia; family Rhizangiidae; genus Siderastrea; species Siderastrea radians. The sequence continues at coordinate 58,324,288 of OZ024889.1, read as the reverse complement.
GGATTAGGGATTGTTTACGCAACGGCGTTTCCGATTCGCGACTTTGATCCAATCCTATGCAACCAACTAATTAGACCTATCATCGATTGTCGGCGGAATGCGCGCGTCAAATACAACAAGCAGGCACGTGCTGCAGAATACTCGCTGAGCATAGATCTACTTTTGCTCCCAAACCGAGAGATTTTTTTTTCTGTATCACTGACCTCGATGAAGGGAGCTTCAACTAGTGGCCTGAATGGTTGTAGCAGAGACAGAAAAGGTAAACAAATGGGAGAGAAAGAATGACCTCAGAAAACGAAGTTAGTCTTTTGATGCGCGTATTACAGTTAATTTGTTCAAGTTCAAGCTGTGGAAATGCCTTCAAGTCGTTTCTTTATTTGAGGCTACAAATGGCAATAGACATTTTCGGGATGAATAAAACAGACAACTTAAGAATTCTCCCTCTATTTAATCTGTACACGAACGCAAAGTTACCATATTGATCCATATTGTCCTACCACAATAAATGCACTGTTGTCATCACAAACATGGGCCGCTTCGTTTATCCGTTTTGAAAAAAACGCATGATCGCTATCTGAAGCTCTGCAGTCGATTCCGTTTTCATATTGTGGCTGTTCTCTGGTATTTTTTCTTGAACTAGCCCATTCTGTTACCATTTGTTATGAGCACATTGATCGTCGAAGGAACCTTTGTCTCGTATTGTCCGGTCTGATTAAAACTTGATCAATGATTCGCGTGCAACATTTGGCATGTTGCTATCGTTAATGAACTGACGAAAGTTGTTTGACTTCACCTGTCATCAATCTTATACTTTCTTATACTTTCTACCTTTATATCTCTTGAACTAAATAAGATCTCAACCTAAAACTTTTACCACTCGATAGCTCTTTTTTTCCTCTAGTACATATGAATTTTTGTCAAAATAGAGAAAAATTCGATTTTTTCTCTTTTCTACTCCAAAAATGCAGAGGTCTTAAAGGGGCTATGTCACAGTAAATTTTTGTTTGGGATCAATATTTTGGTTTGATCAAAACTAAGAGCATTTTCTTATACACAAAGTAGTCTTAGAACTCCAAAAGGTAGACGTGAAGTGAATTCTTGAATGGATAACAAAACACAACCAGTTTATAAAGGTTTTTGCTAGACATGAAGGAATACTTGAAAAAGAGCGATCCGATTTTTTTCAAGTTGCATCCATTTCCCTCCTGACCATCCATGGCCAAAGACAAATAAAATAACATTTTTGGAATAGCGGTAACATTGAATTTCCAACTGCTTTGGGTTTTCTTTGTCAAGGACAAAGTTATTTGTGATCTCCAAAGTTTGTTTCTTCAATATACCCATGGCCATGAATAATCATGAATCCAAATAGACAGAATTAAGTCTTAATAATAATAATAATAATAATAATAATAATAATAATAATAATAATGAATTTATTAACTTCTTACTAACTGAACGCGAGGGCCGTACTGGGGAATATTGGCCCGAGGTCGTGGCAGTACGGACCGAGCGCAGCGAGGTCCGTACAAAAACGACCGAGGGTCAATATTCCCAAGTACGGTCCCGAGCAAGTGAAGTTAGTAAGTAGTTATATGGCATCATTTTTCGTACGAAACAACACTTCCGGTAGTTCATTCAAGTCAATTTCCGGCGCGATGTCAAGAAAAGAAGCCAGCGATTTTAACTGGCTTTCGAATCAGTTTGATGATCGTTGCTGTCGATCGGCGAAAACTTGCGTGGCTCTTGAATGAAAACTGCTCTGCTTCTAATATATGTGTCAGTTTTTCGTTATCCTCTACAACACAAGATAGTTTTATTTGAAAATACGTCTTCGTTATGGGCAGAGACAATTCGGGAAAAAGAAGAATAATGAAAAGGCCGCGATAAAATCTCAGAAACGTGCTTCTCAAACTGGAAATTGTGGCAGCGTGTTAGTCCGTAATCCGCAAGGTGAACGAAGGAACACTCGAACTTAAAAAAAAAGACACTGGAAATTATGTCTCCATCAAATACTGCAAGTTGTTTGCTTCAGTCGCTTTATGGAGAGCTTTGTGGATGCTGAGAGCAAACTTTCGTCGCACCTAACAGAGTTGTTTTTAGCGCGAGCTACAGCAAGAGCGGACTTGTGAACCGAGCTAAAATTATTTTTCAAAGATGTCCACTACAAGAGGAAAAATCTCGCTGAGGAATCAAGGTACACTGTTAGTTTAATACATGTACGTGTAGCTTTCATTTGTTCTTGTGGAAAGCGCTGCCTGAAGCAATGGCCAATATTAAACTAGACAAGAACTTGATCGCTTCCGTTCGATTACAGTTGCTGATGAAAGCCGTTTGCCAGTTGTTTTGCAGTTTTCAGTTTTTTTCGCTGAGAAACGTACTCTTTTGTTAATGCTGAATTTTAATAATTATTGTTTAAGTGTTGGCCGATTTACGCGGCTCTTTACAGCTTACAGTCTAATAGCCGTACAAAAAAAAAAAAACAATAAACACACACACAGTCACTGAAGAACGTTGGCCATGCTTTTTGATTCACTGCTGGCGAATGTTTTGCCTATATCAAAAAGTCGGTAAAGTTAATTGAAGAGCGCTTTTCACAGCTGAACAAGCGTGTTTACCTCGATCATTCCGGTTTTGTACCAGCTCCAAACCTTTCCTTTTTTTAATCTTCTTGCGTTTTCGGAGTTTGAATTTTGCGGAAGCGCGAAAAAAAAATATCCAAAAAGGACCGTTTCCATAGTAATGGTCCGTACTGTAAAATCCCGACCGAAAACTAACCAATCAGAAGACTCGATTTAGACTGGAGAATTGCTTGCCATATAATAAAGAGCGCTATTTCTAGTGCTATCCAATAGCGCTTGTGCTTGTTGACTAGGGTGACCGTTTAAAAACCAATTTTGATTGAACTGAGATAAGCTTACAAATGTCTTGTGCTTATTGACTCTAATCTTAAGAAAAGGCTGCTGTGAGGCTATTCTAGGTGTATTTCATCGTTCAAATTCACAGTTTTCTAGCACATGATTTCATGTACGGCTTAATTTAGTTTCTTACATTTTCTTCAAAACGTTTTCATCGATTTACTGCTAGCATTGAAACTCAGGCTAACTATATTTCTAGGGTCTGCAAATCTTTAGGGAAGGGAAACAGAGAAGCTGCCCAGGCTCTTCCTCGTTTTTAGCTAGGTTTTAGAGCGAGGTCGTTTTTAACGAAACATAACACGATAAATTAAAAAAGCAAAAAGGATAGCAGGGTGATTATTGATTCATATTCAGAGGGTGACCGTTTAAAAGCCAATTTTGATTGAACTGAGATAAGCTTACAAATGGAAATCGTTGTCTCTTCTTTGACTAAGTTGTGATTAAGCCTTTTTCGTCTCATGTTTGCCGCTCTAGAATGACTGTTACATGATCAAAAACAAAATTCTTCAAAATTGCCATTTACATAGCTGTTTTTTCCGTGGGAATTTTACCATTCAACGTCAGTTAATGTGTTTACTCGACAAACATCTTAATCAATGTGCATTATCAGTAGAAAACCAGAAAGAATTTCCTTTTTCCTCGCACATTACAGGTTACCTATGGTTTAGGGTAATTCTTATTGGTTGCCTATTTTCTTTAAGATGCCTTATTATATAACAATAAATAAATAAAAAATAGTAAGAAAAATGATTCTAAGGAAACCGGAGAACAAGCCTTACGCGAGTTAAAAAGATATCTGTAGTTTACATTTAGTACAGGTCATATCAGTTCCTATAAAAACTCCTATAATCGGCAACAAGAATGATAAGGCGACCAAGAGGGTGCTGAGCTTGGGCTACTCCTGGGCAAAATTGCTAAAACGAAAGGGGTCGGCAAACAAGACGTTTGTACCCCTGACCGTTCTGGCCTTGATTTATAAGCAGATAATTTCCAAAAATTTGTTTCAAAGTTTGAAGGAAATAATTGTAGACAAATTATGCCAATGATCACTCGCTTCTCAGCCCGGCTAAACCCCTCAAGAGGAAAAATCTTTCAACCAGATTTTTGGTTAATATTTTGTTTCATCACGTTTGAGCCATTTTAACGAAAAAAGTAAAAATCTTTCAAATCCCTCTATACCTAGCTGTTCGATTTCATTGATATCCGTGGGAATTTTGCCACTCAACATCAACTAATTTATTTTCTCAACAATCATTGTTAATCAATGCGCATAATATCAGTTGAGAATTAAAGAAATAATTTCCTTCTTCATTGTACAGGTTAATTCTTTCAGGTTGCTTAATTTCTTTAAACCCAAGAGAAAGCACTCCTAGCTAATAAACAGATAGATTTAAAAGGCAAACTGCAAAAGATTTCTCGAGCTAATGGTTGTGTAAAACCATATAGTTTTAGTAAGCAATTTATGCCTTTTAATTAATTAGATCAAGGCGCCGAAGTTGGCACGTCGTACAAAACAAGTAGTTTGGTAGTTTTAAGCAAACCACTGAACAATTACAACCGAAAACAACGAAATTGTGTGCCGTACTCAAAATAGAAATGAGAAGAAATTTTGTATTCTGAGGACTTAGTGTGAGCGATTGTTTTCTATCAACGAGTTGATTATGTCGATTTGAAAGCAATTATTTACGAAGCTTTATTTGCTTTGCATAAAAATCGTCACATATAATATTGGATCGTCCCTTACAAGCTTATAGTGTTGTGCTCTGACAGGCAAACATAACTAAGGCTTCTTTTGACTGCGGAAATAGCTAATATTAGACATTCTCCGACTCTTCCATTTAGAATTGATCATCCACTAGGTGTTGTAAAGAGCTACCAGATTGCTCCAACGAGCTGAAAACTAAAAGGTAAAAGGATTTACTTATTATCAGGGCCGTGGCCAGAAAAAAAGTATGACTGAAGCAATTTCCATGGTTAAATTCTCAGTCCTAGGTAATTATGGTGTTAAACGAAAAAAATGACCGAGAAAAAGAAAAAATGATTGAGGCAAGTGCCTCGGTTTGCCTCATACTGGCTACGGCCAGTATGGCCGTAAATTGCACAATTTTTTGCATTTGTTTCCTTGGCTGCAGATACAAGCGAAAGCACGTTGCTACAGGATAGTAAAGAGGATAGACTAACCTAAATTGATAACTTCTAAACAGTGAACTTCAGCCAGTTTGTTTTATAGAAGCCCATTACTCGGAGTCTCTGCTCCTTACGTACCTTATCCTCGAGTCAGCCTTTGCGAGTATCTTTTTATTTTTAAAAACATGTTTCCAGCGAAGAAACTAGCAGCCAAAAGGAAGCATATTCCCTTGTCCATCGTTCGTTTCCTTCTCCATTCTTCGTTTTCCTGTTTACCAGATATTATATATACAATCGAGGTTCCATAATGTGCAGCTTAAAATATGCCCATTATAACATGAAAATAGCCTAAATTTCTTTAACAAGCTAAGGTTGTTTTCTGCATTTTGATGTCTCAAATTCGTAGTGAAAGAGCAGCGGAAATCGCCCGTACACAGGCGATTAGAAATCGCCTTTAGAATCTAAGCAATAATAATAATAATAATAATAATAATAATAATAATAATAATAATAATAATAATAAGGCCTTTATTTTATCACAGTAAAAAATACATTCAGCGGGCTGCTTTTCAAGTAGCCGTAAGTAAAAATACAAAATACAAAATGCAAAATACAACAGACAACAGACTAAACAACAGATTAAGGCCGCAGTTTTCATGCTATGTTTTTTTTTTAGCATGAAACTTCAAAACTTTTTGGTCAGTCTGCTAGTCCTGAATACGTGTTGCATTCAGAACTCTGAAGCTTCATGTCAAATGGCCAACTGGTGGGGAGCGTTTGATCATCAAGGTTGGGCAACGTGTGACTCATCAACACAGTACATAAAGGGGCTGTGGAGGAATGATAGAGAATCAGATGATGAGATCTATTCAATTGAAGAAGCAAAGTGCTGTACAGCTCTTTCGCCATATAACAACACGCCATCAACTTGTCAACACACTAACTGGTGGGGCACTCTTGACAAGTAAGTTCGCAAGACAACTATTAGGGCCTTTTCTCGTTTACTGCCTACCGCTAATGGCACTTTGAAGGATGCCGTGCAGTCTTGCAGCATACATAGCTTCTCATAATAGATTGGAAAGGATTGCTACCCACAAAACGGGAATCACGAATCAGTCAAATTTGACGGCAGGAGCAAGATCATGGGGAGCAGCGATGGCGCAGTGGTGAGAGCACTCGCTTTCCACCAATGTGGCCCGGGTTCGGTTCCCGGTCCCGGTGTCATATGTGGGTTGAGTTTGTTGTTGGTTCTCGTCCTTGCTCCGTTATTATTATTATTATTTTTTGAGGTTTGCAGTTTCCGCTAGAACATTGGGGCTACATCCTGGGATGGGTGGATATACAAACCTTTTTTCTATTCATAAGAAACGGGACAGCTGACGGGACAGTTTTAAAATTAATCAACCACTTAGCATGAGAGAACTTAGGTTATAGAACAAGGCCTCCCACGGTGGGATGCGAGCTGCTGTTTCTGAGTTTTAAAGTACCAGCATGGCAACTTGTTTCGAGAAAATAGTGGTTAAAACTTTGTTATCTTTTTGTCATTATATCGCTGTTTCACTAGTAAAGCTAGTCTGTGCGGAAGCACTTGCAAGTGAAAGTAAAATCACAACTCCGTACAACAAAGCACCTTCTGAAATAAGCGTAATCACAGGTTCAAAACTGTTTTGGTCAAATGATAGCGTTCGCCTTTCAAAAACATCGTTTGGAATCTTGTGCTTGCCCTAGTGATTGCAATATAGCTTTAACATTCAAGGAGCGTTTCATTCATTTTTGCTATTATACAATTTTTAATCTTTAGCTTCCACGTCTGGGCCCTTTGTCCAAATGGATCCTTCCTCCAAGGTCTCTACCGCAACAGCGGTGACGGCTGGTTGTATAAAATTGAAGAGGCCAAGTGCTGTAAGCCGAATATATTTCCTGATCAGTACGAAGACTGCTACAACGAGAACATATGGGGCTCGTTTGACAACCGTGGGCTTAGCGAATGCAAGAAAGACGGCTACTACGTGGCTGGTTTCTATAAATCAGACTGTAATGAACTGTACTGCATTGAGGAGCTAAAGTGTTGCAGAATGATTGTTGGTGAGTTTTGATTACATTATAGTTGTCTTGCGGAACTTGTGGTCACACCAGCATCTCAGTATATTCTCATCGGAATCTTTTTTAGTAAGGTATCTGTGTTGTAACGTAATCCCCTGGCCAGTATCTCCGTGGTCAAGTATCTGTAATAAATAGTGAAACGCTGTGGGTTGGATAACTCTGCAGAGTATGTTGTTATTAAAAGGACCAGCACCTACTACCGAGATTAACATTTATTAAAACAATTTTCTCTGTATTTATTCTTTACAGATATTTGCGCTCACACCAACCCATGCCAAAACGGCGGAAGTTGTTACTCCGACCCACAGGGAGGCTACGTTTGCGAATGCAAATCTGGATACACAGGACGAAACTGTCAAACCGGTAATGTCAAGTTACCTTGCTTTAAGTATCTGCTTTTATCTGCTTTTAGATTGATCTTGTAATTAAAGTCATTTCTTTTTTTTTACAGCCCCATCGTAAGTGATTTAGCGTCCAACGAGAGGCAGCAAAGGTACGATTGCCCGTCCTCAAAGCTTCCGTTGAGTTCATCGACAATTAATTATCTGGTTTAAAAAACGAATCAACGCGAGTTGTGGTTCATCTGACAAATGTTTGCAGTTTGTAACTGATAAATGAAGAGCTGCTTTCAGACTTATGATTTTCTCGAATGGTTACCAATTGGTGATTTTGTTTTTTAATTCATGTATGTCCAAGCTACCCCATAACGTACTGAGATATCTATGGATTTATTTTGGTTTTCGTAAGGTTTCGATTCAAGAAAAAAGGCGACAGCCTCAAGGAACAGTTATATTTCTTGATTATATTGAAGAATCAGTCTTGCAGCTGCCCTTTCCTTCAATGAAGGAAAACCCAATCTATCGTGACTTACACGAGATTGGGTTACCAGATGTGAAATTTTCCTTTTACCCAGACAGTCTACAAGAAAAGAAAGCTTGAAGTGTTTTTTTTTTCGTTTTCTTCGTATACTGGGTAAATAATTGTTTTTCTTTTCTTTAAGGTTGATATTTCACCGCCCGATAATTTGCAGTTGGATAAAGGATAAAGGAAGCTTAATCCCAAAAAGGGAAGCCTTATTTAAAAGTTAAATAAAGCTCGAATTAAGAATAATGAGTTAAGGGCCTACACAGAAGACGATTGTAAAAGATTTGAAGGGAAATAAACTGAAAAATAAAATAGAGTTAAAAAACAAAAACATGCCTTGCTTATGTTTTTTTTTAACTTCCGGGTTGCTCGTTAGTTGTTAGGGGTTGTTCGTTAGTTCGATGTAGAGTCGATGAAGTCAGAAACATGAAAGCTTTCCCCGTTATTGTAATTATTACTAGGAGCTCTTGTTATTACTAAGATACCTGTAAATACCTTACTCCTACTCTTACCTGTGAGAGTGATTTTTCCCTTTTTCATCGCCCAAGAAAAAAATCAGGACGCATTTGCCCCCAAAGACAATTTTTTTTACCCTTTGCCACAGTCGACAAGAGGACAAAAAGTTGCTCCTTAGCCGTCCTGGCATTTGAGATACACGTCTCTCCCTTTTTGGGAAATTTGAACGCAAAATTACACCGAAACTTAGCCAAACCTCAAAATAAAAGAAAAGGCTAACGAACGTTCGCATTTATGTCTGAAAGAAACAATCACAGAGCTTTAATTTTTAGTAAACTCGCCAAATTTGTGGAACATCACACTATATTATAGTGTGGGTTACACACTGTGTAACCTGCGTCTTAATAGAGTGTGATATTGCTGTCGACAATCGGAGTAATCTTTCTTGCAACTTCTCTCGCAATTTCGTTTCAAGCGATACAAATATACGGCGTTGAGAAAAAAGCTGCCTGTCTGGTGTTCGTGTTTAGAGTGCTCTCTTTCCATTCAGAGATGTAGTTTTCTTATCTGCTTTAGCCACGAAGTGGACATGAATCTAGTGTGTTTTCAAAATTACTAAGGGGTCAAAAAAATAAAAACCAGAGGGAACTTACAGACATTTCATAAAAGGTTCGTTAATCGGTTGATGTGACATTCGGTGATGCACACCTCGGACAAATTTGCCGACTTCTCCTCCTTTCGAAATTTCGTTACGATCGATGCAAATTGCACGTTGTGAAACAAGTTCAGTGCCTGGCGGGGGTTTGTGTTCAATGTGTTCTCTGTTCACTCATGATAGTAGTTTTCATATCTACTTTAGCCATGACTGAAGTCGACATGAATGTGTTTTCATAATTACTAACTGGTCCAAAAAAGAGAATCAGACTCCCGAGAGCTTACTCGTGAAGATGAAATGCTGTTAATAAGTAGTCTGCGTGGATACACGTAGTTCCTGGGATGAAGCGTTTGAATTCTCCTTAAACCCTCACATTTTCAGTATTTTACAACACAGAGAGGAATACCAGAAGTTTTATAAAATGGCGTTACCTGTATCAGTTTGCGTGACTGCTTTGTGGCAGATAACACACATAGCGACTTTTGATAAGAACTGTCCCCAACAAAACCAAACGCAAAAGATAAGCCTTCTTCCTTTTCCACCCCACAGGATATCATCAATGATAAACGTTTACGGCGGATCGACCGACCGATTGACCGAATTTTTTTGTCCCCTTCCTATAACACGTTTTAAACCTATGGGTCTCCATGAGTTAAAAACCGGAAGAAACTTACTTCGTTGTAACGAAAACTTATTGCCTGTCCCTTCTTCGCACTTCGTAATATCGAGGTTCGATTGTAACAGTTTTGAGTAAAACGGACAAAGATAAAACAAAATGTGGAATACACAGGAACACATTTATGAGTTAATGGCATTATCACACCCAAAAAATAAAATAAAACTTTGTCATTTTAAGCCTAACGATCTACCTCAGATTTATAAGCAGATAATTTCCAAAAGAAAAAATACATGTATTGGTCTTAACGCTTTAAGGAAATAGTTGTAGACAAATTATGTCCATGATTACTCGCTTTTCAGACAGGATACATCCCTCAAGAGAAATCTTTCACAGAATTTCTTGGTGATATTTAGTTTCATCACATGTTTGCCCCATTTCAAAGAAAATAACAATACTTCCAAATCGCTATTTATCCAGCTGTTCGATTTCATTTATAGCCGTGGGAATTGCCACTCAACAATGAACATTAATGAATCTCTTTTCTCATCCAGAAATGTTAATCAATGTGCATAATATCAGTTGAAAAATTAAAGAAACAACATCATCGTACAGGCTAGTTCTTTCCGGGAGATAAATTTAAAAGGAGAACCACAAGGGATTTACCCAGGCATAAATGGTTACGTTACGTTAAGTAGTTTTTAATTAGTAGTTTTAGCTGTCACTTAGAAATTTTGTTTTCTGAGGACAGTAGCGTGAGCGATTGTTTTCTATCAGAGAGTAGAGGATGCCGATTTGAAAACAATTATTTATCAAACTTTATTTGCTTTGCATAAGAATTGTCACATATAATATAGGATCATCTCTTCAACAAACCGAGTGCTGTGCCTCTGCCAAACAATCACAACTAAGGTTTCTTTTGACTGCGGAAATATCTGATATAATACCTTCTCCCTCTCTTCCATTTTAAGTTGATTACTCGATCGCTTGGTTTTGTAAAGAGCAGCCAGATTACTCCAACGTGATGGACTAAACCGCAGATCAAGTGAGTGAGTTCAAAAGAGAACTTAAAATTTACATTTAGAACAGTTAATATTTTCCACAACAACTCCCACAGCAAGCAACAATGAATAATAAGACGACCAAGAGGGTGCTGAGCTTGTGCTAGCGGTGGGCAAAATTGCTAAAACAGAAGGGGTCGGCGAGACAAGAAGTCACCATTGCCGCTTAACCGTCCTAGGCTTTGAGATACAAGACTCTCCCTTCCTCGGCAATTTGAACGCAAAATCACATCTAAACCTGCAATCCTGGCCAATTGGTTAAGGGACACTTGGCCTTTTCTTAATCTTTTTGTGAGCAAATTGAAAATGGGCGATGACATAAACCCCTCAAAAGCATTTTACAAAGTTCTTTCCCCCGCTCCCCCTAAACAAAGTTGAAGTACAGAAACTGTACAAGATATCCGGGATGTGTTGGACTCTGGACAGTCAACATTGTTTGGGGGGAGGAGGGGGAGAAGATATTATTAACGTGTTACTAAAAATTTGGCTTAGTGTCCCAAACGTTCTGGCCACGATTGTAGCTAAACCTAGCCAAGTTTAAAAAAGACCGCTAAAAAATTTAAATTAGATTAACGAAGTTCGTATTTTGTGTGATACAAACAAGATCATCAAATTTGTGAAACATCGATAACTTAGTCTGTTCCAGGCTCCAAGATAGTCGGAGAAGCGGATCGAGAAAACAAACTGGCGAGAAAAAACGCGTGGGCGCTGGGGAGAGACTAGACGTTTTTCCTGTGGTTTTTTTTTTTTTTTTTTTTTGCTCGTTCGCCCGCTTTTTCGCTCGTCCCCACTAACCGAGATTCCGGCACAGGCTACATGTTGAATGCCTTGTTTTAACATTCAACTTTGCAAGAAGAACCGTTCATGTTGTTTGACTGTTGCTTGACGGTCAGAGATACGAGGCCCTGAGGGGAGTCAAACCTAAAACCTTCCATACCCCGGTCGGATTCGGGCGGGATTGTCTAACCAATGAGTTACTGTGAGACTCGTGGCAATCTAGGTAATACTTCACTAGGTTAATTTTAACAGGCCCCCTGTATACTGCTTGATCAAACCGCTCCCTAACGCGCCATCAGAGATACGAGTCCCAGAATCAACCAACGCGCCATCAACTTGTCAAAAAGTCAAATAATTGGAGATTCTTGATAGTTGAAGGTGCAAAGGATATCCAGGATTTAAATATCTAAGTTAAAGAAAATCACTCTAACTTACCGTGCTAACATTGTGAGTACTTAAACAAATAATGTAGGAATGGTGTTGAGAGATTTAACTCGCAACAAGGAAAACACAACTTTTTGTTCGACTATTTTTCTTCAGTAACAACCGTTGGGCCGTTTGTCCAGATGGATACTATATGCAGGGATTATATCGTAATGACGGGAATTGGCTATACTCCATCCCGGAAGGTCGCTGCTGTAAACCCAACAATCTACCGAACAGTTACCTCCACTGCTACAATGCGGATGACACTGGTTTATCCTTGGACAAAAAAGGCTGGGGAAAATGTGCGAATTGTTATTACATGACGGGTTTCTATAAAGGCGGTTGCAACAAGCTGTACTGCACCGGAAAGTTCAAGTGTTGCAAGATGATCGATGGTGAGATGAAACAATCTGAACGATATCTTGTTTGAAAGTTGGGTCAATTGTAATGCAGAACTATTAAAGACATTCACTTTCGTTTAATGCCCATCGCAGATGACTCACTAATGGATTGTAAAGATTTTAAAGGTATCAAACTTGAAAATAAATCATAATCAGGAGAATACAGACGAAATCCTAAATCCATCGCCATGGGTTATATTCTTACATTATCTCCTGCAGTTAAATTTCTCCGTGCTGGGCAATGTTCTTTGACCCTTCCCAAGTCTTTCTGACGTGACCAAAGTCGAATGTTAGACCTCTGCACCAGGTGTTCTTTGGCCTCCCTCTTTTTTGCCGTTCTTGAGGATTTCACTTTAGGGCTTGTTTGCTGATGCTAGTGTCCTTCCTTTTCAACGTGTGACCTATCCATCTCCACCTACGAGTTCTAATTGTTCTGTTTATTGGCTGCTGGTTGGTTAGCCGCCACAGGGTGTTGTTGCTGATGGTATTTGGCCACCTTACTTTAGAATGTACCTCATTCAGGCACTTGTTGATTGAGTTGAGTTGAGTTGAAACCTTTATTTAACCACGATCTGTTTTAAAGCAAATGCTTGAGGGGTCGTGTGTACGTGTGACTAACTACCTACCTAAGAAAAATTAATATTACATTGTAATAAGACTTGATAACACTTTCATGGACAATAATTTTTATCTCCAAGTCTCTAAGTCTCTGATCCATAAAGAAAGACCAATTTTACGTTGTTGGTGAACATCCTTACTTTGGCGTTTAATCGAAATGCCTGGCGTCATTGGCTTCAACATAACGAAGGCTTTCTTTTTGCTTTCATTTTTTGATACCTCATTAGTACCTCATTGGTGCTCACCTCAGTTCCCAAGTATGTGAATTCCTCCACGTGCTGTATTTCAGTCCCTCTGATCCTGATTTTTTCCATCTACCCTTAGTTGATGTTCATGCTTTTGATCTCTGGGTTTTCTTCACAGCTATTTGTAGAGAAGCCAACCCGGGCCAAAACGGTGGATCCTGTTACTCCTACCCTGGGAGGTTAAATTTGCGAATGCAAAGCAGCATACACAGGAAAAAACTGTGAAAACGGTAACGTTTCGTCACACTACCTTTGTCATACATCTGCGTTCAGATTGTTTACAGAAATTAATGTCATCTCTTTTCTTTTCTTTTTTCTTTTTTGCAGCGATGACCATGAGCGATTTTGCAGTTACCGTTGCATCTCTTGCAGTTGCCTTTGATTTCAGTGACAATTCCTCTAACGTTATTTATAGACCCTCTGAGCCACAGGCAGCGAACATTAATTGTTTAATCAGTAACGATAAAATTTTTATGAGGAACATCAACTATAAAGACTTTAAGGTTCCAGCACTGATGTGCCCAACATTGCGCACGGCTAAACGTCATCCAGAATCTATTTCATTTATTTATTTTTTTATTTTAATTTTATTAGCTTCGCCAGAGGAAACAAAACATACAACGTAACTAAACTAAAGAAGGGATTTGATGTGCCCAACATTGCGCACGGCTAAACGTCATCCAGAATCTATTTCATTTATTTATTTTTTTATTTTAATTTTATTAGCTTCGCCAGAGAAAACAAAACATACAACGTAACTAAACTAAAGAAGGGATTTGGCTGGGACACTGCAACAGCTGAGGCCAATTACAGCGGACGCGGATAAAATAACAAGAGTATGAAATGTTAACAATAAAAATAAAACAAAAAAAGAGACTAACTACATACAATTGCAACAAGAGATCGGACGAGTGAGCAGACGGACACTATTACATTTTATACAAACATTCTTAAGCGAACACGGGTCTTCGCAGTCAAAAGAAGTGACTAACGAGGTCTTATAGTAATTAAACAAAACAGAATTAAATGATGTTAAGGTCACTGAACTAAAATCAAGTTCGTCAACTCAACAGTTCCAAATTCTACATGCTCTAACGAGAAAAGATTCCTCGCCAACTCTTCAATCACCCGATTCATTCAGAGGTGCAAAACAACCTGGACATAACAGGAAGGCGGGGGGGGGGGGGGGCGAGCATCTACTCTTTTCCTGCAAGACGTCTTCTGAATTTTGGAATCACGTTTTACCCTGGCTGCAAGGCGTTGGAACCTTGAACAAAACTGAAGTCAAAGCAGCGTTTTGCAAAACAAAGCGGAAGAACTCCATTGCAGTGATAAGCTCTTTGGCCTTTGATCCGACTTTCTAGCTATAGGTCGACAAGTCGTTAGATGCCAGGCTGGATTGCAAACACTGGTTGTGTGGGCCCCCTGTGTGAGACTATAAATACCCACCTTGCGCAACTCCACTTAAAATGATCAATACTTGTTCTCAATATCATGATTACTATAGTTTGTTATATACAAAATATTATTATCATCGATCACTTGGCTAAAAACATTTAGCAAACGATTATCAAACTTTCTCTGAAAAGATAAAGGGAAATATATACTAAATCATTTCTTCCCGGCTGCGAAGGCATGTCGCATGGCGGTGAAGGTCGAACCAATCCTTCACAGAAACTCTCTTCGTCAGAAGGGCAGTTTCATGGATCGTTGTCAAGTTCCTCATGACCTTCTTCGTCCTTGAGATCACTGCCATCCCTCAAAACCCTCTCCAAAACAGTTCGTCGCCACGACTTTTTGGATACGTAAACAAACCCACCAGCGGCAAAACCTTAGAGAAAATGGAATATTCTTTGTCTTAAAAGATGATGGCCGAGTTCGTGTTTATCGAGGGGTGTCAGTAAAATACGGGGTCGGGGTCGGGGTCGGGGTCGGGGTCCATTGTTCTTTTGTTTCGTTTTCGGTTTTATGTTTTGGTTAGGGCAAGACAACAGAAAACGAAACAAAAGAACAATGGACCCCGACCCCGACCCCGAGCCCGTGTTTTACTGACACCCTTTATCGAGCCTAGATAACCGCTGAATAGTATCATTAACATTGCAGCTTCATATAAGCAAAAATTGACTGTCAAGGGAAGGGGAAAAGTTTTTATCTCTGAAGGAGTCGACATGTCCGGAAAGGGTAAAGGGAAATGAACGTAAAAAAAAACTGAGGTCAAGAACAAAATCATGCTTTGTTTAATTGTTTACTTTTACTAAGGGGTCTTCGTTAGTTAAAGGAGACTTTTGTTACCTGTGAGAGTGATTTTTCGAGAAAGCCAGGCAAAACATTGTGGTCTACGTCATTAAAGATGTGTTTATTGTTCATCGTGGTGTAAGATAGGTAAGATGAACGTTTATTCGTTTGTCTCACGATGGAATCGCTTTGAGTTGTTGATCGAGACGTTTCGACTGCAATACTGCTAGTCTTCATCAGGCGATGAGGTCAATTGTTTACGTGTCGCTATTTGTAGCATGATGGTTCGCTGCTATTGGTGCATTTCGATCCTCATTATTATTCCGACTATTAGATGTTGTTCCCTCACAGGTCCGTTTTGTGGTTGGTCGGCTGTTGTGCTTTCTGATCGTAGGTATCCAAGCTTCTGGAATTTCGATTCCGCTATCTCTATTGATGTTATTAGGATGAAGTCTTATATGGATAGCCTCTTTGACCCTACGTGTGTACCAGTGAGGGTCACGATCAATAAACTTAACTTCTTTCCAAATAGGAAGATGCCCGGTTTCGTTAGCGCCTTCCGAAACTGCGGAGGTTTGCGTACGAGCAAGCCGTATATCTCTGTCGTGTTCTTTTATCCTGTCTTGCATCGCTCTCCCTGTTTCCCCGATGTATACTTTGCCGCACTCACATGGAATTTTATAGACGACACCGTCTTGTTTAGATGGTTCAAGGGTGTCTTTCGGTCGAACTAAGTGAGACCTAAGAGTTGTGTCTGATTTGAAGACGGTGCGTACACCTTGTTGTTGTAGGCAACGGCGAAGAACCTCTGATACACCTTTTATGTAGGGTAGAACCGCAGTAGATTTAAATTCCTGCGTAGGTTCTTTGTTGGTTGTTGGTCTTGTTGTCTTTGTGAGCTTGAAATGAAGAAGGATATCCGTTCGAAACAAGTACCGATGATAAATGTTTCTTTTCTTTAGAGATAGCTGATGGTTTAGATGTGAGGTGTTTGGCTCGGTCGTATAGACACTTAACAATACCACGTTTCACTGACTGAGGATGGTGTGAATCATAGGCTAGGTATTGGTCAGTGTGGGTGGGTTTTCTGTAAACAGTGGTGGTGAGAAGACCGTTTGAATCCCTTGAAACTGACGTGTCGAGAAAGGGGATTGTGTTATCTTTCTCGATTTCCATGGTAAAACGAATAGTAGGCTGTTGACTGTTTAGATGTTGTAAAAAGCCGTCTACATAGTCTTTACCTAAGACTGTAAAAGTGTCATCTACATATCGCTTCCAGATCTTAGGTTTATAGGTCGCTGTTGCTATCGCCCGTTCCTCAAACTCTTCCATGTAAAGGTTAGCAATAACCGCGGAGACAGGGCTCCCCATGGCTGCTCCGTCTTTCTGTTCGTAAATCGACCCGTTGTATTGGAAATACGTGGATCTTAAGACAAAGTTTAAAAGGTCAGCAATTTGTGTAGGTGTAAGGTTTGTGCGGTCGGCAAGACCGGGATCGTTTTCTAGTTTGCATAATGCGGCCTTTACGGCACCCTCGATCGGCACGTTCGTAAATAACGATTCTACGTCAAAAGATACCATGACTTCATTTTCTTGTATTCGCTCATGGCTGATGGTAGACACAAAATGAGCAGAGTTGGTAACTGTGTAGTCTGATTTGCCTGTCAACGTGGACAGGATGTCAGCTAAGTGAGCCGACAAATCGTAAGCGAAGGTGTTTACACACGATACAATAGGTCTTAATGGTATCTCGGGTTTGTGTATCTTAGGTTGACCATATATCCTAGGTGGCTGTTTGTGCCTAGGTTTGATTTTGTTGTAGACAGTTTCTTAAAGATGTCCACTTCGTTTTAAGCTAAGAAGCTTTCCAGTAAGTTTTCGGCTAAGTCGGTCCGTTGGATCTTTATTGAGGAGTTGATATGGACCTGTTTCAATGAGTGTTTTCATTTTATCATGGTATGTGTCGGTGTTCAAGACAACACTGGCGCGACCTTTGTCCGCTGGTAGAATCATAATAGAGTCGTCTTGTTTCAAGTTATTAAGGGCTTCTTGCATTTCCTTCGTGATGTTAGGCTTGGGCGGTTCAGCCTGTTGAAGGATGTTGTTAACAGATCTCCTAACGGTGTCTGCTTGTTCTGAGTCAAGCGTTCTTATGGCCGATTCAACTTTCGCGACTATTTCAGTGGCAGGAATGTTGGTTGGCGTTACTGCGAAATTCAACCCTTTCTCTAGTAATGATACCTCAGCGTCGCTGAGGGGCCGTGATGATAAGTTAATAACCCATTTATTTTTGTCGACTCGAGGTGTTTGGTCAACATGAGGTGCGTTAGAAACAGAAGCCTGTTTCTCCTCTACAAGTTTCAGAAACTTGCGTTGTTGCCGATCTTTTGTGGCAGTAAATACTCTTTGGGTATTAACTCTGATCTTTTCAAGTATGTCACTGGCCTCGTCTGCCGTGAGGGCGGCTGTTATGTCCCTGGCAGTGGATTCAGTTTCTTTTTTCGCACCTCCCTTAGCTCTCTGAGTGAGTCGTATTCTCTCCCTAAGGAACCTCATAGAGGCTAGTTCGGCTACTCTGCAAGCGCCTTTAGTTGGAACTGGTGGTTGGACCCGAAGGTCTCGCGGAATAATGTGGCTCTTAATACACCTTGTAAGAAAGGTGAGATGGTTGTTATAGCGAGCGAGCTTACGTGAGCAACGCTCGTGGCGACGAATCAACCTTAGGGCTGTGCGCCCATATTTCAGTTCAATGTCATTAAAGATGTGTTTATTGTTCATCGTGGTGTAAGATAGGTAAGATGAACGTTTATTCGTTTGTCTCACGATGGAATCGGTTTGAGTTGTTGATCGAGACGTTTCGACTGCAATACTGCTAGTCTTCATCAGGCGATGAGGTCAATTGTTTACGTGTCGCTATTTGTAGCATGATGGTTCGCTGCTATTGGTGCATTTCGATCCTCATTATTATTCCGACTATTAGATGTTGTTCCCTCACAGGTCCGTTTTGTGGTTGGTCGGCTGTTGTGCTTTCTGATCGTAGGTATCCAAGCTTCTGGAATTTCGATTCCGCTATCTCTATTGATGTTATTAGGATGAAGTCTTATATGGATAGCCTCTTTGACCCTACGTGTGTACCAGTGAGGGTCACGATCAATAAAATTAAACTTCTTTCCAAATAGGAAAACAATCACTATTTGAGGCTTTTGGCCTTCTCGAAAATGAATGATATATGACGGCCTAGAGGGTTTACATTGTTGTGCTCAAATACCGCTTGGGCTACTAGCAGTGGGCAAATAGGGGTCGGCAAAATTTTCCACCCTTAGATCACAAGAGGTTAGGTGCCTGGACTTTTAAGGATAAATATACGAGAATTAGCACCTTATCCGCCCTGGCATTTGAGATACAGGACTCTACCTTCTTCGGCGATTCGAGCACAATTTTTACAAAGTTAGCCAAGTTTTAAAAACCTGTAGCAAATCAATATTAGAGTACTAAGGTTAGTATCAGTCTGTGTGATAGAAACAAACAGTGACAAACAGCGCGGAGGACTGGTACGGTTAGTTCATTCGCTGACTTCACTAAATGTTGCGACACAGTTCACAGGAAACACGCCACGCAACACGTAAAAAATATCATTTTCAGCGTCGCAGGAATCGTTGGGAAAAGTAGAACCGCCTTTTACTTGTCGCAACGATTGTGGTAACAAAAAATTGTAAGAATTAATTTTCGTTGCAGGGTATGTTACAATTTTTCCTGCAACTTGTTTGGCAACAAGTTTCGAGACAAGGTGCAACAAAAATTGCTCAGTGTAACAGAGGCTTTACCTTCCCTCTGTCTGAAACAGTGGTAATCATTATTTTGGGATCACTGTACAGGCAAATTTTAAGGGTAATTGAGGGTAATCGAGTAATCCGTTTCGCACTCATCCGTCTCGTTTAAACCCCTTTTGGAGTTTTTCTTTGCGCTGGTCCACAGTAAGATATCTTTACAAGATCATAGAGAGACCGAAAACAGCTCAACTTTTTTTTCGTATATTTAACACGACAAAAGGGGGAAACTAATCGCTGTTCTTAAATAAGAAAGAAACAAAATGGAAGCCATATCGCCGTTGTCACAGAGCGTGAGTGACCTGAAAACCAGTCATTCTCATCTTGGTTTGGATATGCTTAACATATATCCTCTTCTATAAAGCGAGGACTAGTGCACAGCCTTTTATATGAAAAAGAGTTTCGTTTGCTTTACAATGAAGATTCATTTTCATAACTCGGAAACAATTCAGAAATGGCCTGTTGCAGTAGTTTTGGGCTGTTGTTGTTGTTGTTGTTTCTGATCATTCGTTCATTCTTTCTTGATGCTCTTTGGGAGGTGGTTGGTTTTCGTTGCGCATTTCATTATTCAAAAGTGATGCTGATTTTACAACCGTCACCACAACTTTTGGGACCTTTTAACAGTTTTTTAAGAAATGTTGAAACGTGGAACGTTGGCACATTATTTATTAACTGAAACTAACGTCCAAATTTACAGAAAATGTATTCTACGACAATTATGTTTTCTTTTTTTGTCTGGTTTGGAAGAGCCTTTCAGTGATATCCGTGATTGATTTCCCTGTTTTCAAAGCTCGGTCCACGAATTTATTTACATCGAATTATAACTAGAGCAAATGACATGTGATATATTTATTCAGCTGTTGGTTATTAATTTTTCAAAGCAGAATTAACGGCTCTGCTGCGTAAGTTAAAGCATATTCAATCGCTAGCTGTTAGCTCCTTCATAATACTCTACCAATCCTTTGGATAGAAACTTGAAAGGTATATCATTGCATTTAATTCTTTAACTTCGTATATCTCCTCTTAAAATTACCCTCAATTGAAGTTAAAGAACTCAGTCGGGGGAAATTGCGCAGATTAAACATTGTCTGCAATCTTTTTTAAAACAGAAATAACCTGAACAAATTGTTCTTGAACAGTTATGATTCTCGTGAAAATGAACTCCAGTAAACGATGAAAAATGAGTGCAACAATCATATGAATCATATTTTACCAAAAGGACCGCTAAAGACATGAAACCCACTGTAAATTAGATGTTTTTTCTGTGTGAGAAATTTGCGTGTAGAATTTTTTTGTTCTCAACTTTGCTACAGGCGATTGCCGCTAACAGAGATCACCTGTTATCACGCAAATTTGTAAAAAGATCCATGACAATACATTTTCTTGGACAATGTTCTTGTCTATACTACTGGTCTGATTACACTTTTGCACTCCGCTTTAACCATTAACGTTTTACTTTTTAAAGTGCAGGTACTTTGAATAAGCCGTGGATCAACCATGACGTCTTTATTATTCATGTTGTTCATTCTGTCGATGCTGGATATGTGTTGGAGCCAGTGCAGAACGGCAAATTGGTGGGGTGCATTTGACAGAAAAGGATGGGTGAAATGTGGGTACTCTACTGAGTACCTGACCGGTCTTTATAGAAACGACAACTGGGGATCCAACGATGGAATATTTCTCATCGAAGAAGGAAGTTGCTGCAAGGCTCCTTCACCAAATGAAAACCGACCATCAACATGCTTGAATGCCAACTGGTGGGGAGTTTTAGACAGGTTAGAAGCGTTGGTTCGAGATCTTTAAACTTTTGCTATTACACAAATCAGTGTTCAACGACTATGTGACTAGCTGGCCATGGTGCCAAGGAAACTCGCTTAGTTCTTTCTTTCTAATGCTATTCTATATTTCAAACATTTATAAACGGAAAATTTTAACGTACCATTTCGTTCAACAAGTTCACCATGCCGAATAATCTGTTTTAACGTTCAACATGGCATCACTGTTCATCTTTGTTTAAATAGCAGCCATAACATGTGTATCACTTGCTGCTAACGGCAAGAAATATGAGTCCTGGACGGAATCGAACCTATGCATTTCTGTACGCCGTTCGGATTCGAGTCGGATGCTATAACCATTGAGCTAATAGCCTGTTCCAGGCGTTAAGATAGTGGCGCGGGAATGAAAAATACTAATTTTCGCTCGCGCCCCTTTATCGGATTGGAACGTCTGGAACAGGCCCCTGACCTACTGCATAGATAGTCTTGGTTATTTGTAATACAATGTTTACCAAGTTCATTTTGAAAAGCGTCCTGCATACTGCTAGGATCAATAATGTCTCCTTCTCCAAATTAAAACGCACCATCAATCCGTCAAAAAGTCAAATGATGGGAATTCTTGATAGGTATAGATGGAATGGATCTTCAGGGTGCACATAACAACAGTAAACAACAATTTACAACGAAAATCACTCATTTTTGTGCTTGCATTGTGATTGCTTAAAGCAAATAATGTAGGCTTCTTGGGTCGGTTTAAAAGATTAAACTCGCAACAAGGAAAGAAATTCTCCCAATTATTTTTCTTCAGCAACAACCGTTGGGCTGTTTGTCCAGATGGATACTTTATGCAGGGATTATATCGTAATGATGGAAAGTGGCTCCACCACATCGAGGAAGGTCGCTGCTGTAAACCCAACAATCAGCCAAATAGTTACCTCCATTGCTACAACGCTGACGACATTGGCTTATCCTTCGACAAAAAAGGCTTGAGTAAATGTGGAGATGGGTATTACATGGCAGGTTTCTATAAAGGCAATTGCGACAAGCTGTATTGTATCGAAAAGTTCAAGTGCTGTAGTATGTACAATGGCTGCAAAATGGCCGACTGGTGGGGTGCATTCGACAGAAAAGGATGGGTGAAATGTGGTTACTCTACTGAGTACCTGACCGGTCTTTATAGAAACGACAACTGGGGATCCAACGATGGAATATTCCTCATCGAAGAAGGAAGTTGCTGTAAGGCTCCCTCACCAAATGAAAACCGACCATCGACATGCTTGAATGCCAACTGGTGGGGAGTTTTAGACAGGTTAGAAGCGTTAGTTCGAGATCATTAAACCTTTGCTATTACACAAATAAGTGTTCAATGACCATATGAGTAGCTGGCCATGCTGCCGAGGAAACTCGCTAGGCTCTTTCGTTCTAATGCTATTCTATATTTCAAACATTTATAAACGGAAAATGGTAATGTACCATTTCGTTGAACAAGCTAGTTCACCATGCCAAGTATCTGTTTTAACGTTCAAATGACATCACTGTCCATCGTTGGTTAAAGAGCAGGCTCATCATGGGTATCACTTGCTGCTAACGGTAAGAAATATGAGTCCTGAAGGGAACCGAACCTACGACTTTCCGTACCCCGTTCGGATTCGAGTCAGATGCTCTAACGCTGAGCCACTAGCCTGTTCCAGGCGTTAAGACAGTGGCGCGGGAACGAAAAATACCATTTTTCGCTCGCGCGCCTTCATCGGATCGGAACGCCTGGAACAGGCCACTGAGCTACTGCATGGAGAGTCGTGGTTATTTGTAATATAGTATTTACCAAGTTCATTCTGCCAAGCATCCTGCCTGCTGCTAGGATCAATAATGTCTCCTTCTTCAAATTTAAACGCACCATCAATCCGTCAAAGAGACACATGATGGGAACTCTTGATAGGTTGGTGGAATGGATCTTCAGGGTGCACATAACAACAGTAACTAACAATTTACAAAGAAAAATCACTCATGTTGTGATTGCATTGTGATGCTAAAGCAAATAATGTAGGCTTCTTGGAATCCGTTTGAAGTATTAAACTCGCAACAAGGAAAAAATTCTCTCATTTCTTTTTCTTCAGCAACAACCGTTGGGCTGTTTGTCCAGATGGATATTTTATGCAGGGATTATATCGTAATGACGGAAAGTGGCTCCACCACATCGAGGAAGGTCGCTGCTGTAAACCCAACAATCTGCCAAATAGTTACCTCCATTGCTACAACGCTGACGACATTGGCTCATCCTTCGACAAAAAAGGCTTGAGTAAATGTGGAGATGGGTATTACATGGCAGGTTTCTATAAAGGCAATTGCGACAAACTGTATTGTATCGAAAAGTTCAAGTGCTGCAGTATGTACGATGGCTGCAAAATGGCCAACTGGTGGGCAGGGTTTGACAGAAAAGGATGGGTCAAGTGTGACTCGTCAACACACTACATTACCGGGCTGTGGAGAAATAGAAATGGTGGTCCACAAGAGAAGATCTATTTACTTGAGGAAGCAAAGTGCTGTCCGGCTCCTGCGCCAAATCAGAACAAGCCATCAACTTGTAAAAACGCCAATTGGTGGGGGATTCTGGATAGGTAGGTGCAACTTATCTTCAGTTGATAGTTGATTTTTTTTAATACTTTGTTAACAGTTAAGCACACTGAACATTACATAAATTGATTACAAGGCAATATTGCTTAGTTAACAAATAATACATAAATTACCATGAATACACTGATTACATTGAACTGATAACTTATTTTAGAAATTGGGGACCCGGGGGCACTCAACGTTACAAGGCAATATTACTAATTTAGCAAATTATACATTGAATATATTACTGATGATTTTTTTTTTTGAGAGTCTGGGGGGAGTACAAGTGGGGAGGTTTGGAAGAAGTGTATCTTTCCTGAGTTTTATATCTTGATAGTTGATGCAACTAGTCTACATAACATCCGAGTTATAAGCAGAGCTGTGAAAGAGTACGAATATGACTGTATAGCATTAGCATTATAGTTTCGTTTTGTCAAGTGAGTCAGCAAGCTCGGGCCAGGCCAGTTTCAACTCAGTTGGCATTGGTAAAGGCCGTTGCAATACGGTACTAGTATGTATAAGATGAGGTGTAACCAATAGTGTCTGCGTCAGTCAGGAAGGTTTAGAAAAATGAATCAACACCAAAGTGTAGAGAAAAACCTTCGATTTTGATGAAAGCAATTTACTTTCTTTTAGGACGAATGTCTGGGCCGTTTGTCCAACTGGTTACTTTCTGCAAGGTCTCTATCGGAACAGCGGTGAAGGCTGGGTGCATCACATTGAAGAGGCTAAGTGCTGTAAACCGAACACGTTTCCTGATAAGTACGAAGACTGCTACAGCGAGAATATCTGGGCTTCCTTTGACAACATAGGGCTCAGCGGTTGCAAAAAACGTGGTTATTACGTGGCTGGAATCTATAAGGGAGGCTGCGATACCCTGGGGTGCATTGAGTGGCTATTTTGTTGCAAGATGTCTATCGGTTAAAGTTGCAAGCATAAGCATAACTGGTTTTATTTTTTGACCAAATGTGATGCAGAACTCAGTGTTTTATCATTATTAAATCAGTACAAAACTGTTTGACGTTTAATGAGATTATACTGACAAAT
The DNA here is from genome assembly GCA_964017195.1 of Siderastrea radians. NCBI lineage: Eukaryota > Metazoa > Cnidaria > Anthozoa > Scleractinia > Rhizangiidae > Siderastrea > Siderastrea radians. The sequence goes on along the minus strand of OZ024889.1, from coordinate 58,299,524 downwards.
CATAAATTAAACCTATGATTCAAATGTCTATCTTTAACACATTTTAAAGATCAAATGTGATGAATACAGGATGAATATAGACACTTTCACAGGTTGTCTTTGAAACATCATAGATTATAGGAAGAGTTTCACGGTTCAGCGCATGTGCGAGCGATGACTTAAGCGCTGTCAAGATAATTGTTTTAGACCAATTAGAAGCGCGTTCACAACTCTGGCGTGGCGGGATACGGTGGTAAATTGTTATAACTTGTTGTCGATAGTATGTGAAATGACAGGCCACGCACGACTGTTGCTAGTTGTTGAAGTTATTCCAACCTTCAAAATAGAGCTTGCTCATGTACAATCGTAACAGCTTTGTCCCTTTGATCAAGATTTCTCCCTTTGATCAAGATGATTTGAAGGCGATACAGCGAAATTGCGTGGTTGACCTATTGATCCGGGAGAAACCTCAAGCTGTGATACTAATTGGCGTGTTTGATGTTCTTAGAGCCGTTTGAAATTTTTGTGCTTCTGTGTGTGCTAGTTCTTTGGCAACTAGTTAGGTTTTTGGGCTCAGTTTAATTGCAAGATTCCTAAAAGCCGCTTAAAAGAGTGACGTTTAATTTATGAAAGGATCCACGAGTTTCTTAATACGTAATTTGATGTTTGCTTGCGGTTATCTGCAAGACATGTATCTTTCTTTATCACGGATGTCAGATCCAAATTAATTATTCTGAGACTCTCTTTTGATCATAAAGAAGCTACAGCTTCTGGCGCTGTCGTTTTAACTCCACTTTCGTGGTTGTGGTTAAAATAGAAATAGAATTCTTGGAGTTAAAACATTGCACCTCTGTTGTCTTATGGCGAACTACTAGCATCCAACTGATAGATCTCCAGCAGCAATTCGGACAAAGGTTATTGTTTGACCTTCTTGTGATGGTCTGTTTGTAGTTCTTAACGATTTGCCATTTCTTAATTCCTCAACAGTTAGAATGCTGGTTCGTAATTAAGACTCAAGGATTCTTCAATCTCGTGAATGTAATGTGTTCTGCCCTCCCGTCGCCAGTCTACCACGACGTCTCTTCTGACCATCCATTGACTAAAATGCCGATTTCGGCTGCTTAATCACTTTCTACATTATAAAAATCGAATTAATATTTACAACAGGAAATAGAGACTACAAAAAGTGGACAGCGAAGAGCGGATGTCCAATTAGGGCGCGATTTCAACGGATTTTTCCACCATAAGCTCAGTTCGAATTTAGTGTCGACCCGTACAATTTGTGTTTGAACCGTTCCGCTCGCGCATGCGCTTCTCCATGAACAGTGGACTTTAAGAACTGCTACTTCTATTTCGAATGGAAGAGCAGAAATCTATGCATCGAGCCAATTCTGTCCATTCTGCCTAATATTACGATAGGTCTACAAATGAAAGGTGTACTGATTTGTTCTCCAAACATGCTTTATAGTTCTGTCAACTTAAATCAATCATTAAAATCAAAATGTTTCTCGTTTCAATTTAAGTCAGCCCATTATCATGTTTTTTGGTTTCGTTTGAATATTCGAATGTTACGATGACCTTCAGCATTATTCTTTGTTAAATAACACACGTTAACACAAATTTATCATCGACCTAAGATCACTGTGAGTATACTTACCCAATCAATTAATCAGAACTTCCTCAATTTGCTATGGCGTTCCCTTACGAACAAAATCTTCAAAACAAATAAAAAAAAGATGGTCGTTCTCTACACACACAAATCGGAAAATTAAACTTTTATGTCGAAATCGCATTGCAACAGTCAAATTCTTTCACATTTACATCGAATAGAAAAAAAAGGGTAAATAAATGATTGATTGATTGATTGATTGATTGATTGATTGATTGATTGATTGATTGATTGAATACCCCCAAAATTAGTTCCAAAAATCCGCAAACGTTGAAGAAGTATTAAATTTATTTCGAACGCATTGAAGTACACGTAATAACTTAAAACGATTACAGATGGAGCGAAATATATCAACAAAAGATCGAAGTGGCCAAAAGTTAATCGAACAGCACGGAAGTGAATCGAAGCGCACAAAAATGAATCCAACCCAGCTCGTTTCCTTGATCTCGTTTCTCCCGGTTTGAAGTTGACAAGAAACGAAAATGGCCAAGGTACCGGAAGTCGCATACCGGAAATATTGTAGGGAAATGACTGCGATGCTCAAAAAGCCGGAAGACGAGGAGAGAGAGACGAAGAAACGAGGCTTGTAAGCGGTTTTTTTCGGTTCTTGCAAGACTTACCATTCGTTATGTAAGAACCGCCTTCCACTTTTCACAACGATTGTGGTAACAAAAAAATGCAAGAATTAACGTTCGTTGCAGGGTATGCTACACTAAGCAACCTTTCCTACAACTTGTTTGGCAACCATTCGAGGCAACTTACAAGAAAAAATGCTCAGTGTGACATAGGCCTTACCTTGAATTCCTTCTGTTTGAAACAGTAACAATCATTTAGGATCACTGAAGAGGCAAAATGCAAGAGTGTATTTATTTCTTCGAGTAATCTGTCTTGCACTCAACATTGCACAAATCAATCCGTCTCGTTTAATCACCCGTTTGGAGTTTTCTTTGTGCTGGTCCATAGTAGAATATCTCTACCAAATCATACAGAGACCCAAAACAGCTCAGCTCTTCTTTTGTACCTTTAAAGTGACGAAAGGGGGGAAATAATTGTTGTACTTAACTAAGAAAGAAAAAAAGTGGATGCCATCTCGCCGTTGTCATAGAGCGCGAGTGTCCTGGAATCTAGTCATTCTGATCTTGGTTTGGACATGCTCAACATTGTTAAGTAGTCCATTTCCGAGTTGCGTTTATCCTCTCTATCAAAGCGGGCTCTAGTGCATAGCTTTTTTATATGAAAAAGAGTTTCGTTTGCTTTAGAATGAAGATTTATTTTTACTCTTTCTTGGTGCTTTTTTGAGGTGGTTGATACTTACTTTACTTCGTCGCCGCAACTGTTGGGAACTTTTTACACTTTTGTTTTCAGAAATGTTGGAACGTTGGAACGTTGGCACATTTTTTAGACACAGTTTTCATTTCCTAAACATGGGGAGCTTTGGTGAGCTCAGGATTTCACAGCAAGAAGTAATTCAAGGCGCGAAGTTCTGTCAATCTACTAATGATCTTGCGGTTAGTTCGGTTCCACGGGTGGTATAATAAATTGACATTCTACTGTAACATGTTAATTTACACATCAAGTATATGCCTGTGCAATCACTGTCGGCAATACATTTCGCCAACTATGTTCTTCGGTCAGTAACAAAACGCATGATTTAGATGTGTGCGGGTATATTTTGAAACCAAAACTTGTCTGTTTTGATTGACGGTCTACACAACGAACGACAAAATCTATGCCTTGATGTACGCATTATTTATAGTTTTGAAATGACTATACACTGGGAAACAGAGTACTGTATTTCGTACGGGGACAAGTCAAATAGAACCTGGCATACATTTCTGTTTGTGACAAGGTAGTATTTTGCGATGCATTTCAACTTTCGTGTGAAATTGAAATTCGACGTTTTGTACACCCGGTGTACACCGAACACTAATAATGTACTCGCAAACCGGGCTCGCCAATCAGTTTGACCTGAGTTTGATCTGTTTGATGACGTTCCCTCATCAATTATCCCTCCCAGCCACAATCAATTGTCTACCATGTACCATACTTCAATGTACAACATATACATAGCTTTCACACAGGAAGAGACTCAATTCGTAGATCTGATTGGTGTTGAAGACTAATAAGTTAAAAGGCTACAAAATCATTAATGTTCTACTTCAGCGGAAATAACAATCTACAGAGGACAATGAGTTTACTGTGTCACTGGTAGGCTCAATAAAATAGAGCTATGGCGTCGATCGCGCGTCGTCCGAGTATCCTTGGTAGCTTTCCGCATGTTTCCAGAGTTACTGGCTATAATCGGGACCCAGGAAAGCACTGGTATGTAGTCACTAAACTTGCCTACGGCTTAAGGCTTAAGATGAATTTGCTAAGAGCGAAATTTTCACTACTTTCCTGACGAAATACACTCTAGCATCAATACATCGGAAGCCCGCCAAGCGAGGTTGTGACTTCAACCAACTTGTGACTTCAGACAACCAAGCCATAGTTTTGTTGTGTCGTCGTTTGAGCTTTATGCCAGATTGCCTCGGCAGCGAGAGTGTGCGAAAGACGGGTTGGCTCGATCCTCAAAATTTGGCCCTGTTATTGAAGCGGTAAAAGGAATTGCTTTGAACTGTGACTCACCGTGTAGTTTTGGCGGGATAAACTTCGAGTTGAATCACAGTGCTCTTTTAGGAAGCATATACACATAGATAAAGGTAATTTTGCCTTCGCATTAATCTGCTCTGTGCTCCTTTAGGTAGCACATACCCAAGGACTCAAGTAATTTTGCCTTCGCATTAATCTGCCCTGTGCCCTTTTAGGTAGCACATACCAAAGGGTTCAGTTAATTTTTCCTGCGCATTAATCTGCCCTGTGCCCTTTTAGGTAGCACATACCCAAGGACACAAGTAATTTTGCCTTCGCATTAATCTGCTCCGTGCCCTTTTAGGTAGTACATACCCAAGGGTTCAGTTAATTTTTACTTCGCATTAATCTGCCTCGGCCCTTTTAGGTAGCACATACCCAAGGACACGGTAGTTTTGCCTTCGCATTAATCTGCTCTGTGCCTTTTTAGGTAGCACATACCCATGCAAGGACACAAGTAATTTTGCCTTCGCATTAACCTGCTCTGTGCCCTTTTAGGTAGCACATACCCAAGGGAACAAGTAATTTTGCCTTCGCGTTAATCTGCTCTGTGCCCTTTTAGGTAGCACATACCCAAGGGTTCAGTTAATTTTCCCTTCGCTTAATCTGCTCTGTGCCTTTTTAGGTAGCACATACCTAAGGGTACGGTTAATTTTGCCTTTGCATTGATCTGCTCTGTGCTCCTTTACAAAGCATATACCCAAGGGTATGGCTAAAATTAATCTGCTTTGTACGGCTAATTTTGCTTTCGCAGCATATAAATGTCCAAGGGAATCAATCGTGCGCGCGTCACGATTCTACGCAGCGGGCGATTTTCGCGCTGGCTCGCGTTCTTTTTAAATTGATCGACTGTCCCTAAGCGAAAACAGAGATTGCTCGTAATCTGTACATGAGCAGAACCTAATCAGAATCAACAAGCAACCCCTTTTTTATCGGAGACGCTAGAATGTAAATAATAGTTAACGTTACGACAGAGGTTAGGTTACGCAAAGGTGTTATGGAAGACTTTCATTCTTCCTCTAACGTTACGGTTCTTGATAACTCCGCTCTTGCGGAAACTTTGTTTTATAAAGGGTCACCCGGCGTGAAATTAAATATAAACCCAGCTGATGTACACATCCCACCCAACGCGCGCCGGCTTGAACCAGTATTGATATCTCAGAATCATTCACGCTGGTGGTCCAGGAAAATTTACACAGAACAAACCGAGAACCACGTAAAGCAGCGGAAATGCTCAATACCCAGGTTAATGCTACTTTGATGTATGCCCAGGATCCAGCGAAGCGATGCCCCGATGGCCTTCCATGTCCAGTCACGTCAACAAGATCGAATAAACAGTAGCAAATATTGCAGTGAAATTTATCTCGCAAGCAGGCTTCCTCTTTGGCTTATGTCTTATGCAAGCGACAAAAGCCGGGGTACTTGCCCCGCCTGTGCCCTCGAAGTAACTACTCTCTTTGTTTGTTTGTTTTTTTAGTAGAAATCAGTTTAGTTACTTGATAAAAAATAAGCTGCAATCAGGTTAAAATTTCATTGCGATCTTGTTTGCATTAGTCATACAAAGGGACAGACAAAAGAAATTCAATGAAACCAAGCCAAGAAATTTCTTGCGAACACTTGATCCACGCCGGCTTTCACGTTGTAGGGCAAAAAAGTGCCGCTGTTTCTTAAAAAAAACTTAAACCTTAAAACAAAAACTGAAAACAGTTTTGACAAAACACCAGCGAAAGCCCCGTAGCATAGTGTCATTGTTTTTGGAATTTATTCTTTCCATGGCAACCATATTTTGACAGGAACGGTTGTAAAACTTTGGATTTTTTGCTTTTGTTTTAATAGAAATTATTAACTTTTATATTGTTAAACTGTGTTCTTTCAACCAAAAATTATTAACTCATGCGCCTTGGCTTGTATATTTATATGTACATATTTTTAAAGCGTTTTAAGATTGATGCTGATTACTTTTATATCAATGCGAGATTTAGAGAAATCGAGAATTCCATGATAGCTGGAGGTGCTATATTAACCCCCACTCCACCCTCCCGTGGCCTGTGAAGAAGTAAAAAATACCCGCTCAGAATTTGTGGCTGGATGTTATTATTGTCATTACTAACGGCCAAATTTACAGAAAATGATTTCTACCACAAATATGTTTTCTTTTTTTGTGTGACTTGGAAAAGCCTTTCAGTGATACCCGTGATTGATTTCACTGTTTTCAAAGCTCGGCCCACGAATTCATTTACATCGAATCTAAACTAGAGCAAATGACATATTTGTTCAGCTGTTGGTTATAAATTTTTCAAAGTAAAATTAACGGCTCTGCTGTGTAAGTTAAAACTCATTCAATCGCTGGTTGTTGGATTCGTCGTAATACTCTATTAATCCACTGGATAGAAAGGTATATCATTGCATTTAATTCTCTACTTTCGTAAATCCCTTCTTAAAATCACCTTAAATTGAAGTTAAAGAACTCAGTCGGGGGAAATCGCGCAGATAACACATTGTTTTCAATAGTTTAAAAACAGAAATAACCTGTACAAGTTATTTTTGAACAATGATGATTATCATGAAACTGAACTCCAGTAGACGATGAAAAAAAGTACATTGATCACATGAAGCGTCTTTTGCAACACGGACCACTAAAGATGTGAAACACACTGTGAATTAGATACTCTTCCTGTGTGAGAAATTTGCGTGTAGAATTTGTTTGTTCTCAACTTTGCTGCAGGCGATTGTCGCTAACAAATATGAACTATTATCACGCAAATTTGCAAAAGAGCAATTACAATACAATTTCTTTGACAATGTTCTTCCATATACTATTTGTCTGCTTACGCGTTTTTACTCCGCTTTAACTATTAACGTTTTATTTTGGTAAGTGCAGGTACTTTGAATAAGCCGTGGATCAACCATGACGTCTTTACTGTTCATGCTGTTCATTCAGTCGATGCTGGATATGTGTTGCAGCCAGTGCTGTCCAGCTCCTGCACCTATTCAGAACAAGCCATCAACTTGTAAAAACGCCAGTTGGTGGAGGATTCTGGATCGGAGGGTGCAATTGATCTTGATAGTTGATGCAACTAGTCAACATAAGATCCAATTTATAAGCTAAGCAGAGTAGTGAAAGTATACGAATATGACTGTATAGCATTAAAATAGCTCAAATAGCTTTCGTTTTGTCGAGAATCAGCAAGCTCGGGCGAGGCCAGTTTCAACTCAGTCGGCATTGGTAAAGTCCCTTGCAATAGGGCACATGTATGAATAAGATGAGGTGTAACTAATAGTGTCTGCGTCAGAGGAAGGCTTAGAAAAATGAATCCACACCAAAGTGTAGAGAAAACCACCGTTTTAATATTTGATATTGTATTCACTTTCGATTTTAATGAAAGCAATTTACTTTCTTTTAGGACATCACGAGCCAGAGAGAACCGGAAGTTTAAAAATTCCCAAGGTCTGGTTGCTAGGGAGTGACGTCATGGGCTTGCAAGTTGGCCGTCACCTTATTTGACTTGCGGTTTCACACCCGCAGCGTTTCCATCGGGCTCTTTCGACTTAAAGTTCTAAAGAGGTTGGATTTCATAAATATTTTGACAAGAGCGGTAAAATTCGATTATTCAATCTTTCACTCCTTTCCTTCTGCGAATGGATGCTCTCGATAATCGGCGGGTTCGAGCTCTCTACAAGCGCTTCAGGGAGTGTTTTTAACTAAATTAGAAGATGTGTGAAATGCGGCGTTTCAGTGTAGTCCGTTCACTGGCAAGTTTTATGAACGAAGTTGCCAAGTACCAGCTCGCAGACGTGGGGGGCTTTCTGATCTTTCTGATCGGAGAGTTATCAAAGAAGAGCTGTTTCTTATTTGGTGTTGCTTTTGCCATTCCACGTTACAAATGTAAAGCAAGCAAAGCGTGATATCGGGGAAAATTACCTACAAACAATGCAGTACAGACTAGAAATCACTACGGCGAAACGTCTTCAGGTAATGAGAGGAATCCACTGTAACATGTAACTGGTAGTCTAGCGAAATAAGCGTACAACGAGGTAAGTTATTCCTTCGATCGTTTCTTTAGATAAGGTAAACGCTTGCGTCCGCTCGCTCGCAATCTCTCCTTTCAGGGATAATCGAGCGAAAAAAACACAGCAGCAGCGAGCGCCAAAATCGCCTGCCACGTGGAAACGTGGGCCGCGCCTGATGAGCTGCTGCTGTAAGCGTACGCCACGTTTATATTTATTTTTAAAGAAAAGTAGCTCTTTCACAAATGCGGTTTTCAAAGAGGTCCTTAACGAAATAAATAAACTAAACATCTATGAACTCTTTCGTAAGAAAATAAACAAGTGAACAAGAAGCCCTGTTATACACTCTGTAGTAAAAATAACATAATTGAGTTGACACGCGCATTTGAATACCTTTTCTCGTTCACCCAGGTTGGAGTCCATGGCATCACCGTATGCCTGAACACTTCTGGGATGTGCAACATAACACAAACATTTTGAGACAGAATTTTAGACAAATGTTGATATCTTTTCCTGGTTCACCCAGGTTGGAGTCCATGGCATCACCATATGCCTGAGCGCTTCTGGGATATGCAACATAACAAACATTTTGAGACAGAATTTTAGACAAATGTTGATATCTTTTTCTGGTTCACCCAGGTTGGAGTCCGTGGCATCACCATATGCCTGAGCGCTTCTGGGATATGCAACATAACAACCATTTTAAGACAGAATTTTAGACAAATGTTGATATATTTTCCTGGTTCACCCAGGTTGGAGTCCATGGCATCACCGTATACCTGAGCGCTTCTGGGATATGCAACATAACAAACATTTTGAGACAGAATTTTAGACAAATGTTGATATCTTTTCCTGGTTCACCCAGGTTGGAGTCCATGGCATCAACGCATGCCTGAGCGCTTCTGGGATATGCAACATAACAAACATTTTGAGACAGAATTTTAGACAAATGTTGATATCTTTTCCTGGTTCACCCAGGTTGGAGTCCATGGCATCAACGCATGCCTGAGCACTTCTGGGATATGCAACATAACAAACATTTTAAGACAGAATTTTAGACAAATGTTGATATCTTTTCCTGGTTCACCCAGGTTGGAGTCCATGGCATCAACGCATGCCTGAGCGCTTCTGGGATATGCAACATAACAAACATTTTAAGACAGAATTTTAGACAAATGTTGATATCTTTTTCTGGTTCACCCAGATTGGAGTCCATGGCATCACCATATGCCTGAGCGCTTCTGGGATATGCAACATAACAAACATTTTAAGACAGAATTTTAGACAAATGTTGATATCTTTTCCTGGTTCACCCAGGTTGGAGTCCATGGCATCAACGCATGCCTGAGCGCTTCTGGGATATGCAAACATTTTAAGACAGAATTTTTAGACAAATGTTGATATATTTTCCTGGTTCATCCAGGTTGGAGTCCATGGCATCACCATATGCCTGAGCGCTTCTGGGATATGCAACATAACAACCATTTTAAGACAGAATTTTAGACAAATGTTGATATATTTTCCTGATTCACCCAGGTTGGAGTCCATGGCATCACCATATGCCTGAGTGCTTCTGGGATATGCAACATAACAACCATTTTAAGACAGAATTTTAGACAAATGTTGATATATTTTCCTGGTTCACCCAGGTTGGAGTCCATGGCATCACCGTATACCTGAGCTCTTCTGGAATGTGCAACATAACAAACATTTTGAGACAGAATCTTAGACAAATGTTGATATCTTTTCCTGGTTCACCCAGGTTGGAGTCCATGGCATCAACGCATGCCTGAGCGCTTCTGGGATATGAAACATAACAACCATTTTAAGACAGAATTTTAGACAAATGTTGATATCTTTTCCTGGTTCACCCAGGTTGGAGTCCATGGCATCAACGCATGCCTGAGCGCTTCTGGGATATGCAACATAACAAACATTTTAAGACAGAATTTTAGACAAATGTTGATATCTTTTCCTGGTTCACCCAGGTCGGAGTCCATGGCATCAACGTATGCCTGAGCGCTTCTGGGATATGCAACATAACAAACATTTTGAGACAGAATTTTAGACAAATGTTGATATCTTTTCCTGGTTCACCCAGGTTGAAGTCCATGGCATCAACGTGTGCCTGAACACTTCTGGGATATGCAACATAAACATTTTGAGACAGAATTTTAGACAAATGTTGATATCTTTTCCTGGTTCACCCAGGTTGGAGTCCATGGCATCACCGTATGCCTGAGCGCTTCTGGGATATGCAACATAACAAACATTTTAAGACAGAATTTTAGGCAAATGTTGATATCTTTTCCTGGTTCACCCAGGTTGGAGTCCATGGCATCAACGTATGCCTGAGCGCTTCTGGGATAGGCAACATAACAAACATTTTAAGACAGAATTTTAGACAAATGTTGATATCTTTTCCTGGTTCACCCAGGTTGGAGTCCATGGCATCAATGTATGCCTGAGCGCTTCTGGGATATGCAACGTAACAAACATTTTGAGACAGAATTTTAGACAAATGTCGTACATCCTTTCTGGTTTACCCAAGTTGGAGTCCTGACATCACCGTATGCCTAGAGGCACTTCCGGGATAAAAGTCTCACATTCTCCGTACTTTTTCTGAAGAATCGCCCTCCAATTTAATGGAGAAAAAAAAAGTGATTCTTGTCTTATTATCAATAACCCCCCTCCCCCAAAAACAATCCTACCTCAAAGATAAGCCCCTGAAAAAACGGTTCGGAATTATTGCCTTATTTTATTATCGCACGCGAAGCCTGTGTATTTCACGACCGCCTGCTTAATGGTCACTTTGTTTTCTTTTGACTAAATATTTCCTTTTTCTGATGCTTGTGCCTATTCTCAGTGCACCAAAAGAACCACCAAACACTTCAGTTAGTGAGGAGCTCTGCGCTGTCAAATGTTGTCCGTATTTCGCAAGTTGGAACCAGAATAAAATTGGAGGTGCTTATAATTATTCCGGTGCGACTTTCGAACCGGTGTGAGTTTATTTTGGTTCGCTCTGTATTTATTTTACATGATACCGGAAAGTACACAAGAAGACATAGCACAAAGGACACGCGAGAGACACGAGCGAGCGCGAAAATCGCCTGGAGCGTCAAAACGTGATGCGCGCGTTATGAGCATGTTCACGTGCGACATGTCAGGGTCTTCTTTTTGCCTGACTACTCTTGAGTGAAAAGAGACTGCTCGTAGTCTAGATACTGGTCCAGAATCCTATGTCGGTCAAATTCAGTCTTTGTCTTACTATTTCATGGCAGATGGAGCTCATCGTCGCAAAAACGGAATATTTAAACGCGGTGTAAATCTCCTACCGGAAAAGGATAATATTAGCTCGTCTGGAAGAAATTTAAGCGGCTGATAATTTCACGTAGTATTTCAGCGTTGATATCCTTGTTTCAGGCTTTGCCGATCGAGTGAAGCGGGATGAAATTTTTAATTATTTTGCAGTATAACTAACGCCAGGACAGTGTGCTTTTTGGTTGCTAAGAGCGTCTGGCTCGTTATGGAACGTCGTTTGTCCAACTGGTTACTTTCTGCAAGGTCTCTATCGGAACAGCGGTGAAGGCTGGGTGCATCACATTGAAGAGGCTAAGTGCTGTAAACCGAACACGTTTCCTGATAAGTACGAAGACTGCTACAGCGAGAACATCTGGGGTCCCTTTGACAACATAGGGCTCAGTGGTTGCAAAAAACGTGGTTATTACGTGGCTGGGATCTATAAGGGAGGCTGCGATAACCTGGGGTGCATTGAGAGGCTATTTTGTTGCAAGATGTCCATCGGTAAGTTGCAATTTTCATAAGCATAACTGGTTTTATTCTTTGACCAAATGTGATGCAGAACTGACTTATCAGTATTAAATCAGTATGGTTGGCGTTTAATGAGATTGTACTGACAAATCATAAATTAAACCTATGTGATTCAGATGTCTATCTTGAACATTTTTTAAAGATCAAATGTGATGAATACAGACATGCTTTAATTTCACAGATTGTCTTTGAAACATCATAAATTAAGTTTGTGATACCTCTATTTCGAGTGGAAAAACAGGAATCTATGCATCGAGCCAGTTCTGTCCATTGTGTCTAATATTACGATAGGTCTACAAATGAAAGGTGTAATTTGTTGTCCAAACATGCTTTATATTTCTGTCAACTTAAATCAATCATCAAAATCAAAATGCTTATCGTTTCAATTTTATTCAGCCCTTTATCATTTTTTGGTTTCTTTTGAATATTCGAATGTTAAGATGACCTCCAGCATTATTATTATTATAAATAGCACACGTTAACACAAATTTATCATTGACCTAAGATCACTTTGAGTATACTTACCCAATCAATTAATCAAAACTTCCTCAATTTGCTGTTATCTACTAATTAAACGTCCTTTCTTTTTTAAGGCTGATTTTCGCTGTGCAAGATACAATTTTAGCGGGATAAAGGGAATTGGAGCCCAGATAACAGCACGATTTCTTTGGATGAAAAATGGGGATGGAAAAACTGAAGGAATTTAACAATATATATAAGGCAGTTGAAACAAACAAACAAACAAACAAACAAACAAAGACGATAAAGACGATCTCAGCTCCCCCGAGGCAGATAAAGTTAATATCAAGAAAATAAAGAAAATATTTCTGAATTAATGCTGTGTTCTTTTTTCCATTACAGTGTCACATGTAGGGGATTATAGTTTCTAAAACATTTTTTCTTCAATTTTTGGCCAACATGAGTTTATAACAATTTACAAGTCGCATCGAATAATATATAATTGCTGGCAGGAAAATGGCTCTAAAATTTTCCCTTTAGTAGTATTAACACATTGACCCCTGAACCACCCGTAACCGCCCTTCTTTAACCACGTCCCTTGTACCACTTGTGACGTCATCAGTTTTAACGGTCCTGGACAACTTTGGCAACTACCTTGTGTGGGGAGATGAGATCTTTCAAGCATACCCAAATGAGCGCGATTCAGTCAAACAAACCAGAGAAAGACGCAAAAAACCGTGTAACTTTGAGCAGAAAATTCCAATGAAAATCTTGTCCCACTACACACTGGTACTTCCTTCAAAAACAAATTCACGATCCTCGAACGTTTTGCAAAATCTTTTCCCACCGAAAGGTAGCCTAGTAAATGCCCCACAAAAGAAAAAAAAGGGGGGGAAAGAAAAGCAAAAGAAGCGGGGAGGGGAGAAAGCAAAAGGTAAAAGACGAAAGGGCAGCGAAACTTTCTCGAAAAAAATCTCGAAATTTTGCTTTCTGCGCATGCCCGAAACTTGGAAAGCTGTAATTTGGCATCAGGAACAAAAGCTAGTCCAGTGCTCGACTTGTAAACAACGCTTTGGACAGTTTGGATTCTTTTCGGCTAGACAGGCGGCCAAAAAACGGCTTGACTCGCTTCGAAAGGCATTTTTTGGCAAAATGTCCAGGAGTCAATAACTTTTCCAGGATAGCTACCTTTAGTCTAAACTAAAAACATTCTTAGTGTTCAAGCAGCTTCTATTAATAGAAGCAATTTGAATCAGACATAAGTAGTCTAAATCCTCTACGAGATGAGCTAAATCCTAACTAAACGGTTAATTTGGTTATCTAACTGTTACTTATTTACTGTTGTGCACTGTCAAAAGCCCCTTTTTGAAAACATTAGAAAACATAAAACTCTGGAAAAAACAATTCAGGATTAGGTTAGTTACGTTAATTATGCGATCTCGACAGACTTCAGGGATCTTTGAGTCACTCCAAATGTATCGCCATGTGAATTATCACTGAATAAGACGCGCTTTCGCGGACAATTATGACAGAATAGCCTTGTCAGAGACATCTTAAACTTAGAAATTCTGAAGCTATAAACAACCGGATTCAGAAACGAATTGGCGTATTGAGCCACCCAGAAGAGCTGCAGTGGAGTCGAATACGCGTGAAGCAGGTGTCTTATGAACACAAGACCGATACCAGGAGGCAAACAAGTTATGATCGACAGGGTTGTAACAATCAATAGAGTCTTAGCAAGCTTTCTGTTTTGCTCCATAGACCTGCTAGTTTTGGTGGGCAACCGATTCTGGTTCGTTGAAATCCAAATCGCAAAATAGGCAACAATGATGACCAGGACTGAGATAATCACAGTAACAGCCATCACGAATCGATAGGCAACACTAAATATACCGAAATGTAAAGTTATAATAGCATTTGACAATGCTATAAGCCAGACGATTCCCACGGATACGTGGTAGTGTCATATGTTGAAAAGACGATGGTGAAACGGCCACAATATGGCGACCACTCTCTCTAAAGAAATCAAAGCCAGTGATGGTATTGAAGACAGGGTGGCTGCTTTATTTACATTGTTACTTATATCTCTTTCGGTCATCACTGCAATTCCATCCCACAGCCACAGTATTAGAGCTATCCCCACTTGTCGCGGAGTTGCCGCGATAAACTGGAAACGAGCTAAAAATTAAGCTAGGTTACCTTGAGAGAAGGCTTGGTTACGATGGAAACTGGTGACTTTTGAACAACGTGTTTGGAGGAACAATTTGGACATTTTGTAGTTTTAAAAACTTGGACTTTTGTAGTTACATTTGGACCTTTCGTAGTTTAATAGTTGGATTCGGCAACACCACTAAGATATCAGCAACTGCAAGATTGATGAGTAAATAGCTGGTGCGTTTCAATCGTTTCCGAATACTAAAGAAGATGTAAACTGTGAAAGTGTTTCCCGTGACAATCAAAAATGCTTCACAGATGTATATCACCATCCAAGGGACACCAATGAACAAATGGAAATGGTTTGACCCTGTGCTGTTCATGTTTTGGACCTATATTATAGAGAAAAGAGACGAGAAATAAGTTTAAGAAAACGTATGGTTTTAAAAATGAACTAGCGTACGCAAGGCTTTTTTACATACCTTTCTGTTTTGCGGGCGGTTAACTGATGAAATAAATCGTGCAATCTGATTCGTTGATGGAGTGGTCCAGCTTTCGTACAGATTGCTTCAGACCATTTACTTTATGCACACCTTATTTTGCGTGTGAAAATTAAAAATCTTATAGACGTTGTTTTTGTTGGCGTGAACAATGAAAATAACTCAGCCAATAAATGTTTCAGTATACATCTAGATCTCACGCTTGGGAAATAAAACCCATCAGTTGCTTAAACTTAAAACGGATAGCAACAGTGCCTTGGAAAATTAGATCGCTAAATCGAAAGCCGTTAAATTAAAAAAAAAAGTAAAATAAGGAATACCTGAAATAGCGTATGTCGGCGTGACTCTAACTTCCCAACTCACTACTGCGCGAAACAGGATAAGAATTCCCACGATGAATCTGTTAATTTCATGAACTGAATTCCCAGAAAGGATGGAATTCCTAGGAATTCTTAAGAATTCCTAGGAATTCCAAACGATTCCAAGACATGCAAATTAGGAAAAACATAAAAGCTTGGAATTTCTGGGAATATACGGCAATGTGTTAAAACTGTACTTGGAATAATTAGAAATTCCTAGGAATTCCCAATAATACCAAAACTGATAATGAAAGGGCTTGGGAATGTCTGAGAATATATGGGAATGGCTATATTAAATGGCTTGGGCTAATAAAAATGGTTGGGAATTTATGAGAATAAATAGGAATGACTAAATTAAATATGAGAAATATTGGCAATTTACTTGGAATAGCAACTATAAGTCCCTGACTTAAATACTTGACAGACTTCAAGTTGAGGATATTTCAGTGAAATGTCTTTGGAACTTCCAGGAAGTTATGAAAAAGGGCATTTAATGTATCACACAGTCAAACAAGTCTTAACTTGTTTTCTAAACATTGAGATATTCCTGAACCTTTGAGGACAGGTCAGGCAAACAAAATTGAAAGGTCCATACATGACTCAAAAATTAATAAATAAATAAATTCCTTGTGTAAATTACGTGTTAGTTTGCTTGTTGAATTGAGGACACCAACTGAATAAAGGATGAATACATACATGTTCCAAAGCAGCAAAAGCATCTTATTATGCTACTATTTTCTGTTTACAGAAAAAGTATATCCTTAAAAATTGTCCAGGACACAAGTAACTATAAAGCGTCTTAAAAAAAATATTGTTCATAACACAGCTTCAACCACACTCCATTGAAGTTAGGCAGTGTACTAGGCATGGATTTGCAGAGTTCCCTTTGAGAAAGAACACTTTTTTCCACAATGTCCTCTTCCTTTGCCAGTTGAAATTTACCTCTGAAAATAAAGTATAAAATAAAAGTAAACGAGAAGTCATGAAATGATGCCTTCAAATAGATACTATTATCATACCATCGTACGACCTCACTCATGCAGTTTTATTGAAAACATACTCAGGAGATGATGTGTGTAGGGGCAGATACATGAGCTGGTCCAGAAGAGCTGTCCAGCTCCGCACACATTGTCACCTGATTACTATAGTGTGCACACAAGTCTTCATTCATTTAGTATTTTATCAAGACCTTTCCGTAACTTTCCAATCAAATTCAGCCTTAAAATGGTGGTATGATAAAATACTTCTTGACTACGCTGTATTAGTTAGGTCAGGCTGGACGGCAAAATATTTGGATCTCGGTCATGGCGCATGGAACTACTCTGCCCGTATTTCATGCGCTAGAGCCAAATACTTTCCCATCCAGCCCTCCCACTCAGTCAATAAGTATATATTATTATTACACATTGTAGGAGACAATTACACAACAATGACTTTTAAGAGCATATCACGTAATTATTGACGACAGGACTTGTGATTATTTCACTCTAATGACTTCATTTTCTTGTGGATTTCATGTTAGTAAAGAAAATGAATACAACAGTAGGTAATGTCGAGGAAGGGATTTAAGAACCCCCAGCCACTTATTTACAAGTGCATCAATGTTTTGAAAATGAACAATTTAAGAGACCATTCTTATTCAATGACATGCAAATGGGGTCAGATATTCTTAATTTTTTGCTTGTCGACCGCAGGGTCAGCTGTACCCAATGTTTTGACTGAGTAACAGTTTGATTAATATTAATGTTTGTGCTGCTCCACTGTATACAAAGCGAGCTGTTGTAAAGATCGTTTCTGAACTGGTTGCAGAACGAGAGTGCTCCTTGATGATATAAAGCTGTATAAACTCGAGCATACAAATAATTCTTTTATTCAACCTATTCAATGGCAAGAAAATTCGACATCTCCGACATTCCTCTAAAAGTCTAACTCATTATTAAAATTTGAATATGTTTCAAATGAAGCTCCTTTTTTTCACAGGATGTTTATGTGTGGGCACCATACTCGGCTTTTCTGTCGACACAAAATGGGCCGTTCCATGTAATGTCTGCAACTCCCCCCCCCCCCACCCCCTACTCCCATTGAAGTACAGGGAAATCCTAAAGGGAAGGGAGGGGGTTTCAAAAGTCATTTATGAAGGAGTAGCTATTTCGGTTCCTTTGATCTCTCAAAAACATCTCCCTTTTTTAGTGGGGGTGCATACATTAAATGGAATGGCCCAATGGCATCCAACTGCATAAGACATAGTTTAGAATCTGTTCAAGAAATTAAAGATTAATACTGTACCTTTATGTAAGAGAAGGTAGCTTTGCATCGAGTACTTCAACTCTTCAACCACTGGAATAAAAAGACTATCCATGTTTTCCTTTCTGGCGTACATAAACGACACGGCGATAGCCACCAAATACAAACAATCCGAACACTCCAGGAAAGAATCACTGGTCACTGGTTACGCGCGCCTGCAATTTTCAAGCGTGCGGTTGTAAGTCACATGACCTCTTGAAAGCGGCCCGGTCGCATGGCTGTCTAACCGGTGAGGCCGCCATTTTCAAATTACGTTGAGGTGGTGCCAAGAGTTGCAAGTTTATCATACGCGAAAATGGTTTATTACACTATTCTTTTGGACTACTTTCGCTTACGATAAGTGAGGCTCAACCCAAGTTGCTTCAGTGGAAGTTGATAGTAAAGATGGTGGATAATTGTTCGATTCAAGGTGGTTGTAAACAGACTAACCGATTTCAAGGTAAGTGACTTACATTTTATTTTCTATCGAGGGCTTAAACAAATTAGTTCCCTTCTTTGCGACATTCTGCCAAATGAGTGTAACAAGCCTTAATACAGTGTGTAAAGCGTGCAATTCTTCAAGGAACAGAAATCAGAAGGGCCGTTGTTCAGTAAAATTGCCCCCAGGGTGGACAGTGTTAATTCTCACTGGTTAAAAGTAATAACGAATTCAAAACCACGTGTTAGTAGAGTGACTAACGCTTTTCATAATAAGTTTAGTTGAAGGTAATTTCATGTTGCCTACACGCTAAGCAACAATTCAGTTTCTCTCAGATATGTGAGCACATTAAATTGAATGCATTAAAAGCCTACATCTGTAAATTGTTCTTCAATGACCAGTCAAAGGCGATTGAACTTGAAATGAACATACATTTGCCAATTTAGAAGGAGTGAGTTCTTAAACGTTTTGTGTGATTTAAATATATTATTGATTTTTTAAATCAAAGATACTGATATGTAACAACATGGTTTCATAAAATTAGAATGAGACCTCAGGTCTTTCCATTTGCATTTGACAATGCTCCAGTGGCTTAAGGTGGAATTTTGTGCATTTCTAAAAGTTTCCTTTTTAAGGGGTTTGCATATGGAAGATTTTCATTGCAATCAACAATTTTAAAGTGGTTACCAGACTCATGGGTTTGTTCCAAACATTTGTGAATGTCCAGTGTGTGCCTAGATACATGTACTGAGCAATAATTTATCATGTGGGCATATAAAACCCCAAGACGTGAAACTCACATTGTCAAGAGGGTTAAAGACACATGTTTGACTGAAGCAGAGTTCAGCCATCTATTACACGTTGCATAGCTTTAAAAATGTTAAAACTTCAATTTCTTGACGAAAGGGGTCTTTGGATCACACTCCGTGATGCGAAACACAACATCCTGCGACAGAATTAAACACAATATTAAGCCGGACAGGGGATTACAAACATCAGGAAAGAAACTCATCATGTTGCAGATTATAGTAATTTCGATTCTTTAATAATTGTCTGTGACAAATTCAAATATGAGAGGCTGAAAAACCTATCGAGTTCTTAAATGAGATAAATTCAACGTACCTTATATGTCGCTTAACAGACAATCCGAGGTCATATTTAACTGAACTCCATCATATAGTGATCTGAGAAAGATTGATGTGACCTCAAGATCAAAGTCTTGGAAATGCGACATTATTTTAAGTTGTAATGCTCAATTCAGTCACCATTTGAAAATCCTCCAAACTAAACCCACTACAAAAATGCAAGAGGCAGCATTGGTCGAAAGACTGAGATACACACATGTATATAAAGTGCAGTGTACAAAGATGTGAAGTAGGAGTCGTGCAGGCCTTCCAACCCCATTTTATAACTGAAAAATTCACATGGTCTTTGGGTAGGGTGTGATGAAGAATTCTTGTTACCAATTTGGCAACTAATTTTCAGGATTTGGTTGACAATGCAGAAAGTTTAGGCACATTGGCAACTGTATTAGGCACAATTTCTTGCCCTGTGTAAAGTGTGTTGAACTGACTCTAGTTAGCCTGCGAGCAGGCACACTTAGTGTGCAATTCGCGCGAGTATCTTGGCGGCGGAAGTCGGCAAGCAAAGCGGGCCAGCGAGAAGAATGGTGCGAGGAAAAGTGAGCCTGGACGAAAGCCGTTGAATTTTGAATTCCGCCCTGTGAGGTGACAAGTCTTAACTGTCAAGGTATCGTATCTAACCAGTCAGCAAGCGAAGCAAAATCTAAACAAACACCACAGCAGATTTTCACACTCGAGAGGATCGAGTTCTTTATGAGTGTGCCAGAATAGTGTAAAAGAAAATTATAAACACAGTTGACAATTTTTGCCGCATTTAAATTAGACTTTCCACAAGTCGACCTCACGAGTTTCAGAGCACAAAAGCCATAAAGTGAGTGGAGCAAGCTTTTTAGGCTGCGAAGCGGTGGAGCGACGAAGTCCTGCACCATATAAAATGGGACAAAGGACTTTTTTGAAAGTGTACATTTTAAAAATGTGTTCTATTCGAAATCAGTATACACTGTAGAATTTAAAAATATCAAACTCCAGGGATATGAAACTTGCAATAACAAAGAGTATCGAGCTGCTACCTCAGAAGACTAATCACCCTTACATTATGCGTTGCAAACATCTGTAACCAGGAACAAGCGATACCATCTTCCCACAATGACAAATAACCGAACTCAGTGTAACAATGACTGCAAGATAATGCCCATTGCATGGTCAAAAAAAGATGTTACATTTCCTTTCATTACAGAGATCCCAAGAAGATAGGCTTGAAAACCACCATGCACTAAAACCAGTGTGGCTGATATTCCAAAAAATTGCACAAAACTGCAATCGCTAACCAGACGCAACCAGCTGAGTCACGTTAAGAAATTGAATCGATTGAAAAACTGACAGACTGTGAACAGTTGTCCTATTTTCCTTCTCGCTAAAAATTAGAAGAAGAAAGAGACTGCTCGCAGTCTAAGAAACCGAGAAAGGTGACAACCAGTGACACCACTTTGCTTGTTATTTGCCACAATAATAAAGTCTGTTATCGTGTGTCATTTCAAACCAATCAGAATGCTGCGTTCATGGCGGAATGCGGAGAATTCAAAATTCAGTGGCTTTTCTGCAGGCTCACTTTTCCTCGCACCATTCTCGCCAGCCCGTTTTGCTTGCCGACTTCTGCCGCCAAGATATTTTGTACTTGCACGAATAGCACACTAAGTGAGCCTGCTCGCAGGCTAGATTCTAGTAAGTTCTTTGCACGACTGGCATGAACCAAATATTAATTAAACTTACTGAACATCTTTTGTATCACACTAATTTTTTTAAGGTCGTTGCCCTGTATTGCATTGTGCATCCTTAATGCGCACGATTTGTGGCGTCAATAGCGCGCACTCAAAGCGTGCGCATGTCTAGGGAGTAATGGATTTCCTATGAGGCTAAGCTCACCAGGGAAAAGAAAGGTCATTTACTCTTAAACAAGCATGGTGACCTATCTTTTTTTTCACTTACTTTTGTCCTACCATTCATCCTCTTTTTGTTCAAAGAGTTAGAAAAAAAAACACATGTTAAAAAGAAAGGTTATTGCTAGAAACACATTACTCATGGAGATGAAATCACGACCTCGAGAACACGCACGTGAGGAAGGTTTGAAGTCAATTTCGTCTGATGCTTCGAGCATCTGCCATAAAACATCTAGTAAATTGTTCCTTGTTATCGGTATTTCACATCTAGTAGATTGTTTCAAGATTTGCTTTAATTATGTGCTTCCTGTTCCTATGGAAAGTAGCATAAACTGATCAAATACACATGTGTTTGTCAGGCGAAATTGCATGGAATTATGGGGTAACTTGAGACGATGATATCTCGTGAACGGACATGGGGACCTATTCTTTGTATTTTATATTTCAAAACATTGCATGATAGATAACAACTTGTGAAAGTTTGACAAAAATCATATGTTAAATTTTATTTTGGGGGAATGACGTTAATTCTTGTTTTGATTGCAAAATTATTGAAAAGTCTAACAATCAACTGGACTAGATGGCTGACACTGTTAGTTACGTACTAGAACTTAAATTTCAGTTAAAACTGAACCTCTGCATGCATAATTACACATCTACATTGCTCCTTCAACAATCTCCTAGGATCTGCAAAGTACTGTACTACATGTACTGTGGTGTAGATAGAATTAGAGTATGGTTTATGTTCACCTTAGCTTAATATTAGTGCATGGTAAATAAATTTATTGTTTATGAGCCAAAGTTTTATTAATCAGAATATTTTTCCTCAGGGTCTACATATGTACACATTGTATGTACTCCCAGTTCTACAGCAAAACAGTTTGTTGATGCACATTGTACATGGCAAAGAAATGCATCACACTTGATCAGGTAAGTTACTCAAACATATACATTAGAATCCTCATTGTAACACTTCAATTTGTATTGCTTAGATCTGTTTTCTTCAAACATACCGGTAGTATGTGTAACATGTAATTAGGCTTTGGGTCGCAGGCTGTTCTTCAGGGATTATGACAGAATTACGTACACAGAGTTTGGAATTGTTGAACTTTTCCATGGATTCATGTCATATCAAGGCAATATCTCCTTGCTGATAACTGCTTGAATTATTAAGACATGAATACTTCATGTAGATTATAGTGGACTACATGTTCATGTACATTGTGACTACAATATTGAACAGTCACTGAAACAAACACCATGTGCTAGATATTGTAAATAACTACAGAGATTGGTCATGCATTAACCAAAAATGATTATATTTTTTAAGATGGTGGAGTAACCAGGATGAAACATATTAAAAATTTTAAAAATGTGCTCAACATGTTGTGTATAGCAAACAGAACATTTATTTATTTATTTTTTATTTTTTTTTTGCAACATAGAAATCTGTTTACTCACGAACAAACATTCGTGTACAACACTTGTTTTTTGTTTTGTCTTTTTTTTTTGTAATTTTTTTAAAAATACTTTATTAACAATTAAGCACACTGAACATTACATAAGTTGGTTGCAAGGCAATATTGCTTGGTTATCAAATAATACATAAATTACATTGAATACATTGGTTACATTGAACTGATAACTTATTTTAGAAATTTTTGGACCCGGGGGCACTCAACGTTACAAGGCAATATTACCAATTTAACAAATAATACATTGAATATATTACTGATAATTTATTATTATTTTTTTGAGAGTCTGAGGGGAGTACAAGTAGGGAGGTTTGGAAGAGGTGTATCTTGCCCGAGTTTTATCCAAATTCAACACGATATCCTACCTTGAGTTTGTTAACGAAAGCAGAACACTTAAATCAAACCCCTGACCTTCTGCACTCCAGCTGAACTACATGATACATTTTACTAAATAAATTAAGCTGCAAGGAAACTGGTAGTGAGGTAGATAATCTTACTAGGTTCATACTACATCATGTCCTGCATTTTGCTAGAAAGGGCAGTGTTGACGGCATCCTGACTGTATGGTGACCTTGTAAGCAATGACCTACAATATAGCTCCTTCTAGACTCGTGTAAGCTTCATTCTGTACAATAAAAGTGGTTAGAGCTCCTGATTGGTAAACGGGAACACCTCAGATTCAGCTTTTCTGGGGGTCTCATTCCATTTCAACACCTACATCTACTCTCATAGGTCCAGGTGGATGGTAAAATACCATGTATTTGGCTCTCAGGCATGGCACACAGACCTCCTGCATTTGGTCGGTACGCCAAACATTAAGCCTTAAAGCCATACATTTTCTTGTCTTACCTTCCCACTCATTCAATTAGAACATAATTATTACATGTAGTTTGAGAATTTTGAGAACCCCATACATGAACATGTGAAAGCCATCACCATGTATTCACTATCTACAGTGTTCTTTTATGGTGTATCAGAAAATTCTTCTCTGGTTAGTGGTTTTAAGGATTTGCAATGGTCTATCACTGTAATGCCAAAGCAATGTGAATGTCACTCAAGTGAGAGCTTAGCTTCAGATATCATTCTTATTTTGCCACTCAGGCCTCCACATCTTTGGAACACACTACTTGACTGTTTACTTTATTTTGTTTACTACTTGAACTGTAGTTGTAAATGTATGTTGTGGTTCAAATTTTTCTTTAGTTTGAAACTTTTCAAACCAGATTAATTTTTATTTTCCTTTGCCTTAGATTTTGGTAATGAATCTGAGATAAAGGGAAATAAAAATTATACTGGTTTGAAAATTTTTAAACCAAAGAAAAATTTGAACCACAACCTGTACATGTATGTACATATGTACCTTATATTTTATTGAAAATTAATGCTGCAACCTATTAATAATGTTGAGTGTATGACAGGTCTAGAATTTATATAAAATTTCGATTTTTTTGCCTAGGACCACATGTATAAGGCCATCAGAGGACCGAACTCAGAAGATTGCTAACAGCAAGTGAACTAAAGGCAGCCAAAACAGATAAGACCTCTATGTAAAATCAGTGAAGGCGGTACTTGATGATTGTTGAATTGTATTTCCAATTTTGCCTCATAAACAAAAATATAAGGCACAAAATGATATTGAACTAATTTTATCATTTAACTCCTGTTGGAGATATGTTGAAAACAGACATTCTGAGGTACAGTAAACTGAATATGCCCTTGTACCAAGAGCCCGGGAAAACTAGGGTTTTGTCCTGGTCCAAGCATGGTTAAAAAACCAGACCCTCGATTTGTCTACTTTAAATATCAGCAACTGACCTTTAAATTGAGGGATATTGTATCGTGTCCAACAGGTGTTTTTTTGTTACCATTTTGGGTCAAGTTTCTAATGTTTTCCCCACTTATTTAAGAAATTCCCATTTATTCCCACAATTCCTGACCATATTCCTATTTTTTTCTCACATATTCCCAAAAATTCCCTGTTATTCTTTAACATTCCTTGGAATTCCTAGGAATTTCTGAATGTAACTGGGAATTCTAACTTTGATTTTCTTTTCGATGGAATTCCTAGGAATTCCTAGGAATTTCTGAATGTGACTGGGAATTCTATCTTTGATTTTCTTTTCGATGGAATTCCTAGGAATTCCTAGGAATTCCTAGGAATTTCAAGACAGCACCATTTAAGCTTGGAATTCCTAAGAATTCTTAGGAATTCCAAGTCCAAATTTACCGTGAAAATTCACACCTCAGATTCTTAGGAATTCCTAGGAATTCTCAGGAATTCCTAAGAATTTTTTCCTAGGAATTCTTAGGATATTCTTAGGAATTCCTAGGAATTCTCAGAGTTATTTCGCAAGGGAGGTTTGGTTCTAAACATTAAAGTAGCACTTTTTGAAGAGTATGTGCTTTACAGATTAAACTTAGGAAAGGTAAGTTGTACACTATACATTCAGTATCATTTATGAATATTAATTTTCGAGGTTTGGCTAAACGGAACTGCACACAACTGTTCCACAGATGTATACCCAAGGAAAGGGGCAAATAAGTTGGGGTATAGAAGGTAGCCAAATGCTCACAACCATTCTTCGCACCAAATTTGATCGCTTGATAAGAAGCCATTACAGCGATGTATCAAAAAGATCGTACCTCTAGTTGCGTCTGTTGTGTGAACTCCTCGATGAAAACTGATTACTATGTGCCTCATAATCTCATAAGATGACACCCCACAGTGAATCTATTTGAAATTAAAATTTTTAGTGGATACCTAAAACCAGTAGTATTTACTGAAATGTTTTGTGCTTTACAAAGCGACCTGAAGCTTTAAATATTTGTCTTCCAGTTTTGACTAGATTTTAGATTACATGTTTTGCCATCCGTGAAACTTCTACTTTCGATTCACACACAAACGGTCGGTTTACTATTGAGACTTTTCTTAAACACAGATGTTTCCATACAGATGTATCCCGCTTAGTTTACTTACATTGTGAAAGAATATCGTTTCTTCCTTCTCAGCAGATTTGGCAG
Organism: Siderastrea radians; assembly: GCA_964017195.1. Lineage (NCBI taxonomy): Eukaryota > Metazoa > Cnidaria > Anthozoa > Scleractinia > Rhizangiidae > Siderastrea > Siderastrea radians. The sequence goes on along the minus strand of OZ024889.1, from coordinate 58,273,697 downwards.
CAATGTGTAGAACCCGGGTTATTTAAGCATAATTCGCCGGCTAATGATTCGCCCTTCTCGATTTTTCTGTAAACTCGTTTCATGCACAGATTTTTAGAATTACTTCGTGACCATGGGCGAATATCATTAATTTTTCCAGTCCCATTTTGCCAAAGAGGGAAAAAGTAGTATTTATACTATTTATAGGTGATACTGAATGTTCAGTATACAACACAGCTACCTTTTCTAACAAAGTTTAATCTTTATAAAAAGTGATACTAAAGTTAGAACAAAACTCTTAAGGTCGATTTTTAAAACACAAAGCATTTAAGTGTTAAACAAAAGGAGGCTGGATTTTATAGTCCACAAAATTAAAAAGATTTCTTATCTTGTGACGGGCAGTGGTGCGTTAGCAAATAAGAGTTCAATAAACGCTATTTTTCAGGTATTCTTTTTTTTAACAACCAGATTTCATTTTGCATGGCGCCTTGAAAGTCACTCAAGGTAAGTCGTTGACCAAGCGTGAGATCTAGGCGTATACGAAAGGTAAATGGGCTGGAGCAGTTGGAATGTCAAGCAGGGCTACTCGATCAACGAATCAGATGGCACGATTTGAATCATCAGGGAACACCCCGCAAAGCAGAAAAGCTATACAAAGCATTGTGCTACCTTTTAAAACCATGTTATTTTTTCCACTCTTTTCTCTGCAATATAGGTCCAAAAAATGAACAGCACAGGATTAAACCATTTTCATTTGTTCAGTGGTGTTCCTTGGATGGTGATATACATCTGCGAAGCATTTCTTATTCTCACAGGAAACTCTGTCACAGTTCACGTCTTCTGGAATATTCGGAAACGATTGAAACGAACCAGCTATCTGCTCATCAATCTTGCAGTTGTTGATATCTTAGTGGGAATTGCTCTTACCTTTTGGCTGTGGGATGGAATTGCAGCGATGATGGGAATACATCTTAGTTACGTTGTTGTAAAAACGATTTTAGTCATTGATGTTGTAGGAATAATATCTTCGCTATTGTCATTGGCTTTAATTTCTTTGGACAGAATGTTGGCAATATTGCGGCCATTTCGCCATCGGATGCTGAGTGCATGGCATTATCATATTTCTATCGGAAGCGTTTGGCTGTTAGCATCCTTGAATGCAATTTTGAATGTGAACATTGGCAATGCTTATAGCATTTTAACGGTCATCACAGTTATGGGCTCAGTCGTGATCATCACTGGAGCATATCTTGCGATCTGGATTTCAACGAGACGCAACCGCTTGCCTAGTTCGAGGAACATGGAACAAAACAGAAAGCTTGCCAAAACTCTTTTTATTGTGACAGCGATATCAATCGCTACCTGTTTGCCAAATGGTATCAGCCTTGCCTTTAGAGACTACTTGGAGCACTTACATTCATTCAGGGTACAAATCACTCTAGTTGCACAATTCTCGAATTCGTTCCTGAATCCCGTTGTTTACTGCTTCAAGATGCCTGAGTTCAGAAGATCATTGAGAAAGCTGCTTTGTCGCTGTTCACCACAAAGAAACTTATTTAATGAAACTTCCTCTCAGACTGACTGCGGAGTTACATTGAAATCGATGAAGACTCTAGGCACACATACCAACTCAGTATAGTTGTGCGGAGTGTTCAGGTGTCTGACACGAGTTCTTCACCAAAAGATGTAAGAGAAGGTGCGTTCTAATGAAAAAATCTAAGCCACCTAGCGTCTTACGCGACTAGGTCATGCAATCAAGAACGGGCTAGAGTCACTGATAGTTGAAGTTAGTCCAAACTTCTTGTTAGCTCAACATTACAACGCATGACAGTCTTCCATTCTGTAATGACATTTTAGCAAATTTTAACAACTCTAGAATGCAGGAGAGTCTCCAAACGGCTCATAACGCTCTCAAGCCATGATGAGAACAGGAGCTCTACTTGTCGTTAATCCTAAACTTTATGGCTAACAACCGCCAGAGTCTAACTTTGTTTCTGTGGCATGAATTCAGTATCCACAACTACCCCCTAGAATGATGGGATTCTAGTGTTAGGGAGATTTAGTACACATTTAGTTAGGTTTCCCTAACGGAACGTTGGAGTGCTAAGCAAGTAATTGATCGCGTCACAGATCACCAGATAATGCTCTCCACAGTTGCACGCGGTCGAAAATTTGTAGTCGTTTTTAGGAGATTGAGGTCGGTAACATTTATTATTATTCATGTGTATACCAAAACGTTCAATTTACAATCAATATTTCATGAAACAATATCGATTGCCGACGGATTCGATGTAAAAAAGAAAATAATAGTTTGAAAACAGCTGCTAACTATTGCAATGAGATGGGTTAAACTTTAAAATGGTTTCTGCATGTGAATATAAAGGTACCCGTCAGTGCACTTGAAATTGCACTATTAGATTGTAGTTAACACACTTCTTGACTGTTACATTGTGCAGGATTCCTGCGCAAGCAAAGCATATGCTAATATGCTCACGTTCATTGCAGAGTAACTGAACGCTAAGTAATGTACATATTTTAGTTTGTTTTGCATTTCAATCTGGGCAGCTGCTGTTGGGCGAAATTGATCCAAAAAAAGGATAAACAAAGCATGAAATTAAAAAAAATACAACTTTACCCGCAACAACGACTGTGTGCTCAGTATGGAGCCCCTAGAAATTCGAAATACACATCGTGCGAAGCAAATTTCCCTTTCGTATACAGTCGTTGCCATTTGTAAGATACTTAGAAGATTTGGATGTGATATTGGACGTTTTTCCACCACAAATTAACTCAGAATCGAACCCTGTGCTCTCTCTCTCTCCCTTACCACTACACTATCACGCCAAACCGCCACAATTCCAAAAAATAAAAGATATATTACAATTAGCTGTCTTAAATAATAATATACATCTATAAAAGGTGACCCTAGCCCTTTCCCCAACTTTTAACGTAAATTTAACTAAGGCTTAAATTTTGTTCTTTCTAAGACTATTTAAAAATGTATTTGTTGCCTTATTGTGACTTAATCCCGAGCATGTATTACATCTACCATGACTAAAGGCTTGGTAAGCAATGATGGCATCAACCGTCAAAAATTGCAACGACCGTTTACGAAAGGGAAATAGGCATATCTGCCTAGTATACAGTACACAGTCTGGAGAGAGATTTTCTAGCAAGACCCAGGAATTTACTTCGGTACTTATACGTTTTGTCGGTATGAATGAAGGTGTTATCTTTGCATTGAAAACAACACATTTCCAAAACTTGGATATTTCAAAAGCCTACAACGGTAAGAGAGTTTCATGTCTTCATCTAAAGATTTGGTTAAGTGGACATTAGTGGAGCAAGCGATTTGACTTTTGTAATAGCAATTTTAGATCCTCTCGGTTTGCTAAAACATTAGGAGTAAACTGATGACATTCAGACTTAGTGAGGGCTCGTTAGGGGTAAATTCCTACAAGCGGCATGGCCTTGAAACGCCGACATGATAGCCACGAATAAGCGACGAGCGACATACTTCCCTGATGAATTAGCGAAAGCGACATGAATAATAACCTAAGCCGACAGCGACCGCGAAGATTCAAAAGCGTTTGCGTGACTTGCGTACGCTTTACTATTTTTACACGAAAAAAATTAATTTTACATGTCTGACATGTGATCACAAACTATGAACTTCGATTCCACGCGCTCATATGAGTTATACGACATCAGGTCTTTGTCAGGTCAGACAGGTCAGGTTTCCAGGTTCTCCGTCTTTCTCGTCGTCTCGATTGCCATCGATTTCACAGGGGTCGCAAAGGACACAAGGCCAATCATTTTGAGATAAAGAAAATTAGAGCATGGGAAAACACCAAGGGAAACACAAAGGTCACAAAGGTGATACAGATCGGAAAATACACAAAAGTCACAAAAAGGAGAAGTCCCAAAGGAAAGAGAAACTAGGTGAGTGCCTATCAGAGATCATCAAATTAAAACTAAAGGTTTTAATTGACTACTGTCTGTCTTGTCTCTACACAAGGACCTACAAGTCCTACAAGGGCAGGCTGGTACGGTCCTGAGTACAACAGTGACTCAATAATTGTTTTTATTAAAAACCAGAACAGGCTGCGCTGTTCAAACTTTATTTTGTAAAGGTCTGTTAAGAAAAAGCAGAATAAACAAAGGCGAGGTAATTACTTAGAGACATAAGTAATTTTTATTATGGACATTATGTGGCTTCGTGTTTCTTTCAGTACCATCAGTGACATCTGTCAGTGACCACAAATGAATAATTTTTTGACATTTTTGCAATGTTTACAACAAGCCTGTTCCAGGCTCTTAGACAGCTTAGGTCTTAGTCATCCCACATACTATCGTGGAACCTGGAGCAGACTAATTTACAACAGATTTGCGAGAGATGTATACTTCTTGTCTTTAATTTTCAATGCACTCTCTTTATGAGCGGCATCAAAAAGCAGCGGTGTTTCTTGGTGTTGCAAAAACGAAAAATCCAGGTTCACTCCTCTGCTAAAAAGTCTGACCTTGTAGCAACAATGAGCAAGTGACTTCAGGAACAAAGAAGATGTATTAAATACTCATCAGCAGACCTTAATACTCTTCCAATGGATAAAGAAATCAAGACACCACTAGTACTTATCGCTGCAGCATCTGACTTGCTTATGGTGTCTGACAGCCATTCTCACTCCATTTATCAAGTATGCATCAACAACAATCGGGCCCTTCTAAAAGGAACAGTAAGCTTGCTTATGAAGCTTCCTGAAGGAGCACAACCTATGGGTCGTGTCTAAAAGTACACACGAGTGACCACGAGTGACCACGAGTGACCACGAATGACCACGAGTGACCACGAGTGACCACGAGTGACCACGAGTTGACCACGAGTGACCACGAGTGACTACGAGTGACCACGAGTGAGAATGCATCAAAACATTTTGTTGACGTCATGATGACGTCAGCATTACATCATTTTTATCAAATAATCACTATTTAACGGCAAAAGGACCGTTTCTTCAGACCTTAGCAGCGGAAATCGACATTTACGCCATGTCTGAACGGGGAGGGGGCCTAGGAGACAGACAGGGAGGGGGAGGGGGAGGGGGGAGAAACCTCCCGCCACCCGCACCCTTTAATCTCGGTTCCCGCCATTTTTCTCTCACTTTCCGCACACTTAAAGCAACGCTTCCTGCGCTTCCGCCTCCCTTACACTTCCCGCCCTCTTTTCTACCCGGGCTGCAAGCTCTGTCCACCTCCCTTCCCACCCCCACTTCCGAAGGGTGAAAAAAGAAAGAAAGAGAAAAAGAAAGAAAGAAAGAAAGAAAGAGGGATAAAATGAGAAATAATAATATAGGAGTGGATATGCATCAAAATAGTTAGCAGACGTCATCATGACGTCATCATTACATCATTTTATCAAGTTATTAATGTTTAGTCTCGAATAGAACGTTTGTGGAGAATTAAATAAATACAAAGAATACCTTACATTTTCCACGACCACAAGTGAATGCATGAAAGAAAGAATGATTTCCTACATTTGTTCAAAATATCATTAAATTGCGACAAAAAATTAGGAAATCGACGAAACCGTGTGTTCTTACTGCTTACTTTTCTACAAAAATAAAACAAGGTCCATATTCAATTACAAACGAAACAAACAAACAAACAAACACACAATGCCACTGACCACCTATTTTTTTCTCAAATCGTGAAAATATAGCCTTGCCAAACATGCCAAATGCCGGTGTCTCAATTTCTCGAAGATAAATCTTTGCGAAACTAGATTAAGAGAAATGTGTGACAGAAATAAATATTCGCCCTATAACAGCGAATACGGAAGGGAACGCCTGGGCGGCACCAGGCTAGTTTGAGATAAGCACTTACAGTCTTCTGAGTCTCGGTATATCTACCCCCGTGGAATTTCCCACGCTATGAAATTGACCAAATTTTTTCTTTCGCACGAGCCGGCACATTCTTACTACTCGTCAAATAAGTTCTTATCACCGCCGCTGCTGCCGCTGTTGTATGTCCTCGATCAGCCTTTTTAAGAGAAACATTCTCTCAGAAGATTTGACGCCTATACATCAACACAATGGACTGCATTTGCGAAATATCATTTTCCTGGAGATTTGTAGCTGCTTGCATTTGGTAAGTAGGATTACGCGACAATGCACGTAACTACATTGGTTATTACACTGTACATTTCGTAAAATGTTCAAATTAACATTTAAATCTCACCTTTACAGTGGAAACGATTGCAGTCATTTTTCTCTACTCATTTTTGTGATATAGACTGTGATGTTTGTATTAGCATCCCATTTTAGTTCGATCCACAATCTCATCTGTTATTTTAAAACGTCTAATGAATAATTAACCATGACCAAGGCAGACACCGCAGGTGATAGAGGAATTCAAATATTTCGCAAATCGAAATCATGGATATTACCTTTGATACATTTTCTGAGAAGAGACTAACAATTCTTCACGGGAAGGAGGGCGGGCGGAATTTTATTAGACTGCGATCAGTCGTCTTTCTTTCTTTCTTTCTTTCTTTCAATCATGCATTCACTTGTGGTCTTGGAAAATGTAAGGTATTCTTTCTATTTAATTAATTCTCCACAAACGATCAATTCGAGGCTAAACATTAATAGCTTGATAAAATGATGTAATGATGACGTCACAATGTCCTTTGCTAACTATTTTGATGCATATCCACTCGTATATTATTATTTCTCATTTTACCTTTCTTTCTTTTTTCGCCCTTCGGAAGTGGGGGTGGGAAGGGAGGTGGACAGAGCTTGCAGCCCTGGTAGAAAAGAGGGCGGGAAGTGTACGGGAGGCGGAAGCGCAGGAAACGTTGCTTTAAGTGTGCGGAAAGTGAATGAAAAGTGGCAGGAACCGAGATTAACCTGTCTGTCCCCTAGGCCCCCTCCCCATTCAGACATGGCGTAAATGTCGATTTCCGCTGCTAAGGTCTGAAGAAACGGTCCGTTTGCCGTTAAATAGTGATTATTTGATAAAATGATGTAATGCTGACGTCATCATGACATCAACAAAATGTTTTGATGCATTCTCACTCGTGGTCACTCGTGGTCAACTCGTGGTCACTCGTGGTCACTCGTGGTCACTCGTGGTCATTCGTGGTCACTCGTGGTCACTCGTGTGTACTTTTAGACACGACCCAACCTATGGGATTGGCCTTTGACGGAAACATCGTGTACGTTGCTGACTCGAGCAGTAATGGTGGCATCACGAATTTCAATCCCTCAACTTCTGAAAGCCAGGTAATAGTAAGAAATGGGACACGATTTTGCCATACCGTTCATGGGTTGGATGTGTCCTCAGATGGAAGCGTTATCTTCACAGACCGTACATGTCGCGTGGTTCGACGTTTTTCACAGGCAAACTCAGATATCCAAGTGATTGCCGGATCTGGTGCAGACAAGTCACGAGATGGTTCCAGCCTAGCAGCCTCCTTTTCTCAGCCAACAGCGTTGTGCGTTGAAGGCAAATCCATCTTTGTTGTAGATACAACTGTGGGAGCCATAAAACTTATTACTCCAACAAATTCCCTCGGCAAGTTCCTTGAGCTACTCCATTCATTGTGCAGATTGTAAGGCGTACATCTTCGCGGAATTAGAGCAGAATGTCACACCATTGAAGAAGCTATTTCCTCTTTGAGTGAACTAAGTTCGTTGATGGACTTATGGATAGATCAGGTCCAAGAGAAAATGGGGAGGAAATCAGCAACGCAGGGACCGCAGGAAACTATATCTGCAAAAAGTCAACGCATTGTTGAAATCCTTATAGAGTCATTGTCGTCAATGAAAGATTTTTTCCAGGAGTTAAAAAAACCCAAGATTTCAAAGTTATCTTACACTGGCCGCAACCTTGACTCTTGTGGTGAAGAACTGCTACAGTCAGATGCGCTCAAGAAATGACATGCCCACCGTCTTAGAGTTTGCTTACCTCTTTGTCCCCACTATTTGCGAGTCCCTAAAGCAGTTTACGGACGCTGGCGTTGTGTACTACACCTCGCCACACTCGTACTATGAAGCACCCGAGAGTACGAAGATCCCCTTCCGAGACTTGCCATCAATATCTTACCCAGCCTCCGTGGAGATGGGCAAAGAGGATCAAATGATGATGGGGGACTGGCGAGACAGCTTTGGAAAACCAGTTCGCCAGCTGACCGTTCGTAACCAAAGTACAAATGACAATGTGCAGAAGCTTCCACTGCACGCATACACGACACTGGATCCTCTTCCAAGGCCTCCGGATTTTTCTGCCACAAATGAAATCACAGCTACACATACAGAGGTCACAGAGATGCAGCAAGTTAGTGGAGGGGCATGTTTATTTGAAGCTAATAGTGTAGTGGTAGTGAAACGCGATCATATTCGTGGATTCCCGCTTAGAGGACCCTTCTTTGTAGGAAGTATTCTAACCGACGTCAAAGACAAACAACATAATTCTCTTTGTGAAATGCAATTAGTCGTTCTTTCAATTGAAGACTGTCTTTTGCTTAGATTACATGGAAGAGTAAGCATCCATCGAGATGGCATCGTGGGCAAAGTAGGGGAAGGGCATTTCCAGAGAGAGACAAATGTTCTCAAACTGAGCGAGGCATCGTACGAGACATTTCTTAGATATCAAAATGACATCGAAGACCTTCTGCCCAAGAGAGACGTAGAGAGTTGTGAGGAGGACAGTGATCAAGATTCTGAGGATGACAGCCCTGCAGACGTGCAGCCGTGCAGTCCTGCAGACGTTCTTAGGCACCGAATCCCGGAGACCAGTTATTCGTCCAAATCGCTTGGACCTTTAACATATATATAACATTCACAAGTTGTTTTTGTTTCTTTTTTTTTTTAATTTCCCCTACAGCTAGCTTTACAAGACACTGAATTGACTGAGAGTTAAAACTTCTATACTACATTGTTCTTCTTGTAATACGCTAGGTGCCAGGAATATAGGCGAAATTTTCTCGTGCTCATTGTTAATTTGGCGTTGTTGCGCATGGGATGTCATATTCAAAAGGCAATGACAAGTGCCAATGGAAAAAAAGGAGGTCAAGTTACGAAATTCTGACGGGCGACACTGGAACGTTCTGAAATTGCGACATTACTAGTTTTGAAGTTCAGACGGAGGACATAGGTACCCCCACTAACAGGGCCTCCTTAGTCGGGTTTAAGGCAGCTCAGGTAGGGGTCGTTTAATCCAAAATAGAAATCCTTGAAAGATAAAATATTGAATGTTACGGAACCAGTTAACTCGGACGATGGGTGACGAGAAATAGAGGATTTAAGGTACAAAAAATTTAAACTTCGACCAGCCGCTTGGAAGAAAAGTTGTTTAGCGGTTCAAATAATAATATTTCTTCTGAAATGTTACATTCCAATCTTGTACTTTTATTCTCATTTTTCTAAAGTAATTTATAATTTATATTGCAACATGGCTCGATAAATAAGCTATTTAAACTTGGTACCACCTATCAATTACATGTCTTGTGGAGTTTTTATTTATATATTATTGGAAACACCATTTACATCTTACCAGTTGGCACTTCAACAGTTACCAGTTGGCACTTCTGCTACCAAAAAGTCTTTGGGTGTCTTTTGTTGGTTTATGTCTTTTCTCTTCAACTTTCAATGAAGCTGACCTCCAAAACTGCCTTGCCTGATCTCTGTTTACTGGGAAACAGGAGAAACACACATGATTGGCATTGTATGGCTATGGGCAAAGGCCCATTGGTGCTTTTATTACAATATCACATTTCATTGAAAAATTAATGTTACATAGTCTGGCCCAGTAAAGGTGAAGGCACCAAAAACGCCAAAAGCATGTGCTATGCAAAAACATACGCTGCCCCACCCCAGGCAAGTGCAGGACCAAAAGGGGTCAGCTTCGTTGACCTAAAACTACATTAAGAATACAAAGGCATGTACAAAATAACTCTAATGAATCAGCCGCCCATGCAAGCTGTCTGCAATTGATGCTTTAGAATTACGGTTTGTCCCCGGTACAAAAATAGCTGCCCTGCAAGCTATCCACTATGGACCGAAAAAATAACTTTATCAGAGAATATCCACTTTGTTGAGACAGCCGCCTCATGTAAGTTATCCACCAGGGGTGAGAAAAAACAAAACTATACCACATATTAGCAGAACCATACAACTCTGATAAAATAGCCGCCCTTGCAAGCTCTTCAACGGAGACCAAATTTAGAAACTGACCATAACTAGATTATCAAGAGATGATAAACCTCTCATCAAATAGCCGCCCATGCAAGCTATGCACCAAAGACAACAAATTATAAACTGACTATGACTAGTTTTCCAATAGAAAAGAAGGCCCTGATGAAACAGCCGCTTATGCAAGCTGTCCAACAGAGAGAAACAAAACTGACGTTTTTAATTACAAGGAAGAAATTATCATAGAACAGCTGCCCCTGCAAGTTGTTCTTTGCCACTGACTGGCTTTTAGAAAGACTCAGCAGCCTGATATATTTCTGGAAGGCATTCGACTTCTATCGACCTAGCAAGCGAATCTGCGTGTCAGAAAACCCCTGATCTGCAACGAAAGAGGCAGCACCAATCCGAAATCTATGACATTTATAACGAGAGGGTGCTGGCTACACAACTGAATGGCCAAAGGAAACTGTTGTGAAGGGTTTGCTCTGGAAATGGGTAAACCATCCACTGTCATGCAAAGAGGTCCGGAACTGGATCCTCCCGAAGCCAAGTAGTTCGCTAAGAAATCAACAGGACAAGAATGAGGCTGACGACGAGAGTCAATAAAGAACGGCTGCGAGTTGTAACTATGTTTAAAATCCCCAAATGTTACCTTAAAACCGACAAAATCCCCAGCTTGATTGAGCAACTTGGTAATTTGTTAAAATCGAATTGGGGGAGTAGAGTCACGTTTAGAAACCGATGTTATCTCACCGATCCTTAGGAAGGCATAAAAAGCCAAAGAACACATAGCCCGGAACTGACTAATTTGATAGTAAGAGCCCTGCAGACGTGGGGCAACTGATATTAGCTTAGCTAAAATTGGTAGAGTAATGGGTAAACGGCTATCTAGGTGGAAAGCCACCTTACCATAGCCTTAGAGCATTTGAGAAACATAAAAAACTTTACAAGGATCTGCGAAACCCATGAGCTTATGACTGCAACCCAATAAAGACGTGTCAGTAGTGACAGTGGATGATGCATATTGAGCATTAAACAAGTAAGTGATAAACAGGGCCAAGACTGGCAGTGAAATATTAAACAAGTAAACTATAAACAGGGCCACGAATGGCAGTGAAATAGGAAGGAAACCAAGTTGTATTTGAAAAACTGTGTGAAAAAACTGATGAAAAAGTTTCCAAGCGCGGTTATATGTAGGTATGGATGTAGGCTGCAGACTGGACTGCAACAAAAACGAAGCTAAAGTTCCCAGCTGCTTGGCTACAGATGCAGAGGTATCTCTGTGGGCTGTTGATGCATGCAAGCTGGTGCCAACTGCTTGAAGGCCTGCAATTGCAACCGAGACAATGAATCAGCCAATTTGTTGTGCAAACCGAAATATGCTTGGCCTTTAAAAGTATATTATGTGACAGGCAGACCAGCACCAGCTTACGTTCAAAGAACATCAGTTGTTTATCACGACAGGATTACTTAATAATAACGTAGACTAAAGCGTCGTTATCTGTGAAGGACAATACGCGCTGTTTACGTATCTGGTTTCCCCACAGATGTAGGCTCAAAACAATAGGGTAAAACAGTAAGAGTGATATTACGATGTTGTCAGCTATCAGGCCATTCCCCATAGCACCAGTGCTTTCCAAAAACAGCCCCATAGCCAAGAGCACCAGAAGTATCTGTACATAATTCTAAATAGGTGGATGTGCAACAATAATCGTTAAGAAAAAAGGAGCGCCCATTGAACTATGTAAGGAAATGTTGCCAAGCATTGAGGTCTTCTTTAAATTCTTTCAAGATCCTCATAAAGAAGTGACGACTTCGAATGCCCAAGGTTAAGTCAATCAAGTGCATTAAAAATGCTCGGCCAGGAACAAGTACCGCACAAGCAAAATGGAGTAAGCCTGTCAAGGACTGGATTTCCCTGAGAGTAACCTTTCGACGTTTAAGAAGCTTGTTTTGTGGAAGTCGAGCTTTCATCTCAACTTAATCTAATTCAATGCCTGCAAAGGTGATGGTTGTTGATGGGCCTATTGTTTTCTCAGGTGCCATGGGGATACCCAGATAGTTACAGCACATTTAAAATAACTCTAATTATCCCTTACAAATACCCTCAGTGGGAGAAACTATAAAAAATCATCCAGCAAATGAAGAATATATTCTATGTGCAACTTATGTTCGGCAACCCATTCAATTGCAGTACTAAAAATCTCGAAAGTTTTGCAAGAACTAGAACACCCCATAGGCATACAGCGGTCAAAGTAATACAGGCCCCACCAGCACATACCCAAGAGATTGTAATCTTTAGGACAAATTGGAATAATGTGAAAGGCATTTTTAATGTCTGTCTTGACAAGGAAACATCCCGGGCCAACAGTCTTAATGAACCTGATGGCATCTTCGACAGTTGCATATGACACACTAGTATGTTCTGGGGGAATTCCATCATTCAAGGATAAGCCCTTGGAAAATGAAAGGTGGTGAATTGAACAAAACGCCCTCAGTTTTCTTGGGTACCAAACCAAATGGGGAAACTCGAAAAAAAAGGGGGGGGACGAAAAGGGGCCTGCAAGCCTACGGAATTCAAGCTCCTTGCAAAGTTTAGTATCAACTGCAGCCGGAGTCTGCAGAGCAGCCTTCACGTTTGGGGAGTCATACGAAAAACGGGAACCTTCACAGCGTACAGGAAAACCTTCCCTAAAACCTTTCACTAGTTAATCCGCAATTGAAGGGGTGTCCCCAGAAAGAAAGAAAAGGAGGCGATTACTGTCTACGGGTGTTGGTAACTGGAGAAGTGAGGGGAGGGGAAGAGCTGGGTTTAACGGATGGCTTGATCCCCGGGACTGATTAATGACTTGTCTACTAAGGGCACGAAAATTACACTTGAGGGCCCTATGGGACCCCTCACACTTGAAACATGCATACTTAAAAACACACCCCGAGCAATCCCCACCCTTATGGAATTTAAAACAATACCCCATCGGCACACGTAGTGGTGTAATGGGCTTTCTAGAACCCCCCAGGTGGAGTTTTCTGAGTACTAGGGTTACTCTGGGAACGGAGCCATAGCTCCCAGTGAATGCTTCCCCAAGGGAGGGATGTGGGTTGCGTTTGCCTAAGATACCAAAACGTTTCGTTGTAAAATCTCTAGTTATGACCCGTACTAGCTAGATGTTGAATAATGGCCCCATATTTTCTAGTATAAGTACCAATAAAGACGTTAAAGGCCTGAAGCCAAGTGTCAATGGAATTAATTTTCTTGGCTTTGTTAACAGGCTCCAAAGATAATGCGGAAGCGACACCCTCGCCCAAGTTCTGGATGGTGAGTTGATATCGTCCATCCAAAGTTGGGTTGACCAAAGGCGACCCAAAGTCTTTGAACACCTGGTTACAAATTTTTGTTTTAGTTTTTTCTGCGACACGTGCATCCACTGGTAGACGGGCTGACGAAAATAAGTCTTTGGGGCGCTGTAAATCTGACCGTAAGACCTCACCTGCCATGGCTCCGTGTGACGTTTGGAGAGCAGCGTGGATGGCAGCTTGAGCTTGGGAATCAGCGTCAACTACTGGAACCTACCTTGTCGGCTGAACTTCATGGGAGGGCTGTGTCAGCTGCACCTGCTGTGCTGGGACCTCTGCTGTGGTGTGACCTGCGATGTTGAGTGCGCCTGAACTGAGACCAAGAGGAGCTGGACCTGCCGTGTTACCTTTGCAGTAACTGGAGCCACTATTACCGATACAACTTGACGCGGCAGATCAAAGGAAGGGGTAGACACCTGACATGGTTCGTGTGATCACTTGACCAACACAGGAACAATGGAAGGGGTTGTAGCAATGCTCAATAAGACCTCCCCACAATCCCCCGCTTCACGTAAATCATTAAACAGCAAATAGTTGAAGAAAGGACAAAAACTCTCTTTGCAGGCGAATATTTCATTTTCTTTGTTTCAAGCCTTTTTTGTTTCTGCTGCTAGAGATTTGCAGGAAAAAAACTTCTTGCTTCTTAAACTCGCTAGTTGAGCGAAACGACAGAGTCAACACTTTTAAAGGACGTCAGCGATATTCCATGGCTAATCCACGCGATACCATCCGACAAAGGCCTACTCTTCGTGCGACAACGGCAGCAAAGTCCTTTCAAGGCCTTCTGAAATTAGGCCATTCTGAAGCAGTACACAACCGGGTTGACAAAGGAATTGGCGTATTGTAAGGCTAGCGTTATTTGTGAGTACAGAGAGTGGGAGTCCCATATGTAAGTAGGAAAGGCAAGACTGATACCTGCCGGCAACCATGTAATAAGAGGGAGCGTCGTGACGATACAGAGTGTCTTGGCAAGTTTTTTGTGCTGTGCCAAGGACCTGCTCGTGGAGTTCCGCAACTGCTTACGTTTTATTGCTATCCATATCGCGAGGTACGATGCAACGGTGACTGTGATGGAGAGAAAAGCGATCACAGAAAAACCGATGGTCGCGAGATTGAATGAACCTTTGAAACAAGGTGGCTAGTGACGGCAACATTCACGACTGTGAGAACCCATAGAGTGCCAATAGAGGCCGAATAATGCCAGGTCTCGAACATGCGATGACGAAATGGCCATAAAATAGCTAACATCCTTTCCAGTGAAATGAAAGATAGCGATAGTGGCGACGCTGTCGATGCCAACAGATCAATAACAAAAGCTGTATCTCCCACTTTTAAACTGACGGGCATGTTTCGCATCTCAGCAATGCCTTCCTAGAGATATAGATATCGCTACGCTTAACAAAAGGTCGGCTAATGTCAGGTTAATAAGAAGATAGCTTGTGCGTCTTAGATTGTTACGGATCTTCATGAAAATGAAAACTGCGATAAAATTTCCAGCCAGAATTAGCAATCCCTCGCTGATGTACACAATCATCCATGGTAATTCTGAAAATAATGGTTCGCCTGTTTCCCTATCGTTCATTGTTACCAATACCATGAGCTACAGGAAGCACGGATTCTGAGTTCTCATCAAACGTTTTTTCAAGCAAACAGCGATGAAATATGTCGACTACTCAATAAAACTATCACTTACCGTCATTTCTGCTGTCCCTTGTCTTTGATTTCTGCTTTATCTTCTGCAAATATCCCTGTTTCTTTCCGATTGTTCGGTGAGTTCGATCCAGATATGCTTACTCTTAGCGCCCGCCATTTTGAAAAACTTCTCATTCCCAGTTCTACGCAGCCAACTATAGAAACCCTCCTAAGGCCGCCCTAAAGCCCAATGGGTAGGCCATCTTTTCCAGGTTATGGTTACAAGCTCGTAAGAACATTGCACGACGGAGTTCCATTTATGGAATGTCGTCGTGCAACGGATTAAGAGTTACAATTCAAATTAGGTTCTGTCGGGGGGACTGGAAAGAGCTTTTTGCTCTTACCAGCTGAAGGCGAATTTGAAAAACAATAGCGATTCTCTTTTCGGCCCTACGATTGGCCAAAGGCACAAATCTCCTAGCAACGGCCCAAGCGTTTCCTTTAGGAGGTTTTCTAGTTGGCTGCGTAGAACTGGGAATGAGTGGTTTTTCAAACTGGCGGGCGGTAAAAGTAAGCATATCGAACTCACCGAAGAATCGGGGAGAAACAGGGATATTTGCAGAAGATAAAGCAGAAATCAAAGACAAGGGACAGCAGAACTGACGGTAAGGTGATAGTTTCATTGAATAATTGACATATTTCATCGCTGTTTGCTTGAAACAACGTTTGATGAGAACTCAAAATCCATGTTTCCTATAGCTCATGCCAATACCTGAAAAGAAGAAATAATATGAATTGCCTGATCGATGTAAACTGATCGTTTTATTCTCGACAGCTAAGAGCTTGTTTTTTATGCAGTACGAATGTTGAACACCTCATGATCAAGTTAAGTTTTTATGAACGATGTGAAATGTTTTTCTTAAGAATGTGAGGAGCACGTTAGATGTGAACTTGAAATGGTCAAGGAAAAAAGGGAAAATCTGTAAAATGAAATACCTGAGAAGACAAGCAAGCAAGCAAGTATGCAAAGGTTACACTCGAGTAACAACTACTTAAAGCCTGACAATTATTGCGTCTTAAATTACTATAAGTATTGCTGCTAACAGGATTGCACAAATTTTATCTCCAGCGGATATGTCAAACTTTAGGTAAACAGCTGTTTTTCTTCCTCGAAAACTGACATTAAACTTTTTTTGTCTCCATACATGAAAACAACTTTTAGATATTGTTTTGTTGGGCCAGAGCTAGATTAATTGTGTATCATCCCGACTGAGAACACTGCCGGGGATTAAAGTGGATTTAATTGTCATTTCTAGTTAAAGCCTGCATTTACCCTTTAAGAAATCGCAAGAATAAAGCCTCGCATTTGCTTTTAAAGAAAAATAATTCCACCTACCTGCTATTTGTTACTGGGAAAAGTTACGTTTTCTTTAAATGGGCCGTATTTATTTTGGAGTACGTCAAGACATCGTTCATAGGAGGTCTTGTGTAAAAACGGAGACGTCAAACTAGAACAATAGATTCAGCCGCGCACTAATTTTCAAAATTCGAAGACTAGGACATTTAGTTGCAAGTCCTTTTCCGTTTGTCTTGGCTCTGCTAAAAACGTAGTTGTCTAAGTCTATCTGGCTAAACATTAACTCTTATCATTTCATGGCGACGGTTAGACTGGCTTTTTGAGCAGGAGAGATTTTCCTTCTTCCAACTAAGATCAAAGTATCCGTATCCTTTTTTTTCGATCGCGGTTGACGTCTAACCTAACAACTAATAATGACAAGACATTCTAAAAAGCTGAAACGGGGCAATCGTGGCTCCTCCAAAGACGACACCAACATCGCCAAGAAAGCAAACATGGCGGCCGAAACTGGTGCACGCGAGGATGGGAACGAAGAGCTTGTTGAAAAAGATATGGAAACAGAACCGAGCCTAACAGAGAAAAAAGGCATTCTTCACGACATACAGCAATCGATCAGCAGTATTCTAAAGGATAACAAATCACTCAAAGAAGACTTGGCACACCTAAAGTCCTCATTTAGCTCTCAGGCTCAAGAGATAAAGAAGCTCAGAGTCCTTGGAAACGTACAAGAACGAGAACGCAGCTCTCAAAAAGGAACTTGAGACGACCAAGGAATCTCTCGCTAAGCAAATTGATGAGCTTGGGAACGTGTACGACCAACTAGACGAATTAGAACAGTATTCCCGCAAGAACTCGATCGAAATTCATGGGATCCCGGAAAATGCTTATAATTCAACCGAAGAAGCTGTGATAAAAGTTACACAAGCACTCAATGTACCTCTGGAGGCAAGGGACATAGAGATATCACATAAACTTCGACGCAAGGGAAACAAACCCATAATCATAAAGTTTCTTAGTCACAAGACTAAGGCAGCTCTCTACCAAGCAAGAATAAAACTCAAAGACGTTAAAATATCGGATGTTTTCCCTAGTTACTGTTCTGCCGTACAGAGCCCCGATGAACGAATTTACATCAATGAAAATTTGACACAATTTAGACGGCATCTTATAAGTGAAGCAAGCAAGTAAAAGAGAGATTGCGGTGGACCTATAGTTAATATCTGGACCGTCGACGGAAAGATATTCGTTAAAACGTCACCGGATGGTGCACCAGTGCGGATCTTCTCAACTAAGATCTCGATGAGCTTTGAGATTATTCCAGGAAAGTTATCTGACTTGTTTATTAGTAGCATTAATATGATATGCATTGTAAGGGAGAAGGAAAACTCGGCTTAAATTGGTATTTTAACCAACTTAATTTGTTTTCGTTTTTCGTGATTGTTGTTGTTGTTCTTCATTTTTGTTTCTTTTTGCGTGTTGTAGTATCTCACTTTATTTCGCAGTGATGTCCGAGGATTAAGGGATGCTAACGAACGTGGAAGCATTTTCCTATACCTTAAAGATTTAAAGGCAGAGTTTTATTTCCTACAAGAAACATACTCCTCGGTCAATGACGAAATGGTCTGGAGAAATGAATGGGGAGGTGAAATATTGTTTCCTCACGGCTCTCAACACAGTAGAAGGGTTTGCATATTAATTCACAGCTCAGTTAGCGCGAAAGTGGAATGCATTCACCGAGATTCCCTGGGGTGAACCGCGACGTTTGATTCCATGAAATTGTCTCTTTGCAATATTTATGTACCAAATAACAATAGTGATCAACTGCTGTTTATTCAGGATCTTAATAATCAATTGGTTGATAAATCAGAGTTGACCTAGCTGATAATTGGAGGCGATTGGATCTGCACTTTACAGAAAGATGATAAAAAGGGAGGTGGACCCTGGAGACCCACTAATTACAGGAATCGCATCTTAATAACAATGGATGCTCTTGACCTTGAAGACAGCTATAGAAAGCGCCACCCTAAGCTCAATAAATACTCCTTTACTTCAAAGGCCTTAAATGTGAAATCAAGAATAGACTATTTTCTTATTTCAAGAAACCTGTCTAAATTTGTCAAAAAAGTTGGCATACTGAACCATCTATTGCCCCAGATCACAATGCGCTGTCCCTTACGCTCTCGTGGTCCAAAGTAGAGACACGAGCTCCAAGTTTCTGGAAATTCAACAATGAACTCCTTATGGGTGAAACCTTTGTAGAGAAAATACGAGAAATGTATCCGATTCTCCACGAGAAGCTTAACTACATTACCGATAAGGGGCTTCTTTGGGAAATGTTATAAATGGAACTAAGAAGCCTAATCATCTCTTACTCCAAAGATAAAGCTATCAAACGGAAAAATAGAGAGAGTGACATTAAAGAGCGTCTTGAAGAGCTAGATGCAAAAATTTGTCACAGTAAGGATGTACAGAATATTGACGAATGTCTGAGAAATTATGACGAACTCAAACTTGAGCTACAATCAATTTATGATCACAAAAGCAAGGCAGCCATGTTTAGGTCTAAATGTCGTTGGGTTGAAAACGGAGAAAAACCCACCAAGTACTTTTTAACTTGGAAAAGCTAAATTATAACAGGAAAACAATCTTTCAGCTAGAATTGGAAGATGGGGAAGTAATTACGGATGGAAAAGAAATTCTGTCTGCAATCGAGACGTTTTATAAAGAAAATTATAGCTCCAATATGAATGATTCACAGCATGATCTCCATCACTTTATCGCCAACGTTAACATCCCTAAACTGTCTGACGTCAAACGTGACGAAATAGAAGGCCATTTGACGTACGACGAATGTGAAAAAGCTCTCCGCTCCTTTGACAAAGGCAAATCGCCTGGCGAAGATGGCTTCACAGCTGAATTCTACCAGTTCCTTTTTGACTTAGTTAGCCCGGATCTCGTTGCCAGTCTCAACTCTGGTTATGATAAAGGTAAACTGTCAATCTCCCAGCTAAGAGGAACCCTCATTCCAAAAGAAGATGCATCTTTATCACTGCTGCAAAACTGGCGCCCAATAACATTGTTAAATGTTCATTACAAAATTGCCTCAAAGGCTATTGCCCTAAGTTAATTCACCCTGATCAGACCGGTTTTATAAAGGGTAGATATATTGGAGAGAATATTCGGTTGATCAGCGATATAATGGATATAACTTTAAAGCATAAGATTCCAGGAATTTTAATTTCATTGGACTTCCAAAAGGCTTTTGACTCTCTAGAATGGCCTTTCATGCAACGCGTCTTGGAAATGTTCAATTTTGGTGAGAGCATAAACAACTGGATCAAAGTTTTCTATACTGACATCGAAAGCGCGGTAATGAATAACGGCTTTTCTGCTAAGTGGTTTCAACTCTCACGAGGAGTACGACAGGGGTGTCCACTATCCCCTTATCTCTACATCTTAGCAGCAGAAATGTTGTTGAATAAGGTACGCCAAAGCCCTTGCTGATGTTAAAGGAATAAGTATCTTTGTACAGGAAATAAAACTAGCGCAGTTTGCCGACGATACAAATTTCTTTTGCTCAGATGTGACTACAGCAGAAAATGCGTTGAATATCGTAAACGAATTCAGTAGATTCTTGGGCTTAAATCTGAACTTGAAGAAGACCAAAGCCATGTGGCTTGGGAAATGGGCCTCGAACGACATAAAGCCATTAAAATTGAAATGGGTAAAGAGCCCCATCAAAATATTAGGAACGTATGTCTCGTACGATGAATTGGGTAACAATAATTTCAACTTCAATCTAAAAATTCAAAAACTGCAGTCTAATCTCGACATGTGGAAGTCTAGGGCGTTAACCCTATATGGCAAGGTGTTGATCATAAAGTCACTAGGAATATCTCAGTTAGTGCATTCCTTCTCAAATTGCTGTATTCCAAGGGGTATCCTCAAAACTGTCAAAACTAAGCTGTTTAAATTATTATAGAACAATAAGAGGGACAAGATTAAACGTGAAGCTAAGGAATATATCAAAATTACGACAAGGGTGGCTTACGCATGGTTGATATTGACATAACTGCAAAGTCTCTGCGGTTAGTGTGGATATCACGACTGCTCCAATCCGGCGCGTCAAATTGAAGCATAATTCCGAACTATTTCTTTAACAAATGTGGTGGTCTCAACTTCCTCCTAAGATGCGATTATGACTCAAAATACCTAGAAGGCGTACCAAAGTTTTATAGAGAAATGCTCGATTATTTCAAAGAACTAAGAGCTTTATACCAGAACCACGAAGATCAGAATACCATCCTTTTTAACAATACTCAAGACAATTAAGGCATGGGTCCTCCAGTGATTTCACAAAAAAGTAAGGGGGTGGTCTGTCTGTTGATGAATTTAACATAAAGCGGAGTAGGCTGAGGATCTACTTACCAGCTGAAAGTTGAAGAACCTTAAATGTTTTTTAGGATCACATATTGTCACGTGACCAATTAAGGCTATTTTTACCTCAAAAACCTTCTTGGCAAAATGGCACCACTTTTCATAATTTTCTGGAGGCTGCAATCATCTAAATAAAATTAGGGAGGGCCATATTGTAAACCACTGGGCAACCAGTAAATTATGTTACCCTTATTAAATAAAGTATTATTATTATTATTATTAAATAATGTTAAAGCTACTAGTAGCATCAATTCTGTGCCCAGGCCTTTGAAGAAAATTTAACATAAAATCCTGAAATAAGAAAACAATTTCACGAGGGGACTGGGAACTAGTACAAAACAACGTTTATTTACAAAAGTAATGAAATATTTCACAAAGTCCGGGCACAGATCTTTCGTCGCTGACGTGATGACTTATTTAGTTGCCACAAAGTTGAATGACTGTTGGCATAAAGTGGTGCCATCTTTCTTCATAGATTTTTTCCGATGTGGCTGTAAATAGTCACGTGATCTTATTTGCATACGTCTTGTCATTCATTATGTTAACATTAGCAAACTTACCAGTCTGGCAACGTTTTACCGTTTTATGTCTTAATCCTCAAAAGATGGACCACCCCCTGACTTTTTGGTAAAATAAAAGAGCACCCATGCCTTAATTTTCTTGAGTAAAAATATATTGATAGGAGGAAAACCTGTATTTTACCGCGAATGGTTTTCTAAAGGCATAATTTCAATGGAGCAGCTCTCAAATGAAAACAGCAAATTCATGACCTTCACGGACTTTCAGTTGAAATATCGCTGTAAAACAAATTTCCTCCAATTTTACCAAATAATAAGCGCAATTCCTAGCCACCTCTTAACCATAGCACAACAACTAATATCCTCTCTGCCATCAAACTATACTGGCAGCTCAACAATGTTCCTTTTGGATCCCACCACTCAAGTTGATTTAAGTAAGCTGAAAGCGAACAACATTTATCAACTCTTAAATAACAAAATTCATACGGTAGATCAGACTGGAACACAAAAATGGAACAAAAGTATACCCACGAATAATAATGAGTTGGCCCAGCTCTTTCAATCTATACCTAAACTGTGTAAGGAACCGAAGTTAGGGAAATTCCATTTTAAGCCCCTCCATTGCATTGTTGTTACTAGAAAGGAACTTTGCAAATGTCGGATAAAGCCTGGTAGCGACTGTATCTACTGTGGCGAGGGAGACTCCCTGGAACACACGTTTATGAACTGCTCTTTCAGAAAAAACATTCTTTGTGAGGATTCTAGATTGATTTAATGAGAAATACAAATGTTCTTTCGTTCCAAGCGAAAAGGAAATGTTGTTTGGGATAAATGGAAACACCAAAGCTGTGAGAAGACTAAACTTCACCTTGCTATTCATGAAATATTATATTTATAGTAGAAAACTATAATCGCTCAGCTTAGAAGAATTTGTCCGTAAAATAAACTTGAAACTTAAAGTCGAAAAACTCGCCAGTCAGGGCTCTTAAGTATGGAATTTTTTTCTCCGCTCCTGTTGTTGCAAATATGTAGAATTCACGGCTCTGCCCTTAAATTTTAAGATATTGTGTTTGACGCTCAATCTGTGTATAACTATGTAAATATAGTTTTAGTTAAGGGTAGTAATTTAAGGAAGAAAATTACTATTATTTTAAACCTTTCACCGCTTTGTATGCTAACATAGTTTCTTGGGTATAGGGCAGTAGCTAAATGACGAGATTACTATAAGTGGTTGTTAACTTTTCACTGCTTTGTATGTTAGTTCACCTACTCAATTGTTAAAGTGTGCAATCCTCGTGCCAACTGTTGTATTTCTTTAAAACTCATTTTCAATCACTGCCTCTGCTGTAAATAAATTGTAACTATACAATGCCATGTAAACTGAAAAAGACTGTAAAATAAAGTGTTTGCATTAAAAAAATTAGAAGACTAGGTCTGAGATAGCGCTGAAGTCGCGCACAGCCGTGGGAAGAACCTATTTTACCACATCTTATCAGACTGTCGTTTTCTGATTGGACGAGAGCCGTTCAGTCACGACTGAACAAAAAAAGGCGCCAAAATCTTGCGGTGAGGGTAAAAGGAGGAATGAGTTTGCGGAATGGCATGTGGCATGACTTGCGGAATGGCATAATTATACTTGCGGAATGGCATAATTATGCCGAATGTAATTTTTTAAAAGTAAATTATACTAAAAAAGCGCGCCAATTTTTTAAGAGAAGCCGCATTGTTAAATACCGCGGGCTCAAACCATCAAGAACTGAGCAGCGATCTGAGCAGCATGGACGAGGAAACTTCAAGCAGTAGCGGTGAGTGATTTACATTTATATCTTGCTTTATCCCTGCCATCCTGAGTAATATATAAGCATGAACAGCATATTTTTCGTGTTTGAGTTGTAGTTTATTTATTTTTATTGTTTTCGATTCCTAACGTGAGCAAATTTATGCAAATTAAAACGTAAATTAAAAATGCAAATTGAAAATGTAGATGAGAGCGTGTAAATATGATATGTTATAAATGTGCGTGAGTTTAAGTCTTACTAGACCTGTCCGATATTTTTATTTCAGACGAGGAGCAGACGCTGTTGAAGTGTCCATTTGAGAGGTAAAAGGCTAAAACTTTCATAAATGTTAAGGGAATTGTTTAACAGTTAAGACCTGCAAATGTCCTTTAAGAGTCCATGTGGTCGAGTAGGATGACAAACGGGGCACTTCTTTTGTACTGAGACTGGGGTTTTGTTTTCCCTTATTGGCTGTTTGGCATGTCTAGGACCTTGGTTTAAAACTTGGAACCACTATAGTGTCATTTGATGCGTTTTTAAAAGTGAATTGAAAGACGAGGAATGTTTTAAGTGTCTTGTACTTTTTCTCGTTTTGACCTGTGTGTTGCCACATTATTTTGGTCTAGTTTGTGACATTTTTGGTGTTTTAGTATTCGTTTAGACTTGCCAAAGGGTCGAGCACAGAATTTCTTTTCGAAAAATAAAAAGTGGAAGACTTTTGCCAAAGTCTAGTTTTCTTAGCATTTTAGTGCCAATGAATATCGTAAAGTTCCGTGTCAAGAAGCCGCACCTTTTCCGAAAAAATTAAGTCAAAACTCGGGGTCCCGTTTACTGAAACATACACATATAAGCTTAAGAAATGAAAACATGTTGCTGTTTACTGCCTTTTCTATTTGTTTGCAATGCTGTTGGCAGTGACGCTTGCAGCCGGTCATTTCGACGCATATCTTTCTGGCCAACCTCGTTCCCAGGACTTTTTCCCTTTTTTAAATTTGGGGAGGCGAAATTTAAAAAAAGGGAAAAAGTCCTGGGAACGAGGTTGCTTTCTGGCTTTCTGTCAATGTACAAAAACCTGCGCGCAAGGCAAATTACCGCCTTATTTGTATTGTGATGCCCAGACTCCTCTCTACATTTCAAGGCTTGGCTACTAAGCATTGAAACAATCTTGAGAAAATCGTACAGAAAGCATCGCAAGTTTGAGATATCGTGAACTCAATTTAAAAAGGAGGTATGACAAGTGAGGTTCGCTACCTCAAGACTTAACTCATGATAACACTCCCCATGTTATTTTGGAAATCAAACTCTTTCAACCTAATCAGAATCTTCCAACCTAATTTTATACAAAAGTAGGGGATAATTTCTGTGTACACTTAAATTTGTTAGTTTGGTTTTTTATTCCATTGCAGTCCCAGTGCTTCTCCAGTAAAAAAGAAGTAAGTAGCCATTCTCTCTTTGTATTATTCAATTTGAAAACGGTAAAGGTACTTTTTATGGAAGTCCGGCTGATGAGAAATTAACTAGTCATCACAGTTGTACATGCATTAATCTGTAGAAACCTGCATACTTTTACATCAGACATGTCAGTATATGCTCAAACGGAAAAAATGCATTTGTGGTGTGTGTGCCAAGCTCAAGCTATGTTATCTGGTCTTATCACATACTTAAACAAGGAGAGAGATTGTATTCAGATATTAATCTGCTTATTTTACTTCTTCAGACAAAGATATCAAGATGTGGTTTATATTAAAACAGAAGTGGTGGTAAGTTTGAAATTGTTTATTTCTATAGCTGTTTCCAACCATTGCATTTCAAGGACCGCTCAAAGAGAAGTTCATTTAATGGTTAATTCCATTTTGTTAAAGTTTATGTCTTTATCCATTTTACCACTTTTGAAGTATCAAAATTAGACAGACTATTTTGGTATACCTGGTGTGCATCATTTAGTTTAAATGGTATCCAAAACATATAATAAACAATAAACATTTCCTCACCAGTTGTCCTCAAAAAAATCAATAGTCTGTTATTTAGTTATAATATTCCTTTCTTTTTTATAGAAATCCTCTACCAGCTTTGAAGAACGGAAGAGAGATGAAGAAAGAAATGCAAGGTGTGTTAAAGAATATCATGTGGGAGTTTGTTGGGTATTTTGTTCTAAGTTGTTCTTTGGTTCCTTAGGGTCAAAAATTAAAGTTGATGATTATAATATAATGTTTCATTTGTTTCAAACAGGACTTAATTTAATGTATAAAAAATAACACTTTTGTCGTACAGTAGATTACAAATGTCACAGATCCTTCTGGGTATTACAACCAAAAGTACTAAATCAAAGCTGTGCTCTTAGAATTATCTTGGGTGACCAAAGGCTCTTATGCAAGAAGTCTTGGGCGCCCAGCTCTAAAAGCTTTCATGGTAGCAAAATTATACATTCAAGTCACCCGGCAAAGACAAAAGTAAGTTGGCTGTGGCACAGGGGCACTGCTTGAGCACAGCTCTGTTAAATATATGGGTGGGGAAGGAGGTGTGTGCTCCCTCATCTTAGAAATTTTTTCGGTCTTGCACAACAAGTTAAATTAGGTACAAGTTATCTGCTTACTTGTATCTTATCCTCATTACTTATTTATCTCAATCTATATTATTCTTTTATCTCACAGTGTCAAAAGCTTATCACAGAAACAAGAGCATGACATTATTGACCTGTGTAGCTCATCCAGTGATGATGAAAATCCACCTGTCCAGTTTCTTAGCCTGTCTTTAGATGATGTAAAACATGTGGAATCACATACACAGAGTAGTTCCTCCTCATCTGATGAAGGAATAGAGTATTACGATGGAAATTTAGCACTGCCTCTTTTCAAAAGTGGGTTGAAAGGGAACTCTTTATCAGTTGTTGATATCACACAGCACCTGCTCTTTACAGATCGTGATGACGTTGTTTGTTCTACGATTCCAACCAACATTCAAGATGATGTAGTATTCCTGGTGGATAATACATCGTTTGAAAATGTGGATGATCTGAAATCTGATGACCTTGGAGTTTGGAGAGCCAATAAAGTAGCCTCTGACCATTTTCATGTCTATGGGTGAGTGGAAATTAGCCAATGTGTTGTTTACATTGTTTTTTCTCTAAATAGATTATATTGAAATGGGTGACATATGCCGTAAACACACATACCCACCCACAATCATACACCCAGAAGAATGCTAAGCATGTGGTGAAGAACTTACATCCTATATCCAAGAAAATCCAATCTACTCTCCATTGCAAAAAAAAACTTATGGTAGCTACATGTTTTGATGAACTAAGTTCTTACAGAAGATTTGGAGACGTTCAAGATTGTGAAATCAACTTAAACAAACAAATTTTTCATGTCTTCAATATACCGGTAAAATTAATATTGTCAAGTTTAAACACTAATGTGAAATGTTAAGTTTGTACAGAACCATGCGACCTAATTTTATTTTTTTACACTCATAAATTAAATGTGCACAATGTTATTTAACCTGACCTCTTGCTGTTTGTTTGATTCTTTGTTTGTTTTCAGGAGCTCCATCCTGAGAACTACAAAGGAAGATTATGACAGTAGAAAGAGTGGGTGCATTGTGCTGAAGAGGAAGTACTACTACCATAAGAGTTGTCCAGATTTCAGAAAAAGGATTGACTCCATTTTAGGTACTGCAAATGATGCTTTTTGAGAGCTATTTAAAGCAAACTAACCTAATTCTCTGACATAATGAGCTGTGTTGCTTTCCATCATAGTAATGGTCATTTACTATATTGATGAGGTTACCACTTAGTTTTGGTTGAGTTCAATAAGTTTTAATGTATTATACATACAATGTTTCAAATTTAAATAATTATAATATTATTTCTTCAGAAAGTTGAGAAGTATTATGTCTCTTAAGCTGGATGTCACTTGTTTCTTGTTAGAATATTATTATGTTAACACTGATAATCAGCTCTTCATGAAAGAAAGAGAGTATCAGTGAGGTCCCATGGAGGATGCTATAACAAAAATATGTTGTCTTTTATACAGATGCTGACGGACAGATATTTAAACATATCATGGTGCAGTACTGGTTTCTTGGTGACAAACATGAAGTGAAATCTGTGCCCCATGGAAATGCCAAGAAAAACAAAATTCCATTTCAAAGAACACGAGAAAGCACCAAAGACAAATTGTGGGCAGCAACAACAACAATGGAACCCAAACGAGCATACAATCAAACCAAAGTGGCTATTGGTAAAACCTCTGACTTGTCATCAGTTGCAGCTGCACCGAGGGACCCAATGCAAGCCAAAAACTTTCGGAAAATTTCCAGTAAACCATCTAAGTCCATACAGAGTGATAAGAGTGATAATCACAACCACTGTGATCCTCTTTTTGCTGTTCTGCTGCAATGCAAAGAGCAGCAAGGTGATTTGAACACTGCATTTGTTCAAGAGGTTCGTTGTGCTCCAGAACCAGAGGTTGTGTGTGCCACACAACAACAACTTCCAGACATAGGACGTTTCTTTTGTGATCCTCAGCATTTCACTGTCCTAGGGGTGGACCCCTCATTTAATGTGGGCAAGTTCTGCTACACCCTAACTACCTACAGACATCTCATGGTTGTTGACAAAGTAACAGGAAAAAACCCAGTTATGATTGGACCTGTGCTTTTTCACATGAGAAAACTAGAGTCCTCATACAAGCTTCTGACCTCAACAATGGTGAACTTGAATCCAAACCTGTCAGGATTATTATCATTTGGAACAGATGGAGAGCTCAATATTGGAAAGGCATTTTCTGATCAATTTATATTCGCAGCGCATATGAGATGTAAAAAACATTTAGAAGACAACATAGACTCTGCAATGGTACGCATTGGTATTCCAACAAAGATTAGAAGACAAATCCTTCTAGATGTATTTGGTGGACGTGAAGGTGACACACAGTATTTTGGCCTTGCTGATGCAATCAGAGCCTCTGAATTTGATGACAAACCTGTTCTTGTTGAGCAGAAATGGGCTGAATACCATCCCCTGGGCTTGACGTTTGCAGAATGGTTTAGATGCAATTCAGTGGGAGTGATGAAAGACAGCATGTTGCGTCCTTTGAGGGAACAATGCCAGCTTGGTTCACCACCTGATTTCTTCTATAACAATGGCAATGAGTCTATGAACAAGCTGTACCAAAAGTGGTGTAAGGAGTCCTCAGGTGAAAGGCAGCTGGATATGAGCGAGGCTACTGGAGAGATGAGAGCTCTAGTTGCACAGCGCCAAATGGATGTAGAAGATGCCATCTTCGGGGTGGGTCCATACAAGGTTATCCCAGAGTTCCAGCACCTTGCAGTAGACCCAACAGTGTTTAGAAGTATGTCAAAGGAACAACGTTTAGCTGTCATAAAACGGTTTAACAAGGTAATTGTGACCCATTTGATACTTACTTACCACGTGCCCCATTCTCTTCATCCCCTTGTTTTTATCCAGAAGATCAAGTAAAGTCCCCCAACCCAATCCCCTTTGTAGAGTCGACTCTGCTTCAATGTTCATTTGCTATTATTAAAGGAGTGCCAAATTAACTCCCCCCAATCCTCCTACTATAAATTAGGGAAGTGGAAGTTTTTGGGTCCTGAGTTTTGCCTCCATTCGATCATCCCCATCATTTACAAACCGGAGTACCCCTCCTGGGATATTATACATGTACAGTTAACTCTCGTTATAGTCAACATGCTCTGGGCGTCGTTTAGTGTCCGTTGTAGCGCGAGTCCGTAATAGCGGGATTCATTTCCAGTCAAACCTCTTTCGCCGGGGATCTGGATTTATTTTGTCCATAATAGCGAGTGTCCACACTAGCGGGGTGTCCGCAAGGCGAGAGTTGACTGTATATGTAACAGGTGAAATTCCGGGGGGGGACTCCCATATGAAAGTGATGGGGATGCTCTTTTTTTCGTAGCCGTTTTAAAATATTAACAGGTACTTTGTATGAGAAGAAAAATGCTCTTTACCGTTTTCAAATATCTCCTTAATTTCCAGAGATATTCAAGTTTTTAAAATATGCAAATTAGCAAATTAATGATGTCATAGACTCAACAAAATTAATAGCATTGATATTTGCCAGCGATGATGCTTTACATGCATGACCTGGCAAGCATATGAATGGATTAGGTAAATGTCTTGGCCAGGTTTCATTTTTCCGAAATTAAAAATTTTAAAATATTAAAACAAATTGGTAGGGACTGGGAAAGAGTGAGTTGCCATGGTAATATAATTTTATTATAACTGTCAGTTTGTCACCTGTAGAACTATTAGTCTGTCAAGTATTATTGGTCTCTGCAGAAAAATGACTAAGATAACTCAATGTCTGAACTTGACATAAATTGGGTTGAGTAGATGACACCAATGATCAGTAGTCCCCTAATTTTAAAGTGCCTATGAAATGAAAACCAAGTTGAACTCATATGAAAGGCCTTTCAAAATGAAGAAAGACGGTGTTTTCCTTTTCCTGATGTCTTTTCTCGTTCCAGAGATATTAACGATTTTGTATTATGCAAATTAGATAACTGATGACGTCATAAGTTTGACAGTAATTGGTGTAAAAACACAAAATCAGTAGTATCACTGAAAATATTAAAGCAAAGTAATTGAAACTTGGCACCAGTATTGTACCATAAGAAAAACACCACATATTGCATATTTTGGTGTTGCTATGGCAACACTATTAGTTCCAGGTCTCTTTTATGCAGATATGGCAATCCCGTGTTTTGATCCATTCCAAACCTCATCTCCCATCTTTAGGGTCATTTGGGTATCTAGCGCAATGAGCACATTGCGTATGTTTGGAATGACACCATTTACTTCTCCCTGTAAAGCCATAAATCGTGATATTTATATATGTACCATGTGGTGTCTTTCTAAGGGTACAATACTGGTGCCAAGTTTCAATTACTTTGCTCTGGTATTTACAGAGATAATACT
The DNA here is from genome assembly GCA_964017195.1 of Siderastrea radians. Classification (NCBI taxonomy): domain Eukaryota; kingdom Metazoa; phylum Cnidaria; class Anthozoa; order Scleractinia; family Rhizangiidae; genus Siderastrea; species Siderastrea radians. Next base: position 58,243,497 of record OZ024889.1, on the reverse strand, counting down.
GATTTTGTGTTTGTACACCAATTACTGTCAAACTTATGACGTCATCAGTTGTCTAATTTGCATAATACAAAATCGTTAATGTCTCTGGAACGAGAAAAGCCTTTCATATGAGCTCAACTTCTTTTTCATTTCATAGGCACTTTAAGCTGAAATATCTCTGGAACTAAAATAAAAAAAACTGCAAGGGGTGAAAATTTGATCATAGTAGCACTTTAAATTTGACCTGTATGGTACTTAACAGCAATTACATGTATTATTCTGTTCGCTGTTATTTTAACAGGCCAGTTTAAGTGATGCTTGCCGTAAGGAAGGCAACTATAGTATCCTTCCAGCAGCTGATGAGAGTCAACCCAATCATGCCCGCATTTCCGTCTCAGCAACCGAGAGTGGCATAAGAAGTGCTGTGCCTTTAGAGGAGCTCAAACTTATCTGGACCAAAGCGGTCGACTTGTTAAGCTCCCCTGATGATTCCATTGTGCCTTGCCCTGGTTTCCAATCGGGGTTTGCTGTTGCAAGTGCTCAAGATCCAGCTAAGCCACACATTGTCATCCCACTGGCAAGTGGAGAGGTGAGATGCCGTGGCTGTCCACAGTATGACCGGCTATCAATTTGCTCTCACACTGTAGCAGTTGCTGAAAAGAAGTCCATCCTTTGGAAATTTTTGGCTTGGTATACCAAAAACAGGGATAAACCTAACTTCTCTCAAGCAGCAAATCAAGGCATGCCAGATGGGAGAGGGAAAAAAGGGGAGAGAGCTCCTAGGAAGCAGAGGTCAAAAAAGCAAGGTCAAAATCCACTACCTACAGATTTTGTTGATTGCCTTCATACTGTCACTGCAAACACTGTCCAACCAAGATCGGCCATGGTGCAATCAGCATCCATCATGCCCCCAGCTGTACAACCTGTGGTGTCTGCAGCAATGCCTTTGGCAGCTATGCAATCCACAGACCTGACCATTCAGCCAGCAACAGCCAGGCAGGCAGTGCCTTCAGCAGCAGCAACCAGACAGGAAGTGCCTTCAGCAGCAACAGCTAGACAGGCAGTACCTTCAGCAGCAACAGTCAGACAGGCAGTACCTTCAGCAGCAACAGTCAGACAGGAAGTGCCTTCAGCAGCAACAGACAGACAGGCAGTACCTTCAGCAGCAACAGCCAGACAGGAAGTGCCTTCAGCAGCAATAGCCAGACAGGAAGTGCCTTCATCAGCAACAGCTAGACAGGCAGTGCAGGCACTGCCTTCAACAGCTATGTATTGCATGCAACCAACAGCTATGCAACCACTATCAGCACTGCCTATAGCAGCCAGCCAACTAGCAACAGCCGGGCAGTTGTTGCCACTGATGCCTTCAACAGCCATGCCATCTACCAGGTCAGCAATGCCCATGACAGTCACTCAACAACCAACAGCTGGGCAGTCTGCAGTCTACCAGTCACTACACACCTCAACATGCACACAGCCTCTCCAGGGATACAACAGTACCCAGACACATCATGGTACTCCATTCAGTATACAGCCCTTTCACAATGGCAATCCATTCCTTTTGATTTTCCAACATGGGAACATTAAGAGGTGTACAGGCTGTGGTGGATTGATTGAAAAAAATTCACCAAAGAATTTGGTACTCCAGCATATGGAGAGATACCAGTACCCAACTGGTAACCCTTTTGAGCCCGTAAAGTACACTATCAACAAAGAAAGAGCTTTTTATTACCATGCAAGAAAAGCTTGCTTATTAAACAGGCACCCCTACTTCAACACCTCTATGGTAGATGTGTCAGTGTTGCAGAATGCTCTCCGTGAGCAGCATAAGCTTCAGCTCGTTTTAGAGTTGGACTTATTTTTGGAATGACAATGTGTCATAAAACTAGGCTTTTTTCTTTTTAAAGTTGCTATATTTCTTTTTTTTTTTTTGCATTTAAAACCTAGAATTACAAGCTTAAGCTGCGACAGGGAAAGCGGAGCCAGGAGGGGGGGGCTGGGGGTTTTACCCCCTAAAATTTACAAAAAAAAAAGAACTTTCTAAGAAAAGAGTTACCTTAGCCCCCCCCCCCCCCCCCAACCCACCCACCCACCCACTTCAAGACACTAGTCAGTCTCTCCAATTGAAAAAAGGTCTGCCTTCCCTGTAAGAAGGAACCAAGCATGTGCAGGGTCTTAATCTCCTTGCTCCTACTTAATTTTGGGGATGCTCTCCGTGAGCAGCATAAGCTTCAGCTCGTTTTAGAGTTGGACTTATTTTTGGAATGACAATGTGTCATAAAACTAGGCTTTTTTCTTTTTACAGTTGCTATATTTCTTTTTTTTTTTTGCATTTAAAACCTAGAATTACAAGCTCAAGCTGCGACAGGGAAAGCGGAGCCAGGAGGTGGGGGCTGGGGGTTTTACCCCCCAAAATTTACAAAAAAACAGAACTTTCTAAGAAAAGAGTTACCTTAGCCCCACCCCCCCCCCAACCCACCCACCACTTCAAGACACTAGTCAGTCTCTCCAATTGAAAAAAGGTCTGCCTTCCCTGTAAGAGGGAACCAAGCATGTGCAGGGTCTTAATCTCCTTGCTCCTACTTAATTTTGGGGGATTTTTACTTATGACACTTTATTGTTGTTCCTGTTACTGTTGATGAACTTATTAGGACTACTTTGACTTCTTGCCAACTTGAGCATGTTAGGTTTGTTTTTGCCTTTAACTCCATGCTTACTCAAGCATGTTAGATAGGTTTTGTTAAAGCCCAGGGGATGGGTTGTTTGTATAAAAGAGATGGAAATGCTTGTCCTTGTTGGCAGTAAAAAATGCAGCTTTATGTTGGGAATGTACCATTGTGGTATTTAAGAGAGAGTCACTGTATCCAAAATTTTAAATGAAAGCATAATCAATGATAAAAATCGAGAAACTGCTTAATAATTTCTAAATTCTATTTTGATACCTTTTTGAGGTTTTACAACAAGTGTGACTCATCATTAATTTTTATTTTGGTACCTTTTTGAAGTGTTACAACAAGTTCATCATTCTTTTTATATGGAACCCCCCTTCAGGATCTAGATTTAGATAAAACATGCGATGAGCAACTTTAGATACACAGGGCGCTAATACTGTCATTTTTACAGTGAGTTTCTAAGAAATTGTTTCTAAGATGTGAGCATTCCAGTTTTTTTATATCTCAGCCTGCACCCCCCCCCCCCCAGATTTAAGTGTTGTTAGATTGGTATACATTTGTTGAGGTAATGCCCGAGGTAATTCCCACTATGGCGCACACCTGCAGGGAATCACGGCAATTGTATTCATCAAACCATGCGCGAGACTAAGCAATGATAAATGCAATTACCATAATTCCCTGTAGGCGTGTGCCATAGAGGGAATCGGGCATTGGGTTACTGTTGTTGAATGAGAAAGAAAAGAAACAATCAAAATAGAGTGCGGGGAAACAAATTACGTTACATGTACAAGCTGTTATACTTCATTTTCCCCCAGAGTGGCTAAGAAATTGTTTGTAAGATGTGAGAAATCCAGTTTTTTTATGTCAGCCATCCCCTCCCCCTACATTTGTGTTAAGATTATTCATTTGTTAAAGTACTTAGAGAAAAAAATAAAAACAAACTAACGTACAAGTTTTATACCGTGGCTTAGAAATTGTAAGACAAGAGCAATTCAGTTTTTTCCATGGAAGTTAGATTCTACATTTGCCAAGCTTCTTTAGTTGCCATTATTAAACAACAACAAAAAAAGAAATATTGTTGTAAGATGGGAGCGATTCAGTTTTTTAGGTCGCCATGACCACAGTGAATAAAATAGTTGAGTTAAAAGTTTGTTACGTAGAATCCTTCCTTCAATTGTGTATGGGAGTGCCCCCCCTTCACAGCGACACACCTACTATATGCACCCGGGGGGCAATGATGCCCTTCATTGTTTGTTTTTAAGGAATCATACACAAGTATAGAACCTGATTAAACAGGAAAATAATAACAGTACATATAATGAAATTGAACCACGTCGTAAAACATGTTCATGTCTTCCATTGAGTTTTTATAGTCTTCGTAATGGCGGGCGAAAAGCAAGTCTCCTTCGCAGCCCGAACCTGGGAGCGTTGCGTGATTTCAGTCCGAGCGGCTGAGAAGAAGACTTTCCAAAAGAAAGGATAATAGACAGGAACAGACTTTTAATGAAACAAATACGCCTCGTAAATATGTACTGTACTTTACTCCATCGATCGTTTAACCCGTGATGGATAAGGACAAGTAGATATGCTTGAGACTGGATACAACCGAGTGCTCACTACCGAGGCTGAGATGACATCCGCCAAAACTTGACTTTCCGTCTCGATGTTTTGGTCAAACATGTAGTAGCACGAAGTGGACCAAGTTGTATCCGAGGCATTGTATGGCTCTGACTAAAAGTGATAAACCGTCCACAGAAGCGGAAAGCCTTAGCATTGGCCGCCAAACTCTTTTCGTCGAATCCGTGAATTAGAACAGCATACGTGAAAATCAAATCAAGACGCAATCGATGCTTCACTTTTTATCATGTTTGAGCCCGCGGTATTTAACAATGCGGCTTCTCTTAAAAAATTGGCGCGCTTTTTTAGTATAATTTATTTTTAAAAAATTACATTCGGCATAATTATGCCATTCCGCAAGTATAATTATGCCATTCCGCAAGTCATGCCACATGCCATTCCGCAAACTCATTCCGTCTTTTACCCTCGCCGAAAATCTTGCGAGGTGTTGCAGCATTATTTCCAAAGCTGAATGAATCAACGAAACTGCTCCGAAGTGATCCTGAACGAAGTCGCACAAGTTTTGGGGAAAACATCTTCTAATTATTGGCTCTGAAATGTGGTGCATGTTTGATTTTTCTTGAAACATTGCTGTAATCATCGTTAAAAGCGAATTGAAGCTGTACGATTTCACCATAATTAAGCTGCGGGAGTTGAACCGAACAAGTTTGTAATCCGTTCGCACCGCGGCGCCATCATGTGCCTGTTTGATCGAACTGAAGACAGAATTTGAACTTGAACAGGCAAATTCTACTGAATGGTAGGTTTCGTGCCTGTTCAAAGAGGCCTGGACGTCTAAGTCGTCTACCTAAAAGCCGGAACTTGCTAACTCACTACTGCACGCCACAGGATAAGAAATCCCACGATGAATCTGTTAATTTCTTGATCTAAAACCAGCAGTCTTTTATTTTAAACACTGAAATGTGTTGTGTTTTAAAAATCGACCTTAAAGGTTTGGTTCTAAGCATTAAAGTAGCACTTTTTAAAGAGTATGTATGTGCTTCACAGATTAAACTGAGGAAAGGTAGTTGTACACTATACATTCAGTATCATTTATAAATATTAATTTTCTAGGTTTGGCTAAATGGGACTGCACACATTAAACTGTTCCACAGATGTATACGCAAGGAAAGGGGCGAATGAGGTAGCCAAATGCTTTCAACTACTCTTCGGACCAAAATTTTACCACTTCATAAGAAGCCATTACCGCAATGGATCAAAATGATCGTACCTCTAGTTGCGTCTATTTTTTGAACTTCTTGATGAAAACTGATTACTATGCGTCTCATAAGACGGCTACGCCTCGGGAGTCCATAACATTTTGACGGCAAGATGACGAAAATTGTGGGAAATAGGAGGCCATACAACGGAAAACTGGAGGAAATTGTTAGGTTTGTGGGTTTGTGAGTGATTTTTCGAACAACGCCGTCCCAGCAAGAACAGGGAGCTTACGAATCGACGACTTTCGCACGACGACGCCGTTGGATTGCGTGACATGCCTACTGCGCATGCTTTTGTAGGCAGTTGCCGGCGTCGAGCCAAAGTCCGCGACGTTGTTTTGAGCAAATTTACGGCGTCGCCGAAACAGAAGAACGTGAGGTGAGTTTTCGAAGTTTTCTCTCGATACTTCTGGGGATTCTGCCAGATAATTCAAGAATCACATCAGGGATATGTTCTTGACATAAATGTTTCTGACTTTTTGTCTGTTTTCATTCAAGTAACGCCCCAAAATACCCTGAGTGGAAGCATGGCAAGCGAGACAAGTGAAACACCAAGTGACACGAAAAAGTAAGGATGAGATTGCTGAATGAAAACTCATTTATGTTAATTACACCTTGTTGAAGGATAAGACATTTGCTTTTGTTTAACGAATTTTGAAAGAAATTAAAAGGGGTGTATATTTTATAGTCGGGTCTATAATAAAATAGGAAAATATTTTACTGGAAGCCGGGACTGAAAGCAATACACGCTGCTAGATTTCAAAAAGTTAAGCTTGTAATTCGATGAGGTTCTTTATTCTTGTCCTGAGTCATCTTTTAGCCAGCCTGAAGTTGTAGAAACACAAATTTGTCTCGGCTTTTCTGCTATGCGAGCGAGCAGATGATCTGTATCACATTTGACATCTTACATAGGCTTGTAAATGTCGGGCAATTTTCGTTTTCTAAGCTTTGTCTATTTTTGGTCGCTTCGGCTGTTAAGTCTGCCGTAGATATTTTGCATTTTAAACAATTCACTTGCCCAGCTGTCCAAGAGATCCAACACCGCCCAACGATTTGTGGCTGTGGCCGGTCTCAGAGGACGTTATTGCCGATTTTTTAAAAAATTATATTTGCTGTACATTATCTTATTTAAAAGTTGTATTTATATTTTTTAAGTCATCTTTTAACAGAATGCCTAAAATGAAATGGACAGTTAAACATGACTCCTTGCTTGGTTGTGAGATCCATAGTTGGGAGCTCTGGAAGTTTCGTGCAGGCACTAGAGAGCGGGGCAACTGCTTAGAGGAGATTTGTAAAATCCTAAACAACATCAAAGAGCCCAAATTTTTCGTGTCGCCAAAGAGTTTGAGGGATCGCTTGAAGATACTTGAACGAGATGCAAAGGCCAGGAAAAGGGAGGCTGAGAGGGGCTCGGGAATTTCGCCCGAATTCAGAGAGATAGACCAGGTAATGGAGGACTATCTAGAGAGAAGAGACGAGGAAGAAGCTAAGCACACCAAAGAATCAGTTGAGGATCAGAAAAAGAACGACCAGGATAAGGCAACAGGCGAGGAGATGAGGGAGAGGGCCATGGAGCGGTTAGCTCAGACTAAGAAGCGAACTGGAAAGGACGAGCCGCGAAAGAAGCGCCAAAAAAGCACTGACACGCTTGACTATCTAAGAGAGGCAGCAGAAAAGTCAGAGCAGTTAAGGAAGGAAGAGCTGGAGGCAAAGAGAAAACATGATGAAGCTGGCATGACTGCTCAGCAGGCACTGTTCACTCAGTTGCGAGATCAACAGCAGTTACAGATGCAGCAACAGCAACAGCAACAACAGCAGTTTATGCAGATGATGCAGATGATGTTTAACAGCCAGCAAGCACAATCACAGGCAGTTATTGAACTTTTAAAAAAGGAAAAATAGTTTTGCAGCAGTTATTGTTGACGTAAAAAATATTTTGTGCGTCTCAGCATTCATAAATAGCTGTTGGTTCTTTGTACGTTGTGTTTGATTTTGACGTTGAAATCTTGCATTGAGTTATTGAGCTTCAAAGAAGGGGCAATAATTTTGAAGTAGTTGTTTTTCTATGATATTCTGTACACCTTAGCATTCGTAAAGAGTTGTTGATTTTTACACTTTATTGTATTTCCTTATTTCACTGCTAGGTGTTTTTCTATTTTGAACTTGAATGCTTGTATATTTCGAAAATTTCAAGCAGTCAGAGTTTTCATGTTGTATAACTAGAGTACTATTACAAGTGCATCTCAAGAACATTGCATCAAATAAAGTATTCCTCTAAGGATGGCGGATCTAGACCAAAATACTCAGAGGTGACAGAACCATATAAAATACTTCGTGCATTCTGCATTAACGCACACGTTACATACATTTTACCCACAGCACTCAAACCGATTTTAAGGTTCTTTTTAAAATCTAAAAATTTAAAATAGTTAACGATGTCCCCAAATATCCACTCCACGGAAGAGCGGACTGTGCTCATCGAGGTGTTGAAATCTTGTTGAGCTGGGGTCAACACTGCGCCCTTGTAGGGCCTTTGTAGGTGTGCTCGTATCGGGTAGGCGGGGTCTCCGTACACACAAAGAGGGCGGCCTGTTACGGGGCAGTTGGAAAACCTCTGCAAGTCTTGTAAAAATCCCGAGGCAGCTAGCATAAAACTGTCATGACGTCTTCCCTCAATTGGGCCGAACAGGCTCCCCACTAATCCATTAGGTAAAGCGACAGCCTGAAACTTGATGGAGTGAACTCGTTTATGGCCATTGTAAATGACTCTCTGGTTTTCGTTAGGCCTGCAAACTGGACGTACAGTTCCATCCACGAATCCCCAGCAGTTATCAAGGGCAGCTCCTGCCTGTTGTATTACATTAGCATATTGAAGAAGCTTGGGAGGGGAGAGCAAATCGTGGTTATATCTTGTAAGGAGATGATGCCACCGACCGTAAATTAAGTCCATCATGTGGTTTGTTATGATGGAAAGCTCAGGAACCGGTCTTGCAAAATGACAAACCAAATCTCCATATCGGCAAGGATAAGCAAAGCGTTTAAGATACATGCATAGTGCAGGCACCGAGGCTACAACTAAACCATTGTAAGTTGTTATTTCGTCAGGTAACTGCAGCTGTTCAGCAAGTTTATAAATGTCCTTCCTGTCGAAACGAAACTCGGCCTTGCATTCGTCGTTCGTTTTCTCGTCTAAATCGAATCTTTCGTAGTTCCAGTACGGAAAGTCTGGATTTGTTGACTTGTAAGCATCGTATAAAAGTACAAACTCTTGCTCGTTTATAAATCTGTTTCCATAAGCGTATGCAATACATGCTCTTATTTCTCTGAAGTTGGACATTTTGGTTTGCACAACACTGCTTTAATCGCGAAAAGAAGAAAACAAACTTCAGAAACGGCGGGAAAATAAGCCTGATGCGCGCCAACCAACGTCGTCGTCTTCAATAAAATCGTAAATTCAAATTTCTGCAGGACGGCGACGCGGGACTATGACGGGACCCAACGGCGTCGTCGTGCGAAAGTCGTCAATTCGTAAGCTCCCTAACGTCTCTTTTCACTAGACGGCTTTCTTATCTCTTCTTACACGACACAAAGGCGTGTGTTACGGGTGACTATTAGATGCCCTTAGCAAAAGACGTCAAAGAGGCCTGGACGTCTAAGTCGTCTACCTAAAAGCCGGAACTTGCTAACTCACTACTACACGCCACAGGATAAGAAATCCCACGATGAATCTGTTAATTTCTTGATCTAAAACCAGCAGTCTTTTATTTTAAACACCGAAATGTTTTGTGTTTTAAAAATCGACCTTAAAGGTTTGGTTCTAAACATTAAAGCAGCACTTTTTGAAGAGTATGTGCTTCACAGATTAAACTTAGGAAAAGTAGTTGTACACTATACATTCAGTATCACTTACAAATGTTAATTTTCCAGGTATGGCTAAATGGGACTGCAAACATTAAACCAGGCTGTTCCACAGATGTATACCCAAGGAAAGGGGCGAATAAAGTCGGGGTATTAGAAGGTAGCCAAATGCTTACAACCATTCTTTGGACCAAAATTTCATCGCTTTATAAAAAGGCATCAGAGCAATGTATAAAAAAGATCTTACCTCTAGTTGCGTTTGTTGTGTGAACTCCTCGATGAAAACTGATAACCGTGTTGCACTAAATTTTTGCGGGAGTTTAATTTTGTGGACTGACGATTTTTTCTGCTTTGCGGGAACTAATTTTTGCGATTGGAAGAGACTAGTTTTTCTTGCTGGGAATTAATTTTTGCGATCAGGAAGTCGCGTTGAGATGCAACTGATAACATTTTCGTTTTTTATTTGAGTACATGCAATCGAAATACAGATGAAACAACATGCGACTGTAAAGGAAATTTTAAAATCAATGTCACTCTATTACAGTAACATCACCCCCTCGAGTGGCGAATTGTTGTAGTGATGGATCGACAATAACTACGGTACCACCGTGAGATGCATTATCCACCGAGCTATCTACACTGTATCTACGGCATTTTCCTCTACAAACAGGTAATCTTCTTCGTTTTCAGGACGAGTGCCTTCAGATTATCTTTTCCTCTAAAAGTTTTCAGTTAACAGCTTCTTAAATACTTGTCGTGTACCGCTTCTGGACGAAAGAGACTTCTTAAGTAAAACCGCTACGATTTTTATTAGCGATTTTTGTATATAATGTCTACAGTGGAGTAAAATTTTGGCGGGGAAAAAATTTGCGGGAACTTTATTTTGCGGGAACTTTTTTTTGTGGATCGAGTAGAAAACCGCAAAATTACTATGCGTCTCATAAGATGACATCCCACAGTGAACCTCTTTTAAGGTGGCTCCATACAGTTTCTCATCAGTTTTAACAGACAAATATACATAACGTTTTTGATAATTTTCAGGACATTGATTTACATTTCACTAGGGAAAAGCTACAAAAGCAACTAGCCTAGCCTTTATACTTTTCAAAAAACTCACAATTTCTGGGCCTGGCCCGTTTCCATGGCAACCACTGATATAGTTGTTTGGCTCATTTTTTAAGGTTACCCAGTTTTTTCACGTCATTTCTTGGTTTTTACACGGTGAATTTTGGCTATTTTTGTTGTTAAGATGTTGTCGTTTGAGAAGTCTCAGCTGGCAAAGCTGTGAGAAATTTTGTACATAAGTTTTGTCAGAATAGTAAATTTCCGTTTTCGACGATTAATGCAGAAGTGCATGTACAAAAATTACTCTTACTTTAGTATGACTGAAAAACACAAAAATCCTACAAATGTTCCAATTTAAAAAAAATTTCACCGAGTGGAACACGCGAAATTAGCGTTTGAAAGTGCGTCAAAACCCACCTTTTTTCTTAACGTTACCAAAATAAAAATTCTTCAAGTTACGGGGTTGCGCATGCTCATGATTCCTTTTGCGTTGACAGCACGCGGGTAAGCGGTAGAAAAGCTTTTCTAAAGCTTTTCTTTCCAAAGAACAACATTTTTCTGGACAACTGCTTTCCTTTACTGTAAAGGATCCATGTGACCAAAAAAATTGCAAACATAAAGAAAAAAACGAACAAACAAACAAACAAAAAAGAAGCAAATTTATACCGATTCGCGATTTAAAAACTCGAACGAAGCCGCCACTTTATTGCCAGCAGCAAAAAAATTCCTTTTAAGTTTCCAGAACGCGGAATCATTAACCCACTTTCAATTTCATTTTTACCATTAACTGATTACAACCGTTCTTCAAGAAAAAAACTAAAGCGGATATGTTTGCTCTTAGAACATCTTTTGGTAGGCTACTCGAGAAAAGCAGGGAAGCTCGTTCTTTTTATGTTGTAAGCTCAATATTTTGTCTGCCGAGACCCGCTTTGTTTCTTAGCGGCTACTTGCGTGTTTGATAACTGCATGGAATAGCAAATAGTATATAAATAAGCTTTCAATTTATATTTAAAGGCAGACGTTGGAGAAAGGGAACAAAATGTCCACAAGAAATTATACGTTTTGAAAAAGACTACATTTTTCTGCAAGGTTCAACAAGTCAACAGAACGCCTGCAAAACGCCGACTGTTTTAGAACCGGCCTTCAACTCGATACTCATCCTTTATTCGTTCACTGAATGCCGTCATTCTAGGCATAATTTTTCGTAAAAAGAAAAATTGTATTTGAGCTTAGGTACAATTGAGCTTTTTCCAATTTTCGGTTTTATTTTAGACCACCGAAGTTTTTGAAGTCGCACATTGTCAACACAAGTGAAACTTAGATCAAAAGTTACTGTTGACTGATAAATAGAAGTAGTAAAGGGGGCTCAGATGGTAGATTTCCTGGCTTCTGATTGGTCGAGTGACGTCATGACCGGAAGTGGGATGGGAAACCGCTGACCAGTGGTAAAAAGGGATCGCGGGCTCACCGGAAGTCACGTGATGTGGGAAACCGCTGACCAGGTGTAAAAAGGGATCGTGGGCTCACCGGAAGTCACGTGATTTGGGAAACCGCTGACCAGGTGGAAAATTCGATCGTGGGCTCAAGGGGAAGGAAAACCGCGGAGAAAACGCGGGCGCAAAGTCCAAAGTCCAATTTTAGGAACGGGGGTAGGTATAAAAGGGTAAACCCTAAGGTGAGGGAGTAGTCACCATGAGTTTTTACATCACTCTGCTCAGTGATCAAGCACAAGGCACGGGGCAAAAATTTACGGCGCGACTGCCTCGTTCCTATTATTTGGTAGAAGATGATTGGGAAGTGGCGTTGGTGCATATGTCCCACCCGGGGTTTAATCAATCCTTGGAAGATCAAACCAAGCAGAATTGGACGCAAGAAGATAGTCAAAAACATTGGATAAAAACAGATGTGAGATACATACCAAAACGGGCGGATAACACGGCCCCCCTTCAAGTCACCAAACAAATTTATTTACCGCCCGGGTATTACCACAATTTGAAAGAAGCCTGGATTACCATTGCGTACGAAATGGAAAAACAACACATGGACGTCATGATGGATATAGCGAAAATGAACGTGGACGATTTAGCCAAACGACAACAACTAGCCGCTTTGAACCTGGCTCAACCCTATGTGAAAATCACCAATGCCGGCATTGCCTCTGAATTAGATTCGTTGTATGTGCTCATACCGGCCAATATGGAATTTGAAATGGAATGGAAATTGGCGGGCTTGATGGGATTGGTGAAAGATGGAACGCCCACGGAACGCGTTGTCCAAGAAAAGAATTATCTGGTGAAACATATCGTGGATTACAACGATCGGCATAAATGGGAACCCACCATTGGGCCTGTCAACAAATATCCCCCGTTGGGGCACGTCTCCGTCACCTTTACCCACCCCGACTTTGATTATGAGTTGTTCTTGGGCCCGAATTTGAGTCGACAACCCTTTCCTACCACCCCCACGGTGAAACCGCAACAAGGACAACAACCATTGATGATTTACACGGATCTGGTGGCACCGAGCATTGTGGGAAATCAAGAAAAAGGCTTGTTACGTACCTTGGATGCCGGCAATACCGAGCATCAATTTGATACCGGGGAACGGATGTATTTTCCTCTGGGCCAAACCATCTTTGACAGTATTGAGATAGACATTCAAACAGCCGACGGACAGCCGGCTCCGTTTAAACAAGGGCGAACCATCCTCACCCTTCAACTCTCCCGAAAAAGTCAACGAACATGAACAAAGATCACAATAAAGTGTCATGGAACATGTTTTATTAGTCCTTCATTTTGTTGACAACAAGTAGAAAAAATAATGAGTCCTTTTTTTTACGAGAAACTGATGCAGGTTTTCATCCGTGAAATGGCTTGGGTTTTGGTGTGCCCCAGAAAGTAGAGGGTTTTGCGGTGGGGCTCATAGGGATCGCGCAGTTCTCCCCAAAATCCTTCCAGGACGTGAGCGTCTTGATTGCAAAGGCCATACCACAAAGGATTGTCTTTCCAATCGGTCTTGACATGCTGGACAAACTCCGGGTCTTCTTTCCATTCTTCATGGAGGACTTCAAGGACGGTAAGAGGAACCTGGCAGCTAGGGCATAGGGGGTTCCGACCGTCCCATCGACATCTGTTGGCACAGGCGACATGACAAGGTTGACCACAGCATCTCAACGTGGTATAATTGGCGAGAGGTGTCAAACAGATCACACAGGGGTCGGGTTGCGCCATCAAGCCAAAGGATCAAAGAGCGGATTGGTCAAGAGTTGAAAATCGATGGGGGTGATGATGCCTTCTTGGCAGAGGCGGTACACTTCTTGATAAGGGAGTTGGTACCGTAAAGGTTGGACCAGGTCTAAGATTTGTCGTCGGATTTGTCCTAGACGTTGTAGGATTTTCACGGCTTCCGGGCTGACCTTATCGGCCATTCACCACTGGTAGAAGTTTTTTAAAATTAATAAGCACAATTCGTTCCGACTGAGATGTTTGGTACTGTGAAGACGAAGCAGTTCAAAATAAGAAGCTTTGAAGCGGATCTCCTCCAAATCTTTTTCCAGTTGAGTCAACAAGGTGCGTAGACGGTCAATCACTTGTTGGGCTTCTGGACTGAGGACTGGATCATCCATTTGAGTGTGAAAGATGGAAGGGACCGGTGGGTTTTTTATAGAGAAACAAAAGGGTCACGTGGGAGGGAAGGGGCCAATGAGAAGGAGCCCCCATAATGCTTTGGGAGGGGACGGGGTGGGGGGACCCCCCTCCCCCCTCCTTAGATAGACCATGAGGCATTGCGCGGATCGGGGTATATAAGTCAAGGGAGGCCACAGGACGCCATTCCTAGCTTTGAGTTCGGTCTATGTTGACTTATGTTCTTTGGTGAAGCGGAAAATGTCTGAAACGAGAAGGCCGTTGGGCTGTCTAGCCAGTGAGATGAATGTGGGCGGAGAAGAGTACTTGAGGAGGAGAGCAGGGCCGGAGTTGACCCCCTTGGATCGCCACACGAGGCGAGTGTACGAGAGGAGGGAAGAAGCGTGGCGCCCCCTCAACAAACATCGCGTGGCCGCCTTTATTCGGATGTTTCTTTTGTGTTTGGTGGAGAGGGAGAATGGCCACCGCCGGGGATATGAACATCCAGATATTGCCAAGATATTACACAAGTCCCTTATAACTCGCATCATCCCATTTATTTGTCGTCGCCTGGTGTACACCATGGATCCTACGTTTTGGGTCATCACCATGGAGGATTTTAAGGAACTCAATGATTACCTGCTGAATCACCTGCCACGGGTGCATGGAGGAGAACGATGGCAGCAAATTGTTTATTTTTTTAAAGAAGTGGAGCAGCAGCGAAAGGAGGAGAAGAAATGGTTGGAGGAGATGGAGAGGGAGGCGGTGGAGATAGTAAATTGCGTTTTAGAACAATGAACATTTATTCCCGTTGAGTTTATTGTGAGTCAAGGCAACTGTGAGTCAAGACCAACTATTTATGACCAAGTGCAAAACCAGTGTTGTCAGTTTTTAAAATTTTTTTAATTAAAAAGAAGAGTTGATGTTTTTTACAAAGGGTGGTCTGTCTTGTTGCCACGCAGGGGCGCGCCTATTTACAATTGGAAAAACTACAATTGGAAAAGTAAAAACTAAAAAAGGGCCTATGTACAAATTCAAAAAGTAAAAACTAAAACCATTACAAATGAAAGTCTTCGAGTTCCAGGCGTAATTGATCAATGTTCTCGGGGAGACAGAAGGTGCGGTTGAATAAGGCTTGAATTTCGGCTCGGGTTTTCTCGTCCACCTCCCGGGATCCTACCACGGCACTGCTTTGATGAAGGGTGGGCTTTTTAGGTCCCCAAGGGACAAATTGACTGCCAGTGACCAGGGTGGCGGCATTCTCGTTGACTTGGTAGTAATGGTCCGAGCGGTACCATGATTGACTGGGTATGTCAAAGAGATAGACGGGTTTGCCTTGATCCATAGCCAATTGCACAGTCCAACCGGTACCCCCTTTCACGCGTTTATGATCCGGTTCCAAGATGCTAAAGGCATAGACGGTATGGGCTTTCTTGGCCAATTGATAATTGCGTTGCAGCAATTGCAGGGTGTAAAAATGACTGGGCATTTTTTTCCCTAGTTTCTCCGCTGCCTGGTGAAGATGAGGGTTGGCCAGCATCAGGACTTCCACGGTGGACGGGGTGATGAACGTGGCTCGAGGATGATTCGGGGGGACGAGCACTTCGACTTGCATCCCAAAGTGTTTGGCTTGTTCTTCGACGAGGGCATCCGTACCTTTGGCGCCCCCGGTGTACACCACATGGCCATGACCAATCTGCAGTTCCAAGGCATCGTGTTCTCCGATCATGTCGATGTTGGGTGGCATTGCTCTGAGAATGACGATGTAGAGACCAAGGGACCCTCTTAAATAGGAACACCTGACCAATGGGAAGACAAGAGGTCCTTATAAGGTCATAACAAGCTGACCAATGGGAAGAGGAGACGTCCTTATATGGGTAGGGGAAGCTGACCAATGGGAAGAGGACACGTCCTTATAGGGTCATGAAAAGCTGACCAATGAGAGCCAAGGGTCCTGGGTATAAAAAGGCAGGGGTGGGTGAAAAAATCGTGAGCACGATGTCAGTCGATCGGAAGAGAAAGTCAAGCGACCTTCCTTCGGGGAAGAAGAAAAAGAAGACTATTCAAACGATGACGCCCGTGGACTGTGATCCGGGGGTGCGCGAAGTGGTGGAAGATACCCGAGCGGCGGTGGAAGATATGATGAAAGAATTGAATGACATGGTGGAGCAATCTACACCACCTCAATTCACCCTGATGACCATGTTTGACAATGAGGTGGGCCATCATCAAGTCAAAGGCAACAATGAAAAGGTGGACTATATGGTTTGCCCTTGCCATGATGTGCGTTTGGAGGCACGAGAATCTCAAAAGGGGTGGAAGTATGTGAAATGTCCCATCCAACCCTGTTTGCTGTTTTGTGGCCAAGATCAAGCTCTGGAGTATATGAAAGCCGTGTATAGTCAACCTCATCTAGAAGTGCTGGACATGTGGACTTGTTTGCAATGCTTTTGCCGGGAACCCACCACGCTACAACAGAGCCATTCCACCCAGAACCCGGATCGCTTGTTTCTGAATTGTTCCAAGAAAACGTGTGGCTTCTTCCGGTGGGCCGATCAACCGTTGGGTCCCAAGTACTGGAGTTGGTTTCATGACAACCCGCCCAAGAAAGCCGATCAACAAGCTGAAATACCCAGCCGTGATGCTCAAGGGTATCCCAAGCGGGGCGTGGACATCCCAGGCCCACCGCCTCCTCGAGCCCCAAGGAAAGAGGATCGGCCCCTGACAGACTATGAGAAACAATTGCTACGAGAAATTCAAGAGCTCAAGAACCGTCAAGAAATGATGGTGGCCCCAGCGCCACCACCCCCCAAGTACAGTGACAGTGTGGACAACTGGCAGAAAGATCTCGAGACCGTCGCCTGTGGTCGTCTAGGTCTCTTTTAATGGTTTAAAAAAGGAGTAGGAATAAAATTTTTTATTTAGTCCATGGAGTCTGTTGTGTGTGATGCGTGGGAGTCTGTCTGGTCCTTGGGGCAATGGCAATGTCATCAATCCCTGTGCCAAGTGTTATACGATCACCAACCCGGGCCCCAAATCCCGATTCCCCCATGTCCCGAGGACACGCATCCTCTCCACGTCTTTGAAGAAACCCACGTGGATCGTAACCTGTATCGATGGGTGGTGTTTGTCGTATGGTTAAAAGCCCACCCGGACGCCTGGCGATGGTATCGAATCATTCAAAATGCGCATCCCCACACCATCCCTTCCATACCGACCTTATGGGATGAATGCCAGAACGTATGGCCCCTCGAAAGAAAACTCAACGCTGGTCAACAACAACAACAAAGTTGAAGAGAACCAAACGCCCTGTCTCGTCGTCGTCAACGAAGAAAAGCAATGTCTCGCAAGAATGGTTAAGCCGTTACCACGATCCTAGCGCCCCGGGGAGTTTAGGTGGGGTGCAACGGTTTGCCAAAGCCCAGGGACTCCCTTTGAAAAAAGCCCAACGACTCTTGGAACGGGATGTGGGCTACACCTTGCATAAACCACGACGTCGTCGTTTTGCTACCTTACCCGTGATCGTAGGGGGTTTAGATGATCAATGGGCGGCGGATTTAGTGGAAGTGCAACGGTTGGCCAAACATAATCGGGGTATACGCTACTTGTTGACCGTCGTGGATGTCTTGTCCAAGTACGCGTGGGTCCAACCGTTGAAAACCAAAACCGGGGTGGCCCTCGTGAAAGCCTTTGAGAAGATTGTGAGACAAGGAGGACGACACCCCAACCGATTGCAAACGGATCGAGGGAAAGAATTTTACAATCGGACCTTTCAACGATGGGTCGACGAGCAAGACATTCAACATTTTTCGACCGAAGGGGATGCCAAAGCCAGTGTGGTGGAACGATTTAATCGCACCTTGAAAGAACGGTTGTACCGTTATTTGACCACGGCCAACACCTTACGCTTTGACAAGGTGTTACCCCAGTTGGTGCAAGGGTATAATGCCACCCGTCATCGAAGTATTGGTATGCCCCCCGAAGACGTGACATGGGACAACGAAGAAGCCGTGTGGAAACGATTGTACAGCAAACGATTGAAAGGTCGGAAAAAACCCCAATTCAAAGTCGGAGATCGGGTCCGTCTCAACACGATTCATCGTACCTTTGAAAAAGGCTATCTCCCCGGTTGGACCGAAGAAGTGTTTGTGGTGCATCGTGTGATCCCAGGCCCCGTGCCCACGTATAAGATTCACGAATGGGATGAGACCCCCATCCAAGGCACGTTTTACGAGGAGGATTTACAAAAAGTCCAGGTGTCCGACGTGTTTCGCATCGAAAAGGTACTTAAGCGTCAAAAAGATCGTTGGTTGGTCAAGTGGAAAGGGTGGCCCGACAAGTACAATAGTTGGATTGCTCGTGGTGACGTGACGTCCCTTCGACCGCGCAAACGACGCCGACGACGCTAAAACAATGACGTGGGTGCCCAATTCGTCGTTTTACGTGACGTTGATGAGTCATGCGAGTACCAAGGAGTTTCCGGGCAACAAAGCCCATCTGTTCCGAAACCGGTTGCCGAAACCCATTCGATTTATGGGTCGAGGATGGATGGTGGGTATGGTGAGTTTATCCTTACCCACCATTCCGGTGGTCACGGAAGAAGGAGGCGTGGGCGAATCCCATCCTCTGTTGTATGTACGATGGCACGAACGGGTGCATGACACAGACGATCAAGGAGACGATGTCTGGTGGCATCAACGTCGCGAACTCACTGTGTACGGACGAGATATGAGAAAGGAATTGGCCTCGTCGACGGGATCGCACTTTTTTCATCAACTGGTGTACCGTTACGAGCAAAGCTGTGCCAAACAAACCCATCCCAAAAACAAATGGACAGAGAACGATGGCCTCAAATTGGCCCCGACCTTTGAATGGACCTCCGACGGGGATTTGGTATTGAATAGCAAGCCCGTGGATTACAAACGACAAGTGGCGCACGTGTCATGGGGCAGAACCTTGGCCCTGAGAATGGGATGGATTGAACAAGAGCCCCCCGGCCAGTATCGATTAGGCCCGAATCTCTTGCCAGAATTTCAAGGCATGTCCACCATTCCCACCCCGACGGATGTCCGCGATGCCGCCAACAAACCCCTCTTTTGGAAAGTGGAGGGGGATTATCTGAAGTTGAGTCTATCGTGCCCTTGGCGGTTTGTGAATTTGAACGCGACCTTTCGGCCCTCGTTGGAATTTCCCGCGGCGCGTCCTTTGCACGTGTATTGCAATGTCGGGACCAGCAGTATGGTAGGAGGTCGCATCACCGATCTCTTACGAGAAATCAAGTACCAGCCTCAAAACACCACCCACTTTGAACCTCGTCATATTCAATATGTCCCCGTACGCAACGAAGTGGTGGAAATCGTGGAAACCCAGATGGCCGAAACCAATGGGGATCTGGTCCAATTTGGCGAAGGACGTACCCTCTTGACCCTGCACTTTAAAAGGGAGGTGGTGGTGGTGTGAAGAAGACAAAGATGTCGTTCTACGTGACGTTACCGAGTCATGCCAACCTACGGGAATTTCCCAACAACCAAGCCAATTCGTTCAAGATTCGTTTACCTCAACCGTTACGGTTACAAGGAGGTGGATGGCAAGTGGGGTTGAGTGCCATTTCCTTACCGGATACGCACGTCAATTTGTACGAGTTGGTGCAAAAAGATGGGTTCATCCTATCGACGTCCTGGGACCAAGACTATCCCAAACCGGGGGGAAGTGTTGGGGAAATGGTCTCGCGAGGAGGGACGGCTGAAACCCTCATTAATGACATTCAACATTTGGATTGGGTGGTGGATGGGGTGAGTTTCATGAAAGCCACCATTGCTCACTTGGAACAACAACGCCGCGAAACGGCGATTCAAGGAGGTCGGTTTGTCAACGATCAAGGCAAACACACCTACGTCAAGTTCAAGTGGGAAGGCGAGGATCTGCTCATTGACAACACCCATGTCTGCCATTGCAAAACGGACACGCCCGCCCTGTACATCTACACCAAGTTGGCGGTCAAGATGGGATGGTTACGTAAAATTAGCAGTGGACTGATTTTGGGGCCGAACTTACAACAAGACTTCATGGGGGATCAAATCCCCAACATGACAAAACCCCCTGGCAACGATTGGAACGATGTCAACGACGATCAGCACAACCCGGTCTTTTGGACGGTGCGTTCGATTTTACCGGATCATTTACAATTGAGTATGAGTTGTGGGTGGCGTTTCACCAACTTGAATGTAGCGTTTCGTTCGGTGGTGGGGGAACCCTCGCGATCGTTGCACGTGTACTCGGACGTGGCAGGCAGTACGATGGTGGGCAATCGCGTCACCGATTTGTTGCGTGAAATCCATTACAAGCGGGAAGGCAGAGGCACCATGTACTTTGAACCATTGCACATTCATTACCTACCGCTTCGTAATGAAGTGGTGGAAATCATTCAAATGCAAGTCACCGAAACGTCTGGCACCGAGGATAAGTTGGTCCGGTTTGGCAAAGGCAACACCCTGGTCACCTTGCACTTCAAAAAGGCATAAAAAGAAAAAAACGCGTGTGACTTGACAACAACAACAAGATGACAAAGACAAGAGCACGTCGAAGACGACGAAGGCAACGAGGTGGTCTCTTACCTCTGGCCGCTCTCGTGCCCGCTTTAATAGCTGTGGGGAAAGCCGCCGCGTTGGGAGCGGTGGGTGGGACCGCGGGTTACGGTGGTAAGAAAGCCATGGAAGCAGCGACCACTCGGAAGAAAAAGAAAGGCCGATGACGGTATAAAAAGAGGCGAGGCTTGTGACCCAAACAAAACGTGTATCCCTGGGGAAGACGACACCATGCGAGGGGGAAGTTTGACACGATTTCGGACCGACGAGTGGTATGATCAATACGGCAGTGGGTTGATGAGGGAGGTCATGCGTGGCGGGTTCCAAGGCCTTAAAAGCACGCGAAATCCTTTAAAATTGCCTAGTAATATCAAGAGAGGATTGAATGCAGGGTTAACACGCGGGATCAAACGCAAAGCCGAAGACGTCCTTAAAAAAGAAATTACCAAACAAGCCAAGAAAGCGTTGAATCAGAAGAACGTGAAACAAGCCGTGCGGGTCGCCAGTGCCTTGTTTCCCAAGCAAACCAAACGGGCGCGTGATATTTTGGGCGTGTGAACATGGACCCCGTGCCTTCACGACCTCGACGGATTCGCAGTAATCGGGGCTTGTCTCAATGGGGAGGTCTGTATCCGTTTTGGAAACTCATGCGGCGACAACGTGGCGGTTGGTTGAGTCCCGAGGTGATGCGACTGCCCGGGTTTGATTTGAGACAACGCTTAGCACGACGGTATAAAAACCCCTCACGACGACGACGTGCCACCACTCGACGACGACAACGTTAACCATGCCGAATGTGATGTCACGCGTGACAGCCCCTACCTACTCGGAAGGGGCTGCCCCAGCGCATCCGCGTTCCGAAGGGACCGTCAACCCGGCGTTACGGATTTTCAAGGTGCCCCCGACCGACATTAGCATCAATGCCTATCGCATGGTCACCATCCAACCCACCACCACGGGTATCAATCCCATGGAATTCATCATTCCTGGATTAGACGATTTTGTGGATTTGGGACGCAGTTACTTTACCATGGAATTGAGTTTGAAAAAGGAGGATGCCGGGAACTTGGTGGCCAATGATAAATTATGGCCCGTCAACAATTTGGCCCATTCCATCATCAAACAAATTGACATGCAGTTGAATGGCACGTTGATCAGTCCTCAATCCGACACCTATCATTACAAAGCTTACCTGGAAACCTTGTTGAATTATGACCGAGAAGATGGCAAGACCGTGTTAGGACCCCAAGGCTGGTACAATCAAGTGGATTCCCCACCCCAATGGACCAACAACAACACCAACAAGGCTACACCGCATGCAGACTGGACCAATCTCAGTGCCAATCACAAAGGAGCGTTGGCTGCCATGGTCGCTGAAGTGGCCAAGTATGCTGGAGGTGCCACCCACAGTCTGGTGTTTACCCCCCACTTGGAAGTGTTTCATACCGGCAAACTGTTAGTGCCTGGCATCGAAATCAAGATGAAATTTCATTTCAATGGTCCGAGCCTGTTTTTGAATGGGGTGGGTGAAGCTGGTCGATTGATAGAAGGCGATGTGAAACTACGGTTTCATCTCTGTCAACTGCGTTTGAATGATGCCATCTACCAGAGTTTATCTGCCAAAAGACACAATGAAGGCCAAGTGGCGGCTTACCCGACCGTCCGCAGTGAAATCCGGACTTTCAGCATGCAAAACAACCTGGTCCGCTTTGATATCCCCAACCTGTTTCAAAACAGAATACCGGACCGATTGATTGTAGGGTTGTTGGACAGCCGCGCCTTCAATGGAGATGTCACCCGAGATCCTTTCTGTTTCCAGAAATGGGGACTGACGTCCATTCGACAGATTGTCAAAGGAGAAGAATACCCTTATGAAACCCTGCAGTTAGTACACAACAATGGCACCCGAGATAACTTGGGGTACTTCCGTTTTCTGCAAGCCAGTGGTGCTTGGTGTAAGAAGAAAGGCAATATGGTGGAACTAGGAGATTGGGGTCAAGCGAAAAATTGTACCTTGTTCATGTTTGACAATGTGGCCAATGGATGTGCCGACAGTCAAAACCTCAACCCCAAGCAAAGTGGAGATTTACAACTGGTCTTGGAATTTGGAGCTGCCCCCGGTACCAATATAACGGTAGTCGTCTATGGAGAATTTGAGAACTTGCTGGAGATTGACAGCAACGGAGCCGTGTTGTACAACATTTACCAACACTAAAGATGGAACACGTGGCCTTGAATAATGTGCAGTTGGATTATTTAGCTCGCGACGACCCCCACTTGAAACGTTACTTTTACGGAACGGTGGCCTGTGATCGTTTACCCAAGCATCCTGTCAAAACCCAACGCCAAGGGTACATTGTGAACACCGACCCGCACGATCAACCCGGACAACATTGGTTAGGGGTGTGGACGGAGGGAAACGTGTGTGAAGTCCTCGACAGTTATGCTTTGCCCATGGACACGTACGTGCAAGCCGCCCCGTTCCAAGATTGGATGGTTCAACATTGGAAGTATGTGGTGACCAATGGCAAGTCCCTCCAAGCCATTTCAAGCAAGAGTTGTGGGGATTACGCCTTGTTGTACTTGAAAGCCAAAGCCCGTGGACGGACCTTGCAAGACTTTTTAAATGAGTTTTCGGATTATGATTATGTAAGCAATGACCATCAAGCCGGTCAACGCGTTCAACAATTGATTGTAGGCCAAGAAGCCAGATGGTATCAACTCTGTTGTCATCCGTATCATCAACGGAATGATTAAATAAAAAATTTGGTTGGAAAAACGGTGTCGGAGTCGTAGCTCAGTCGGTAGAGCCTTTGGATCCCCCGAAAAAACAGGTGTAGGGGGATCGCGCGTGGGTTCGAGTCCCACCGATTCCAATAAAAAGGTGCCTTTTTTTTTCTAAAATGGGTAGTATCATCATGCAAACGGGGAAACCGTTTCGTTTTCATACCCCCTCCTCTATCTTGGTGGTGGGACCTTCGGGATGTGGCAAAATGGTCTTTACGGAAAAACTCTTGGTAGACAACCCCGAGTTGTTTGAAAGTCCCTCGACGCAAGTGCATTATTGTTATGGGGCATGGCAAGATCGCTTTCGAGGTATGCAAGATCGTGGGGTGAGGTTTCACGAAGGGATTCCCGATCATGACGCCTTGGTGCAATGGTTTCCTCAAGGACAGGGGGTCCTGGTCTTGGATGATTTAATGGATGAAGGGAGTCACGATAAACGCGTGTTGGATTTATTCACCAAACATTCACATCATCAAGGGGTGACGGTGCTCTACTTGTGCCAAGACATGTTTCCCGTGGGGCGCTATGCCAAAAGTATTTCCCGCAATGCGCATTACATTGTGGCCTTCAAGAATCCCCGGGATCAATTGGGGGTACGCAATGTCATGCTGCAATCGTTTCCGACCACTTGGAAAGACACGTTGGAGACGTTTCATCAGGCCACCACGCGTCCGTATGGCTATTTGATGTTAGATTTACACCCGGCCTCCTCGGATCAACAACGGTTATGGAGTCACCTGTTAAAAGACGAAGGATGGACGCGCACCTATCAAAAGCGCCTATAAAGGGACAACACCGCTTTTGGAACCGGAAAAAAGAGCAACCATGGCCGAGGACGACCGTCAACCTCCGCAAGCCTACGATACCGTGGCCCCCGCTGGGGTCGGGGCGACCACTAGCAATCAAGTGTCTCCAGGGACCATCCAAGAAATTGTGGATACGGGGGACTCAGACTTGATTGCCCAAGCCTTTGATCAAGCGGAGGAGGCGGGTGATTATGATGCCCTCACCCGATATTTGGAATCGTTGCCTGACCTTCCACCCCCTGCACAGGCCTCTTCCCCCGCGGGGGTAGGAAGTCGAGCATCCCATTCACCCCCATTCCAAAGTCCCCAGACCACCCCGGAGTCTTCTGGGGCTCGAACGCCTGCGACGCCTCCTAGCGTACCCCGGGCGGCGGGTGCTCGAACAGCCGCGGGTGCTGGGGGTAATGGGGGTGGACGTGGTGGTGGTGGAGGTGATGGTAGGGGACGCCGTGGACCCAGGACTAGAGGTGGTGGACGTGGTGCTGGTGGTGGTGGTGGTGGTGGACGTGGTGCTGGTGCTGGTGGTGGTGCTGGTGGTGGTGGACGTGGTGCTGGTGCTGGTGGTAGTGGTGCTGGTGGTGGTGGTGGTGGTGCTGGTGCTGGTGGTGGTGCTGGTGGCGGTGCTGGTGGAGGTGGTGGAGGTGGTGGTGGAGGTGGTGGTGGCGGTGGTGGCGGTGGTGGTGGGGGACGACGGGGGCGACGACGCCGACGCCTTTTCCCCACTTCACCTGCCTCCACTACTCCCGGATCGTCTGGGAGGTCTGGCAGACAACCTCGTACCTTGCGTCAAGCCGATTTACAACGACGTTTACGCATGCTGTTACAAGATCAAGAACAATTGGCCCAAGGACGTGAAATTGCTAATGTGACCATGACCAATAGTATTGTGACCAGTTATAAACAAGGAGGAGCCCCCAGCGTACAAACCTCGTCGTCCCGGGTCTCGCCGTGAGGATGAAAACCGTCGTGTCGTTATTGAATGGATCTCGACGTCCTGGCATCCCCTTGCCCCCCGAATTGTTACAACGGATGGATTCGTTGTATGTCTTTTACCATCAACAATGGTGGTGTTATCGCAAAATGTTGAATCATTACAAGTGGATGAATGCCTTGTACAATGGCCTGGCGTTACTCCTGATGGCCGCTGGCATGATTGCGGGTCCCCTGTTGGACAACAGCACGTTGGTAGCGTGTTTGGCAGCCGTGGGCACCGTGGTCAAAGGATGGGCCGATTTTAAACAATACCGATTTAAAGTGATCATGAGTCGATTTGCGTTTACCACCTACGCCAAAGCCTTGACCGAATTGAAAACCTATGGGCGCGGGGTTCCCTTGGAGGACCTGGAAGGATTTTTAATCAAGATGCAAACGTTGGATGATACCATTGTGGATTTCACTCCTCCCTTACCCAAACGATGTCTGCAAGAGTACCATGGTCATTTTGTGTACCAGCCCTTGGAAGCCCAATGCTATGTGGACGGATGTCCTCGTCCCTTGAAACCCAAAGACTACTGGATCCATAAAAAGCCGCTCCCTCCCAGCCCGACACTCTTAGAACCATGGCCGTCCGACGACGACGACGCAGAAAAAGGAAACAACGAGGAGGGGCTTTAATGCGCCGCAAACCCCGTTTGGTGGATAAAATTGCCCATGGCATGAGTATGTTTCTATCGGGGCCCGCGCCTGGGTTTGGCCTCGCTTTAGGCAAATTAGGCGGTCAAGCCTTGAAAGGCATTACCGATAATGTACAACATTACCGACGACAACGAGGTGGGGGTTGGTGGTCCGATTTCAAACGCAATACCCGTCAAGGCTATAAAGAGACGCAAGACGTCATCAAACAAGACAAAGCCCTTCAACGTCTGTTGATGAACCGTTCATGGTGAGGAGAAGAAGACGACGACGACGTCGTCAACGAGGTGGTTTTTTAAATCTATTGGTCCCCGCCATGGTAGGATTAGGGAAAGCCGTGGCCTTGGAAACGGATAAACGTATAAAACGCACGATCCAAAAAGCCAATCAACGCTATCGTCGCCGTCATCGGTAAACGATGCAACGTCTTCGACGTCAATTACCGTTTTTACGGTCCATGTTACAAGAAGCCAATGGCTCCAAACGTCAAGAGTTGTTACAACATGCCAATGCCGATCAAATCAATGCCGTGAGTGAACTGGTCTTGAACTTCTTAAAAAACAAGATTCCCGTCACACCCCCCATGCTGACTAAACTTCAACCCTATAAAAAGGTGCTACGCGATTTGGGACGTCGTCGACATTCCGTCAAAAAACGGCGTGCGTGGTTGGTTCAACAAAAAGGACGCGGGTTATTTCAAGGACTTCACGAGGTGTTATGTCAATGTGCTCGACCGACCCGTTAACCCTGGCCACATGGATCACCCTGTTACAAGAGGCCAATCGCGCCACCGACCAGTGGAAAGACGAGTGTCATTATTGGAAGCATAAATATCACCTGTTGTATCGAGAGTACAGGCACATCTTAAAGGCCCGTCTTTGTGAGAGCTGTCGTCAGATAGAAGACGGGGAACTTTGCTCCGAGTGTAGTCAACCCCCATGGATGCAGTCTACATGATTCCCCACAAGGACTTGGAGCAACTCATTCAATATTACAAAGGAGAACTCACCGAAAATGCCTTGTTGAACAAAGCCGCCACGCTCGCCGCTCAAAAACATGTCTTGTTAGCCAACCCTCAATTGCCCCCGGCCGTGGTCAATGCTCAAACCAAACCGTTGAGTCAAGAATTAACCAAGTTAACCAAACGCATTCGTCAATTTCCCGGAGGTGTGGGAGTGGGTGCCCCGGGTGCCCCTCCTGGCGAAGACGAAGAGGAAGAGGCCGGGGATTTGGTGACCGGCCCCGTGGAACAATGGTTGAAGCGCATGATAAAAGGGAGCCCGTCGAGTCCCAAACCACCCATTACCCCTGCCACCAAGAAAGGCAAAGGAGCAGCCGCCACCACCAGTAAGATTCCCAAGAAAGGGAGCCCTTCCACCAGTCGAGGGGATAGCCGGTCGCGTTTAGAAGCCATTCGAGAACAGCGCAAGACCTTGGAAAAAAAGTTAGCCGAGAGTCGTAAAGGCAAAGGCAAAGGCATCTCCCGTGAAGTGCAAGCATTAAGACCCTTACCCGGTTGGGAAGATTGGCACCGAGGCAAAAAGTTACGGCGTCGATTGGATTACGACAGTGAGTAAAAAGATGGCCCCCCGCACCAAGCGGAGGAGGAGAAGGGGCCCCCCACGGAAACGCCGTCAACGCGGAGGGGCCTTGGATGTCCAAAAATGGATTGCTAAAACCGGCAAAGAATTTCATTGGCCGGGGTATCAGTACATGGGCCCTGGCACCCATTTAGCCAAACGTCTGAAACGAGGGGATCCCGGGATCAATCGCTTGGACCAAATTGCGAAACAACACGACATTGATTACAGCCGTGCCAAGAATTTGCAAGACAAATGGAAAGCCGATACCAAGATGATCCAAGCCATTGATAAATTACCCGGCAAGAAAACCAAGACGGAACGGGTGGTCAAAAAAATCATGCAAGCCAAGAAACGTTTAAAATTGTAAAACACTTTAATGACACCCCATACCATGTTGAAAAAATAAAAAATGAAAATGTCAATCACTGTCTCTTTGATCGTTCTACCACAATGTCACGATGGAATGTTCTGCCAAATTACGGAAACGCTTGCATGTTCTGCCAAATAGTCATACGATTTCAAAAAAACGTTCTGCCAAATTACGGAAACGAATGTTCTGCCAAATACTGAGACGAATGTTCAGAGTCTAAGTCACTAAATCATACATGAAATCGACGCCCTCGTCGGGCGACATGTCCTCGAACAAATCAACAATGCCATCAGGGGGCAGCAATGGTTCCAAATCAAGGGAAGAAGAATCCTCGACATCCTTCAGCACCTCGGCCCACTCGTCAGGCGATATGTTCTGCAAAAAGGAAAGGTCGTCCAAGTCAGGGGGTTCCGCGACTTGCATGGCCCCCGAATCCAAATCAAGCAGAGTACGAGAGTCCTCATTAAGGAGCTGAACAAAGGACTCCCTGGGCGATACGTTCGTATGGGATGCCTGTTTCTGTCTTTCTCTCTCCTTTAACTTTTCTCCAAACTCCACGACACCTGAGTCGAGCACACACTCCTCCTTCACTTTCTTCAAGATGTCTTCCACTTCTAAATCTTGTTCAAAGTCTTCGAATGCTTCGAGCAGCTTCTCAGGACTAGAGGCCATCTTGAGATGACTCACCTCGAGGGTCGATCTGTTTTATAGTCTCTGGGATCATTCCCCGCATTGCATAGTGGGTCATCTAGGGAGGGGGGAGGGGGGTCCCCCCACCCCTTCCCCTCCCAAAGCACCATGGGTCCTTTCTCTCATTGGTTCCTTACCCTTTCACGTGACCCTTTGTTTCTCTATAAAAAACGAGCACTCACCTCCAGCTGGTTCATCTGATCATGTCCTCTCACCAAGAGGAGGAGGAGGAACCAGGCCCAAGTGGCCTGACCACTCAAGAGACCTTGACGTTACTAGGCCTGAACACCTCGGACTCTGAGAGAGAAGAAGAGACGGCAGCGAATTCCCCTGATGAACCTTTGTTACCCACCGAAGAGATGGCGGACAGTGATGAGATTTGTGAAGAGGCGTTGGATCGCTTCGAACGCCAACGTGCCTTTCAAACCCATCTCCTTCAACAAACTGGTGGAGGTTTGGATGCCAATACGGAGGGTGCCTTCGAGTTTGAACTCCAACCCTATGTCGACCGTTTAAGCAACCGTCTGGGAGTGCGTGAACGTCATTTCAATACCCAGTTACGTCAAAGGGGCAACTTGATTCCAGGGCAAAACATCACTCAAGCTCTCCAAGAGGGGTTACGTCGCGCGGTGAATCAAGTGTTGACCACCACCACACCTGAGCTCCACGATCAAGATCGCCTCTACTTCACCATCGGTTCAAACCGCCTGCACAACAACTTCCAGGGCTGGGGATTGCGAGCAGGAGAATGGCGGCAAGGCGGGGACCGTGTGGAGGCCTTGTTCCACCGTTTGGCGCAAGCCCTCAACAGCAATGAACGATTTGAAATGGACGATTCCTTTCAATTGTCCATCACCCAAGTCCATCATACGCCTCAGGGAACCAAACCTTCATCAAAGCAGCGCTATCGTGGGATCCCGTGATGTGGACGACAACACCCGAGCCGAAATTCAAGCCTTATTCAATCGCACTTTCTGTCTCCCCGAGAACATGGATCAATTACGCCTGGAGCTCGAAGACTTTCATTTGTAATTTTTTAGTTTTTATTTTTTCAATTTGTACATAGCCATTTTTAGTTTTTACTTTTCCATGGTAAATAGGCGCGCCCCACCCAGCGTGGCAAGAACACGGACCACCGTTTGTAAAAAACATCCACTCTTTTTTTAATTAAAAAATAAAAAACTTCACTTACAAAATGTTATGGTTCTTGACTCACAATAAAAAAACCCAACATGAATAAAAAATGTTCAAGATCCCAAACACCGGCGCACAGCCTCCATGGCCTCCTTCTCCATCTGTTCCATTCGTTGGTACTCGGCCCTCTGTTTCATCATTTCTTTAAAAAAATACGAGACTGTGTCCCATTGGTCCTCTTTCTGGATTCGCGGCAAGTGGTCCGCCAAGTACCGGTCCAGCGAAAAAAGTGGGAGATTTTTATCTGTAAAAGCCGCCGAATGGATGTTTTGAAAACAGCGAAAGCTTAACACGAGGTAAGTGTTGTTGTTTTTTTGGCTGCCGGCTAAAAATATTTGTTTGTCGCCTTGAAACAAAATTTGAAAACCGAGGCGGTTCCCCGCGTTGTTGTGAAAAAATCCTTTTCTACCCGAAAGACTATTTGATTTATTTTTACTCACTCTCTGTATTTCTTTTTTCCACAGTCCAACGATGTGCTGACTGTAACGCGGTGAGACAAACGAGATGACAACTCGTATTTTTCTCCGAGAAGAAAGCGAGCGGCTTGTTGAAAACAACAACAACAAGCAAACCTCCACGCAAAGTACGCATCATTTTTTTCTGACTGTCAGCTAAAAAAAATATATATAGATTTAGCCAAGCCTAAAAGCGGAACTCCATATCTACCAGTTACCATCGGCCGCCTATAAATTCTCCAGAATTAATCTTGTTTACTGTTATTAAGCGTATCATTTTAGTATAAACTTAGAGTTATAATTCTGTTTCGTGATTCAAGCAAATCTAGTTTATCTATTTGTACTTTCACTTTAAGTTCGCTAGGCAAATTCATTTAATCGTTTATCGGCATTTTTCGTTTGTTTTGATTGCTGTTATTTTATTTGTCGCTTTGTATTTTGTAATTGGAGACGCATGTTCGCTTCGAAACTACTAGAAATTCTCTTTTGGTTTTGTTTACAGATTATTGCACAGTGTTGCACACACCAGCTAAAAATATTTGTTTAAGTGTTTAGCCTGTTTTTCCCTCAACGACGAACTTTTCGATTAAAAAACAGTGTCTTATAACACTCGTTGTTTTTCCAATGGCTCTATTTTTTTTTTTGTCGCCTCGAAAAATATTGGAAAACCGAAGCGGTTCTGTTTAGCTCGCAATGTTTTCCCATTCCGCGCGTTGTTGTGAAACTCTGCTTCTGATCGGCTGATACTTTGACCATGGCCTTGGACCTTGACCATGGCCTGACTGGGACTGACCAATCACAACCAATCCTAACCAAATAAGGTCATACTGTTTAGCTATATAAGCAGCAAAATTACCCCCGAACTTTCTTTATTTCAAGATGGAGGAAGGTCTGGGAGATTTACGACAGTTTTTTCACAGATTTATTCATCGCTTTACCCCAGCAGCCCTCGGCTTTACAAACAAAACGATGACAGCTAAGATTTCGGCGAAAAAAGTGGGAGATTTTTATCTGTAAAAGCCGCCGAATGGATGTTTTGAAAACAGCGAAAGCTTCACACGAGGTAAGTGTTGTATTTTGCTGCCGGCTAAAAATATTGAAGTGTTTAGCCTGTTTTTCCCACAACGACGAACTTTTCGATTAAAAAACACTGTGTCTTACAATACTCGTTGTTTTTCCAATGGCTGTATTTTTTTTTGTCGCCTCGAAAAAAATTGGAAAACCGAAGCGGTTCTGTTTAGCTCGCAATGTTTTCCCATTCCCCGCGTTGTTGTGAAAAAATCCTTTTCTACCCGAAAGACTATTTGATTTATTTTTACTCACTCTCTGTATTTCTTTTTTCCACAGTCCAACGATGTGCTGACTGTAACGCGGTGAGACAAACGAGATGACAACTCGTATTTTTCTCCGAGAAGAAAGCGAGCGGCTTTTTGAAAACAACAACAACAAGCAAACCTCCACGCAAAGTAAGCATCATTTTTTTCTGACTGTCAGCTAAAAAAATATATAGATTTTGCCAAGCCTAAAAGCGGAACTCCATATCTACCGGTTACCATCGGACGCCTATAAATTCTTCAGAATTATGCACCTATCAATGTAAACCCCGTGGGGGGGGAGTGCGGGCAAGGGGTGGGGATTTGACCAAGAAGTAAAAATTTTGGTCAATTGCCCAAGGGTGGGGAAGCACACGTTCACCAAATGTAGTTAAAAATCCCCACCCAGGGGCAAAATACCAAATAAAAGACGAGCTGTGCTCATACCTTTAATAACTGGTGATTTAAACTTGGTATGAAGCTCACAAACTTGATTTGGCTAAACTACAGAATGTAGGGCCACTTACACACATCTTCAAACGAGCTGGCTCGTTTGGCTCGTTTGCTCACTGCCGAGCCAAACGAGCCACGACATACATCAGGGGCACCCAACGAGAAAATTTTATCAAAATACTTGAAATATCATTTTCTGCTTTCTCAGATTGTTTCAGAGCCTTTTAAAGGCATATTTGTGTAAGCTAATACAGATTGATCTGTTCGGAGTTTTTAGCTGAAAGTTTAGGCCGCAGAAAATTTTAGGAAACAGTATCCTACCCACCGAGTTTCCGAGCTGCTGATGGCTGTCCGAAATTGCTAGCTGCCCTTATTTTGCACTCTAAACGACATATTTGCCCCTACAAAAACAACAGGAACTAACAAGTCCTCCTGTTACGAAAGTCCAACGTGATGTTTTGCCGCAATTACTGATCAGAAAATCTCAGGCTATGTTAAGCCTTCCGAACAGATATTCCCCGAAATGAACCGTTGGGTGCCCCTGATACATACACCAGTATACACCCAACACTTAACACTCAAATAATTCATTTCTCGTTTTTTTTATCCACTGCCGAGCCAAACAAGCCAAACGAGCCACCACATTCATGCACCCAACACTTAACGCTCAAAGAATTCACTTCTCGTTCTTTTCATCCACTGCCGAGCCAAACGAGCCACCAAATCTAAATGCTTTCAAAAATGGCCCTGTAAAATTCCTGTTGTTGCTCCCTTGATTTAACCTCTCCCTTACAAGAAAACATGTGTGATGTACATTATCATGCCTGTAAGAGTATTTAATAGACAATGAAAACGAATTTAAACTGGAACTTTTTAATGGAACTTTTAATGTGATGATAGATCACT
This sequence comes from Siderastrea radians, assembly GCA_964017195.1. Lineage (NCBI taxonomy): Eukaryota > Metazoa > Cnidaria > Anthozoa > Scleractinia > Rhizangiidae > Siderastrea > Siderastrea radians. The sequence goes on along the minus strand of OZ024889.1, from coordinate 58,210,690 downwards.
ATCCTTATAAAAGGTGCTCTACACTCGAGACTATGAATCTTTCACACTTGATTTCAAGAGACAACTGGACTTTCCAAAGCCAAGAAAGAAGATGCCATGTAACCACGCTTAATCTTGGTCCCAGTTTCTCTGTCGAAAAAATCAAATGTCCCGACCCCCGAGCAAAAGTGCTCGATCAAACCTCCCACTGAGGGGATGGACTTCGCCGTCAAATCCCCACCCCTTGCCCGCACTCCCCCCCCCACGGGGTTTACATTGATAGGTGCATTAATCTTGTTTACTGTTATTAACTTAGGTACTTGACCTCGTTAATTACTGTATAGTTTTATTAAGCGTATTATTTTAGTATAAACTTAGAGTTATAATTCTGTTTCGTGATTCAAGCAAATCTAGTTTATCTATTTGTGCTTTCACTTTAAGTTCGCTAGGCAAATTCATTTAATCGTTTATCGGCATTTTTCATTTGTTTTGATTGCTGTTATTTTATTTGTCGCTTTGTATTTTGTAATTGGAGACGCGTGTTCGCTTCGAAACTACTAGAAATTCTCTTTTGGTTTTGTTTACAGATTATTGCACAGTGTTGCACACATTTGACACATTTTGTCGTAAATTCAATCTGTTTACTGTGAATAAATTTGATTCTGTTTTATAACTGTCAATTGGAAAGCTATGTTCTTCTAATTCTGTTTGGCAACCGGATACGCTTCATTCGTTTTAAAATACAAAGGTCCTGCTTTAGGTCAGAATTATTTGTTCGCAAATTATTACTTTTCTGATCGACTTATACTCTTTCCCAGGGCGCGTGTTCCATGACATTTGAACTTTGGACTCCGTGCCGCTGCCTGGCTTGCATAGTTCGTCATCTCTACCAGGTGCCTCTCTTCATGGAATCATGCCTCCAGACATCGTCGCAAGCCACCCTATCCAGTTTAGACTTAGGACTCCTTTTTTTTTCCACTTGTTGTCAAAAATAGGAATGAAAAACCAATAAAGCATGTTTCATAGCATGTTCTTGTGTTGTTTTGAGTCCATTGACCTCCCGTTTTGGTATGTATCTCACATCTGTTTTCATCCAATGTTTTTGACTATCTTCTTGCGTCCAATTCTGCTTGGTTTGATCTTCCAAGGATTGATTAAACCCCGGGTGGGACATATGCACCAACGCCACTTCCCAATCATCTTCCACCAAATAATAGGAACGAGGCAGTCGCGCCGTAAATTTTTGCCCCGTGCCTTGTGCTTGATCACTGAGCAGAGTGATGTAAAAACTCATCGTGACTACTCCCTCACCTTAGGGTTTACCCTTTTATACCTACCCCCGTTCCTAAAATTGGACTTTGGACTTTGCGCCCGCGTTTCTCCAGCGGTTTTCCTTCCCCTTGAGCCCGCGATCGAATTTTCCACCTGGTCAGCGGTTTCCCCTTCCAAATCACGTGACTTCCGGTTGCCTGAGCCCACGATCCCTTTTTCCACCTGGTCCGCGGTTTCCCCTTCCAAATCACGTGACTTCCGGTTGCCTGAGCCCACGATCCCTTTTTCCACCTGGTCCGCGGTTTCCCCTTCCAAATCACGTGACTTCCGGTTGCCTGAGCCCACGATCCCTTTTTCCACCTGGTCCGCGGTTTCCCCTTCCAAATCACGTGACTTCCGGTTGCCTGAGCCCACGATCCCTTTTTCCCCCCTGGTCAGCGGTTTCCCATCCCACTTCCGGTCATGACGTCACTCGACCAATCAGAAGCCAGGAAATCTACCATCTGAGCCCCCTTTACTACTAATAGACATTGAAATATGTGTCCTTTTGAGTTTCAACTTCTATCAAAATTCAATGACAACTGTTACCTCGTTACAAGTGTGTAATCTATTCATCGCTCAATAAAATTCACAAGTCAGCTGTATTTTGCTGAAACCGTATGAGAACGGCCGTAGAGACAACTTACCCGACAAACAATAGACGGCTTGTTAGAAAGGCAAAAACTAAAGCATTTTTCGAAAAAATTACTTACACTTTGGCTCGATCCAAACAAACGTAAGCTTCTCATCCCAGAGATTCTCGACAGCTGACCTGGACAGCACGGATATTTCAAGTTGAGAACGGAAAGACGTTCTTCACGCAAAATTCTTGAAGGCGGGTAATAATTCGTGCAACGTTTTCAGTCCTCTCTGTGTTGCTTGAACTTAAAGATCGCAATCAATCCAGTCCTACAATCGTAGAACAATCGTAGGACTGCAACTGTCAGCTACAAAATCGATTAAACTAAAGGCTTTTCATAATTTCACTGATATGTGCTCGACAGCTTTTGAAAAGGTAAGCCATAAAGATGCCTCAATCAGACTTTGGAAAAGTTCGCCTGGGAGGTTGATTGGCACATGTCATCTGACTTGGACTGTCGCGCTCCTCACGCGCGCGCTTGTGCCAATTTAGTTCCCATTCCTCGCGCGCTGAAAAACTATATGGAGCCACCTTAAATTTAAATTTTTAATGGATAACTAAAACCAGTAGCATTTACTGAAATGTTTTATGCTTTACAAATTAACGTTTAGCGTTTAGTTTTAAATATTTATCTTACAGTTTAGACTAGATTTTAGATTATATGTTTTGCCATCTGAAAGTTCTGATCTTTTAAAACAGAAGTTCTACCTTCGATTCACATATAAACGACCGTTTTGCTATTGACACATTTCTTAAACACAGGGTTTCTCTTAGCTTACTTACATTGTCAAAGAAAACGTTTCTTCCTTCTCAGCCGATTTGGCAGCTATGTGTAGACCCAGTTTATTCAAGCACGATTCGCCTTTCTCGATTCTCTCATGATCATAAAGCGATGAAGGACATTAGCAAATCGTCTTCTTTTCTGCGATTGTTTATATCTCAGAAAGTTAGTATTTTTCCTGTAGACTCGTTTCATGGGCAGATTTTTAGAATTATTTCGTGACCATGGGCGAATCAATAATTTGTGCAGTCCCGTTTTGCCAAAGCTAGAAAATTAATGTCTATACTATTTATACGTGATACTGAATGTTCAGTATACAACACAAATACACAAATGCCTTTTTAAAAAGTGATACTAAAGTTTAGAACCAAACCCTAAATGTCGATATTTAAAACGCAAAACATTTAAGTGTTAAAAATAAATAAGGTTGGATTTTACAGTCCACAAAATTAAAAGGATTTCTTATCTTGTGATGGGCAGTGGTGAGTTAGCAAGTAAGAGTTCAACGGACGCCATTTTCAGGTATTCCTTTTTTTTTAAGCAACCGGGTTTCATTTGGCATGGAGCCTTGAAAATCACTTAAGGTTAAGTCGTTGACCAGGCGTGAGATCTAGGCGTATACAAAAGGTAAATCGGCTGGAGCAGTCTAAATGTCAGGCTGGACAGCTCGACCAACGAATCAGATTGCACGATTAATTTCATCAGTGAACCCCCCGCAAAGCATAACAGTTATACAAACCATTCCGCTACTTTCCAAAACCATACCTTAATTTTTCGTCTCTTTTCTCTATAATTTAGGTCCCAAAAAAAATGAACAGCACAGGATTAAACCATTTTCATTTGTTCAGTGGGGTTTCTTGGATAGTGATATACACCTGTAAAACAGTTTTAATTCTCACAGGACTCTGTCACAGTTTACATCTTCTGGAGTGTTCGGAAGCGATTGAAACACACCAGCTATCTGCTCGTCAATCTTGCTGTTGCTGATATCTTAGTGGGAATTGCTCTCATATTTTGGCTGTGGGGTGGAATTGCAGCGATGATTTGAATACATCTCAGTTATGTTGTAGTAAAAACGACTTAAAATGGTTTCCGCATATGCATGTGGTTATAAAGGCATCCCCTCAGTGCATTTGAAATTGCACTATCAGAATATAACACACTTTTTGACTGTTGCACCGTGCAGGATTCCTGTGCAAGCAAAGGATGTGGCCGGATTATTAATTATTATTTACGTTTATTGCGCAGTAACTGAACACTAAGTAATTGAATATATGGTAGTTCGTTTTGCATTCCAATCTGGGCAGCTGCTGTTTGGTGAAATTGATCCAAAAAAGGATAACAAAGCATGAAACTTTACTCACAACGACTGTGTGCTCAGTATGCATCCCCTAAAATTGGAAATGCACATCGGCGAAGTATAGAGTGTGCTCATGGTGGCCACGTTGGAGGAGCCAAACAATTAAAACTATTAGCATAAAAATAAAACTTAGCTTTTTTCCCAATGGAAAGGAATTATATTGTTTTTCTCCTCCAGCATGGCCGCTGCCTACACTCTATACAGTTCAACCCTTGCAAATTTGAAAAAAAAGAGGTTAATTTTTGAGTAAGACCCTCATCCTTAAACACAGGAATTTACTTTGGCATTCATAGGATTTGTGGTTATGAAGAAAGGCGTTTTCTTTACATTGAAAACACCTTTTCAAAACTTCAAGTGCTAGCATAGCTTTGGAAGCGACCCCCGGACATTATCGGAAGCGATCCGCGGAAAAAGGAACAAGTGATGTCACTGTTTAAATAGCAGATCCTTAGATCCTCTCGATTTGCTAAAACATTAGGAGTAAACTGATGACATTTCTTGGTCCGATTTAAGGCTAAATTACTACAAGTTAAAAAGATGCCAACAGCATCCGTTTCATAAAAACCTCGATTGGCAATAAACGTGCAGCCATCATCTTCGACAGATTAGGAGATATTTGTAGAGACTTCAGCTATGAATTTAGCATTTGGATGCGCAAACGAAAACGAGAGAGAAGAACAAAAAAATGGTAACTTATCATTTTGAAATGACCACAATATTTCTCAAATTAGCAGGAGTCATCTTTACGCGAACAGCCTACTAATACGCAGTCTGGGAAGTAAACCGGTTTCACTTAAATGTACATATCCAAAAATACACCTACTTCTGTTCCTGCGTCGTAGGAGGTACGCTATGATTTCTGCGTCACGATTAGACAATCAACACAAAAGATATAGGTATAAACAAGTGTAACGAGAGTTTCATGTCTTTATCTAAATATTTGTTCAAGTGGACATTATCGGAAGCGACCCACGAAAAAAGGAACATTGCGTGAGCATGTGATGTGACTTTTCTAATAGCACATTAGTAGTAAACTGATGACATTTCTTGGTCGGATTTAAGGCAGCTCAGGTAGGGGTCGTTTGGTCCAAAATAGAAGCCTTTGAGAGATAAAATATTAAATGCTCCGGAACCAGTTAAATCGGATGATGGGTGACGAGAAAAGGAGGATTTAAGGTCAAAATTTAAACTTCCGACCAGCTGCTTGGAATAAAAGTTGTTTCGCAGTTCAAATAATAAGATTTGTTCAGAAATGTTATATTCCAACCTAGTACTTTTATTCTTATTTCGTCAAAGTAATTTATAATTTATATTGAAACATGGCTCAAGAAATAAGCTTTTTAAACTTGGAACCAGCTATCAATTACATGTCTCGTGGAGTTTTTATTTACATTTTATTGAAAACACCATTTACATTTACCAGTTGGCACCTAAGCACACAAAAACAAGGAAAGATTTCATTTCTGCTACCATAAAGTCTATGGGTGTCTTTTGTTTGTTTGTTTATTTCAAGCCTTTTTTCTTTCTGCTACTAAAGATTTGGAGAAAAACAAAAATCTACATGTATTGCTTCTTAAACTCGTTAGTTACGCGAAACGTCAGAGTCAGCACTTTTAAAAGACGTCAGCGATATTCCATGGCTAACCCACGCATGAGTACCATCCGATAAAGACCTCCTCTTCGTGTAACAACGGCAGCAAAGTTCTTTCAAGGCTTTCTGAAATTCGGCCATTCTGAAGCAGTACACAACCGGGTTGACAAAGGAATTGGCGTATTGTAAGGCTAGCGTTATTTGTGAGTACAGAGAGTGGGAATCCGATATGTAAGTCGGAAAGGCAAGACTGATACCTGCCGGCAACCATGTAATAAGGGAGAGAGTCGTGACGATACAGAGTGTCTTGGCAAGTTTTTTCTGCTGTGCCAAGGACCTGCTCGTAGAGTTCTGCAGCTGGTTACATTTTATTGCTATCCATATTGCGAGGTAAGATGCAGCGGTGACTGTGATGGAGAGAAAAGCGATCGCAGAAAAACCGATGGTCGGAAGATTTACTGTACCTTTGAAAACAAGGTGGCTCGTGACGGCAACATTCGCGACTGCGAGAACCCATAGAGCGCCAACCGAGGCCAAGTAATACCAGGTCTCCAACATGCGATGGCGAAATGGCCATAAAATGGCTAACATCCTTTCCAGTGAAATGAAAGATAGCGATAGCAGCGACGCTGTCGATGCCAACAGATCAATACCAAAAGCTGCGTTTCCCACGTTTAAACTGACTGGCTTGTTTCGCATCTCGGCAATGCCTTCCCAGAGATACAGAGATATCGCTACGCTTAACAAAAGGTCGGCTAAAGTCAGGTTAATAAGAAGATAGCTTGTGCGTCTTAGATTGTTACGGATCTTCATGAAAATGAAAACTGCGATAGAATTTCCAGCCAGAATTAGCAGTCCCTCGCTGGTGTACACAATCATCCACGGTAATTCTGAAAATAATGCTTCGCCTGTTTCTGTATCGTTCATTGTTACCAATACCTGAAAAAGAAAAAAATATTAATTGCCTGATTGACATAAACATCGTTTTATACTCGACAGCTAATAGCTTATTTTTTTATGCAGTACGAATGTTGAACACCTCATCTTCACGTTTAGTTTTTATGCAAGATGTGTAATGTTTTTCTCAAGAATCTCAGCAGCACGTTAGATATGAACTTAAAATGGTCAAGGAAAACAAAAAGAAAAATGTGTAAAATGAAATACCTGAGAAGGCATGTAAATGTACGGAGAGGTTACACTCGAGAAACAACTAATTAAAGCCTGACAATTATTGCGTCTTAAGATTCTATACTAAATTACTACAAGTTTCGAAGCCAAATTGAAAAGATGCCAATAGGGTCCGTTTCATAAAAACCTCGTTCGACAATAAACCTGCAGCCATCATCTTTGACACAGTAGGAAATATTTGTAGAGACTTCAGTTATGAAAAATTTAGCATTTAAAGACGTTGTTTTCTGTTCCTGCGTCGTAGGAGATATGTTATGATATCTACGATACGATTAGACACTTAACGCACAAGATATAGATATAAGCCAGAAAATCGCCAGCGGATCTGGCAACCTGTAAGGTAAACAGCTGCTTTTCTTGCTCGAAAACTATTACACTTTTGTCCATACATGAAAACAATTTTGCATTGGTCATAAATAAAAGTGGATTTGATTGTCATTTCTAGCCCAAGCCTGCATTTACCCTTCCAGAAATCGTAAGGTTAGAGTCTCCCATTTGCTTTCAAAGAAAAATAATTCGACATACGACCATTTTGCAACTGGAAAAAGTTCAGTTTTGTTAAAATTGGCCGTATTTAACTTGAAGGACGCGTAGTGTAAAAGCGATGACGTCCTTGGGGACGTCCAACTAAAACAGTAGATTCAACCGCGCACTATTTTCTTAAATGAGAAGACTAGGCATGAGACGGAGAGAAGTTCGCAAGAAGTCTTGGGAAAAACAAAGTTTATACTAGACGGCTAAGACGTCTGAGACAACACTGACGTCTCAGACGTCTTCTAAGATAAATACGGTCATTCACTTTGGTAATCTTAAGTGTTTGTACCGTTCTAAGCGTTTCCTATTCATGGGAAATTCAAGTTTTGCATTTTTCAAATAATTAAACCAAGCAACGTTAAATTTTAGCGTCCATTGAACGTCGTCTAACACTCCTTTTGTTCACAGGTGTAAACAACAAGGTTCCATTCACTTGGTCAGCACATGCATTAAACATCGCAAAACTCGTCCAGCAACATCCAAATGTTGGCCAGACGACAACAACAATAATGGATATTGAATCGTAATGTTTTACTTCGTTTGGCCACTACCCGTCCAATGGTGGAAATGGTAGCTAGATATTCACATTGGTCAAACGCAAAAAGTTCCGTCACTTCCGGTCTTTTAGAACCTTGAAATTTAAATCACTTTAAAAGTTTAGAAGCGTTACGTTCGTACGAAAACGATCAGTACAGAAAATGTCCCGACATAACGAATTTCGCGAAAGTTGTAGGTGACAGTTATTTCATTTTGAACACGTACTCAACGTCGACATTTGTAGGTATTTTCCTGTGACCGCTGTGAAGGTTAGACCAGCCCTTATCCAAGTTAAAGGATGTTGAATCGCAATTATGTTGTTTCGTTTAAATTTTCGTTTTTATGAAAACAAAGATGTATATAGGAAATGCTGGATGTCGTGAATATCGACTGGCCTGCCCTTATACGGAAACGGGAGCTGGGCATGCATGTCGGTGCGAAAGACAAGTTGGCCTGAGAACACAATCTATTTTGATATTAGCAAGGTTGGGGCATATTGCAGTCAATAATGTAAAAATCTAACGTTCTTACATTGTCAATTCAGTCTTCATCCCTCATGGATATTTCTCTGAAGAACTCCATCAGACAGTAAAAGCTAACACTCTCATGAGTTTGGCCAAATTCTGACTTCAGTTTGGCAAAGTCACTATCAAGCTCTTGCATTGCAACATCTCTTTCCTGTTCCTCTCGACTTGACTTCACCTCCTGATTAAAGAAACACCTCAACAGTCAAATTCGAGAGAATCCGAGAAAAAGTTGTACAGTTATTACTGAAATGTTCCTAAGGTGACGAGTAAGAATTCAGGCAGAAAGGCGTCAATAAACAAAGGAAAATACTCAAATGTGATCACCTCGTCCCCAGGATATATACTTTTCTCTCTGCAAAAAACTGGCGGCGAAAGGCTTAAACAGGTAAATACACAGTTAAGGTGATTCCATTCAATTGCCTTGCGCATCATTTCTGCGCATCATTTATCGCGTGATTACCGCGCGTACAAGCGCGCGCGCGTTCGGAACTTGATAGGTTTTCTATGGAAGCTGAGCTGTTCAGAGAAATAAATGGTCGTTTTCTCCCAAACGAACTCGGTGACCCCACTTTTTTATTCCATTTATTTAAGGAAAATACGACTTTACATGATATATTCAAATTTCAAGAATTTTTCATTATTCAATTTTGAAATATTCCGGTTGATTCACCGTTACAGTCAGATTTTAGGCGTTTCACTGGAACCGTGCAGACGCTCGAGTTGCCTATTATTTCAAATTAGTTTCATTGTTATGGCAATTTTAAGACGTTTTACTGTAACATTGTACCTCTATCATAAGAATTTAATGCTTATATTTCATTGCCAGTTATAACTTTGTTGAAGTAATGGGTGTCTCTAGTACAAGGATAGGTTTTTTAATATTGCTGTCTAAAGATAGCAAAGTACCTATATATACTACAGCCATGTAGCGTGAAATCAGACACGGTGATCCCCTCTTTTTATTTTGTTTTTTTAATGTACTAGGTGTAATTAGTAACTCTGCAAAGTTTCAACAAATTCTTATTACAACTTCTTTTTCGATGGAATCACCTTAAAGGCTTTAATTTGATATGGTGTAAGGGTGCTATTGCCTAACTTGGAGATGTGTTTTCTACCTCTATACAGAGAAGACCCGGCTCCTTCCACAACAAATTGACAGTTTCTGTTGAGCTTACCGTTTAACTGTTTATTCTACGGAGTACCAATATAGTAAATTCGTATGACGAAGCTTACCTTGACAAGCTCACTTCTCTTCATTTTATGAGACACGTCATCTTGGGAGTCCATTTCACTAAGAGGGGGACTCTGCCTCGTTTCCATGGACAAAAGTTCCAGCTTCAGGGACTGCGCATGAGCACGGGATTTGTTGACAGATATTCTCACCTTGAAAGAAAGCAGTGCATACAAACGTTTGATACGACATTTCTACAATGAATGACTACAATATAACGCCGGGTTGCTCGCGGAGAAAAAACTTTCAGCTCACTTCGTTGTTGAGCGTTCATTAACCAAATATATTAGCTCATAACCTGTCACTGTCTAACCCAGTTTTAAATAATACATGTTACAATTCTATCGTACCTGGATGTGGTCAAATAGTCGGAAATCGAAGGATCCAGATTTATTCCTGACAGTGATATGATACTCGTGACGAGTTAGCTGCCCTGTAGACGTCAAAGCATGGATAAGTGGTAAGGTCTAGATTTAAACACCATAGCTTCATGATAGAGTTAACTGTGCCCAACGTGTCAGCCATGTGACAGAAAGAGCACTCTGCTGATCATATCTATTCGTTTTGCATTCTTGGGATGGGCGTTCTCATCCCTTTGTCGTCACGCGTCAGTTTATTCATTTCTTTATTTGTCCACAGGTTTTCAACATTTGTCATGCATGCACGTTTCGCACGAAACGTGCAAGTTTCGTGAAATTTTCCACATGTGATTGGATCAGCGGCACAGGTCTCTTGACAATTATATGGAGCGATTGCAGAATACCCCGCAACTCCCACATGACGTGTCGGCATCCTTTGCATAATGGAGTGAAAAACAACAGGCACCATTGTTATTCAGTGAGATGCAAATGAACTGCGGGGTATTCTGCAACCTAGCCAAAGTTTAGAACCAAAACGAAACTTTCCGCCAATGTTAACGCAAGACTTACCATTCATATTAGTAATCGAGAAGAAATCAGCCGAGGGCATACGTTAGTTAAAACCACAGGTATTCGCTTAAAACAAGCAAAACATTTTTTTTTGTGACACTTTGCTACATGATGTAACTAGTCACGCAAGACAGAAATAAATGTACAAGTCACATAAGGCCTGACCTTTTTTTCAGCAACCACACTATCAGTTGTATCCATAATATTATGAGATCTTATTTAAGGCCACGCAAGATAACGTTCATCCCATGTGCGCATGTGTGCGGACCGATTATTTTTAGAGGGTACCTTAGGGCTGAAACTTTAGAAAGAAACTGCGTTTGTTTGCCTATATTACACTCTGAGACATGAGCTTAACACGTACCTGGGCCAAAAACCACAGAATCCCCTTTCACAGCAGGGGTAATTACTTGTCCTGTTTTGTCTTTGAGGTAAACGGGACCTTTTAAGCCGTATCTGGAAAGCAAGAATTGCAAAATCGTTGAAAACAAACAAAGCACAATGGTATTACCACACCTCAACCTATCTCTATGTGTGTTAAGTCAGGGGGGGGGCTAAGGCTAGTTCACAGATTACACCTGGGGTAGGAGAGAAGGGATGCTGATGTTGCTACTACTTTTAATGCAGCATTTCTGGATTCAGCCTGGCATTTTATTTCGTTCCTGAGCCTGGGAGAGGGGGGAGGGGATTGGCTATGGGAAAAAAAGGCTTTGGGAGATAGTACGCCCCTTCATGGGTAGATAGTACGACTTGATGACGTCACATGACGTGCCCCCCACGCAGAATAGGGTTAAAGAACCATTTTTTCTTTGTCATTAAAGATGTGTGTATTGTTCATCTTGGTTTATGATAGGCAAGATGAACGTTTATTCGTTTGTCTCACGATGGAATCGCTTTGAGTTGTTGATCGCGACGTTTTGACTGCAATACTGCTAGTCTTCATCAGGCGATGAGGTCGATTGTTTACGTGTCGCTATTTGTAGCATGTTGGCTCGCTTCTATTGGTGCATTTCGATCCTCATTATTATTCCGACTATTAGATGTTGTTCCCTCACAGGTCCGCTTAGTGGTTGATCGGCTGTTGTGCTTTTTGATCGTAGGTATCCAAGCTTCAGGAATTTCGATTCCACTATCTCTATTGATGTTATGAGGATGAAGTCTTATATGGATAGCCTCTTTGACCCTACGTGTGTACCAGTGAGGGTCACGATCAATAAGCTTAACTTCTTTCCAAATAGGAAGATGCCCCGTTTTGTTAGCGTGCTCCGAAACTGCGGAGGTTTGCGTACGAGCAAGCCGTATATCTCTGTTGTTTTCTTTTATCCTGTCTTGCATCGCTCTCCCTGTTTCCCCGATGAATAAACGAATAAACGAATAAACGTTCATCTTGCCCATCATACACCACGATGAACAATACACACATCTTTCATGACATTGAACTGAAATATATGCGCACAGCCCTAAGGTTGATTCGTCGCCACGAGCGTTGCTCACGTAAGCTCGCTCGCTACAACAACCACCTCACCTATCTTACAAGGTGTATTAAGGACGTTCGCGCCAATTGCTTCTGCGCATCCTTACTGCGCACGCAAGTCACTTCGTGATGTCATCCCACGTCATGCATTAAGCGCGCGCGCTGTTGAAGAAATGTGGAGATATATAGCGCTAGTGGGCACTTTGATATCTATGCACTGGTTGAACTCTCTTAGATGTTCGGTGACCCCATGTTTTCTTTTGATAGATCACTTTCTTTGTCGATAATCTAAAGAAAATCTGTATTGTAGAAGTTTGATTTTTTCAACTTTTCTGCCCTCGCATCATCGAATTCTACTATTATTGAAGCTGCACGGTGTTCGTTAAAGTCGATCTTAGAGGTTGAATTTAACTAAAAGGATGACACCGGTTCAAATTATTTCCTTAACAGACCCACTTAAGTAAAATTTGACTAAGAAAGTGGGTCTACAGCGAATCATTTTTAATATTTTTCAACTAACAAGCACTGAGGCCTTGTCGAGTTACGAGGGCCGATTTGTCAAAATTGGGGTAGTTTTTGACGCGCTTTATTTCGAAAACGAAGTCGGTGACCCCCCAATTTTTTTCCATTTCTGACATAGGTAACTCATTATCTGACTGTAGCCAAAGTATGAAAAAAAATCTGTATTGTAGAAGTTTTTCGCGCGAACGCCCTTAAGAGCCACATTATTCCTCGAGACCTTCGGGTCCAACCACCAGTTCCAACTAAAGGCGCTCGCAGAGTAGCCGAACTAGCCTCTATGAGGTCCCCAGTTAGGGAGAGAATACGACTCACTCAGAGAGGTAAGGGAGATGCGAAAAGAGAAACTGAATCCACTGCCAGGAGCATAACAGCCGCCCTCACGGGTTTCTAAAACACCTCATGTTGACCAAACACCTCGAGTCGACAAAAATAAATGGGTTATTAACTTATCGTCACGGCCCCTCAGCGATGCTGAGGTATAATTACTAGAGAAAGGGTTGAATTTCGCAGTAACACCAACTAACATTCCAGCCACTAAAATAGTCGCCAAAGTTGAATCGGCCAGAAGAATGCTTGACTCAGAACAAGCAGACACCGTAAGAGATCTGTTAGCAACTCTTTTCATTTTGTGTCTACCATCAGCCATGAGCAAATACAAGAAAACGAAGTCATGGTATCTTTTGACGTAGAATAGTTATTTACATACGTGCCGATCGAAGGTGCCGTAAAGGCCGCATTATGCAACCTAGAGAACGATCCCGGTCTTGCCGACCGCACAAACCTTACACCAACACAAATTGCCGACCTTTCAAACTTTGTCTTAAGATCCACGTATTTCCAATACAACGGGTCGATTTACGAACAGAAAGACGGAGCAGCCATGGGGAGCTCTGTCTCCGCGGTTATTGCTAACCTTTACATGGAAGAGTTTGAGGAACGGGCGATAGCAACAGCGACCTATAAACCTAAGATCTGGAAGCGATATGTAGATGACACTTTTACAGTCTTAGGTAAAGATTATGTAGACGGCTTTTTACAACATCTTAACAGTCAACAGCCTACTATTCGTTTTACCATGGAAATCGAGAAAGATAACACTATCCCCTTTCTCGACACGTCAGTTTCAAGGGATTCAAACGGCCTTCTCACCATCACTGTTTACAGAAACCCCACACACACTGACCAATACCTAGCCTATGATTCACACCATCCTCAGTCAGTGAAACGTGGTATTGTTAAGTGTCTATATGACCGAGCCAAACACCTCACATCAAAACCATCAGCTATCTCTGAAGAAAAGAAACATGTATCATCGTTACTTGTTTCGAACGGATATCCTTCTTCATTTGTACGAAAGCTCACAAAGACAACAAGACCAACAGCCAACAAAGAACCTACGCAGGAATTTAAATCTACTGCGGTTCTACCCTACACAAAAGGTGTACCAGAGGCTCTTCGCCGCTGCCTACAACAACAAGGTGTACGCACCGTCTTCAAATCAGACACAACTCTTAGGTCTCACTTAGTGCGACCGAAAGACGGCCTTGAACCAACTAAACAAGACGGTGTCGTCTATAAGATTCCATGTGAGTGCGGCAAAGTATTCATCGGGGAAACAGGGAGAGCGATGCAAGACAGGATAAAAGAACACAACAGAGATATACGGCTTGCTCGTACGCAAACCTCCGCAGTTTCGGAGCACGCTAACAAAACGGGGCATCTTCCTATTTGGAAAGAAGTTAAGTTTATTGATCGTGACCCTCACTGGTACACGCGTAGGGTCAAAGAGGCTATTCATATAAGACTTCATCCTCATAACATCAATAGAGATAGTGGAATCGAAATTCCTGAAGCTTGGATACGTACGATCAAAAAGCACAACAGCCGATCAATCACAAAGCGGACCTGTGAGGGAACAACATCTAATAGTGGGAATAATAACGAGGATCGAAATGCACCAATTGCAGCGAACCAACATGCTAGATATAGCGACACGTAAACAATCGACCTCATCGCCTGATGAAGACTAGCAGTATTGCAGTCGAAACGTCGCGATCAACAACTCAAAGCGATTCCATCGTGAGACAAACGAATAAACGTTCATCTTGCTATTTTTTTTCTTATCAACAGTGTGTTTAATACTCACCGTGGAACAAAAACGAGCACGCCATTCGCTCTGAGACTAAAAATGACAGCATCACAAATCCGCCTATCATCATCTTCAGGTAAGTCTTGAAAAAAGATGCTTTGGAAAAGATCCACAGATTCCTTCTGAGCATTTTGGGCAGCCTTATAGAAATGTAGAGAGAAGAAGGAAAGAATAATTATACCTTTCACTTAAAGGTTGCTCAAAATTGAGCTAATTGAGTTATTTCGGTCTGGACTAAAATTAGTTGCCGTGATGTGATCACAGCCAATGATCACTTATACAAACCTCTCAGATTTGATTGCTTTTACTTTTTCCTTTAGAAAATGGGCGCACCTTTTCAAAAGTTAATACTTCAAAGGAAATAGTCTATCTGCCTGTCTTTCTGTTCGTTTGTTTTACAGAATAAGGGCCTGTACGCACTTGGTGAATATTAATTTACTGGTATCAAGATCTTTTTCTAGATACATTTAAGCAATAGAAAACTTTTTTTCAGTGTTTGCATAGCCTGATATAAACACGGGAGGGGTTGGGAGAATTCGAGACGGTTATGCAAACCCGAGACGAAGTCGAAGGTTTGCATAACTTTCTATGGCTTTTATACCTTTCTATTGCTTTTATAAAGTATGTCCTCCCAAAGATCGTGGCGTCACAACTGTGCTTACATACTCTGATGCAAACACACCTCTCAGCCAATCAGAGCGCGCACAGTATCTTAGTTGTTTTATAAATATTTATTATATAGACGAGAGTGTTTTTGTGGAAAGCTAACTACTCGTAAACTTCATACTAAACTACATCCGGGACCGACGAGTGGCGTATTTTCCATATCCTCACTAGTGAGGATATCGATGACGCCATTTCCAGCTTTCACGCTGTTGTTTGTGCAAAACTACTCTTGTCTGCGCACGTTCGTAAAATGTTGTTTATACCACTCTTCGCACCACCGTGTAATATCCTCTATATGTTTTTTTTTTCCTTCTACAAAAGACCAGTGGCGAATTCCTGGCAAGCTATAGCTACCTTAATTGATTTACATTTGATTTATCTTGTTCAAAAACACACTCACTCTTTATTCTACTTGTTGCTAAGATCGCTCTTAAGTCAAGCGTAACAAGCCCTACCCTGTGCTTAATGTTGATATGACTACAAATCTCTTGCAGTTCTTTGTTGCTCGGGAGCTGAGCAGCATTGTCTTTTTCGACAGCAGCCAATAAGAGTCTGTGAACCTAGAGACAAAATAAAAAAGTATTTCATTCATGCAATAACCATAAACGTCTACCCTAAATTCAAGGGGAAAGATTACACTATTTTGAGCCACGAAATTGACACATTTATGGTAACATTTATAGCGGACGACATTCTTCAGCCCTCTTATCCTAAAATGCGTAGAGAAGGACCACAATATAACGAACCCCCGTTATAACGAACATATTTTGCCACTCCCTTGGGCTTCGTTATATCGAGATTCCAATGCATAAGCCTACATTGTCACGTATATTTACATTAATCACTTTTGTATGTTATGAATTGTTTCTAACAACTGAGGACTGCATGGTACCTTACGTTTTAGTACCTTAGTTTTATTTAGTTTTATTTTTAGTTTTAGACTAAGACTAATATTAAGACTAATATCCTGGAATCTACCTAGAAGGCAAAGATCTGTCAGAGGTACATGTTACCTTTGAAGAGGCCTTAGTTTTCAGAGTAAGGGGCTGTTTACATGGGAGGGAGGAAGATCCTAGCTTTAGGAAGATCCTAGAAGGCGAAACAAATTTTCGTTCGATTTACATAAAAAATTTCGGTAAGGGTGGTTGCTGGAAATCAAATAAAACTGCCTATCTTTAGCAGTTGAACGCCTGGCGGCCGCCATGTTTGTTTTTCTATCCATAGTACTAGGATCTTCCGAACGAAGGTAGTTTACACGGTGCTAGGATCTTCCACCCTCCACGTAAACAGCCCCCCCCCCCCCAAAAAAAGGACAAGAATGGTCACCTCTTGTGGAAACGCTTTGTGGGATAGCCACGACAGCAGTAGAAGTGGTAGTGTTCCCAGCTGCATGGTTATATTCTAAGCCAATCACAGCAAAAATACGCGGGATAAAAAAATAAATTAAAAAGAGAAAAAAGCACTTACAACAACATCGGCGTATCTCCTTATTGGTGACGTGAAATGCGTGTAGCGATCCAAGGCAAGTCCATAGTGGAAGAAATTTTCAGGTGATAAGGAGCCAGTTGAGAAGTAAAGAGCATTCGACATGGCTTGCGTTGCAAGAGAACGGATAATCTGTAGAGAGTTGAAAAAACAAAAACAAGCAAAGTTCCCAAGCATGGCTGGTGTTAAAAAAGAAAGGGGTAGTCTATCAAAAGAAAGCAGCCCCCTTATTGAAAGAAACTAACTTGATTCGCGAAGTATCCATGCAGATTGCAGTCAGTAGTTGGAAAACCCTGCCGATCCATAATTTTCGTACAAAAGTTGAAAATTTGACAACTTAGATTGTCAGACTTAGAATATAGCTGATACCCCGGCTACGTCCTGGATAAAGTCGGAATAGAGAAATGACGGGAAGTCAGGTTGCTCGATATATAAGAGGACGTAACGCAATTTGACGGTACCTTGTTAAAGTTAGGATCCTTTAGATCAACACATTCGTCCAGCGAGTCTGCCAGAGATTTATTGGAGCTGAAAACAAAAGTAAAAACTTACTAAGAGCTACCAAAGAAAAAGGAAAAATGAAGCACGGGAAGTATTCGTGTTTAACATAGCTTTAGCCTATGAACATTACTATAGCGTTTCCTAGTAAGTGTGCTGTAACTAAATGTTTCTTGCTGCTACAGAAGGCTACACAACAAGTCTGAATACACAAAATAAGAGAATGCTTTAAGGTAATTAAAGGACTATTGGGGAAAATAAGCTTATTAGGGTCCGTCGATTTCGCGAAATCAAATACGCCGGAAAATATGCCATTTTTATTTAAGTGTACCAAGGACATCCAAACTAGATCACATGCAAGCTAGACGCTTGTAAAGTTGTCTGTATGAAACATATATTTCAAACAAACAAACTGCTGCCTCCAACTGGCTGGAGGCTGGGCATTTGGCTGTTAACAAAGCGCAAAGGAGTTGAATTCTGGACCACTGACCACCTATTAGGATTTTTACGCCATAAATCTACCAAAAACAATACCTTGTGTCAATTGCAAATCCTTTGGAAGACGCACAATGCATAAGGTTTGAAAAGTGCTGTTTCCTTGGTAACGGATGATGACGCAGCTGAAAGAAGTAATTCATATACTCTGATAAGAGTGCGGTTTGGGCAGAAGGTGTTGGGCTAACAGACTAGGGTCGTCGTATTGTAAACTGCTTGAACCCTGGAGTCATATCATAAGTGGGTGAAGAATGATGGTCCGGGTAAGTGACACCATGAAGAGTCTTTCTAAGGACTACACTCACCCGGCCGATGATCATACTTCACCGGGCTAAGAGCCTGGGGTAGGTTGCATAAAGGTTGGTCGTACGGCTAATCCTTACGTCAGACGTTCACCGTACGTCCGAAGGCACAAGTCTCGACTTGCGTTGGACGTACGCCTGAAGTTAGAATCGGTTGCACTAGCTTTATTACGTATTACTATGTAAACTCAGCCACGTAAACAAATTTGCACACTTACAGACTAGTGTGTCCGAGCAAGCAGACTGATTCGAAAATATGGCTGCTACAAAGGCAAAGAGAAAGGCCAATTTCCTGATAGTGGAATTCGTGATGTGGTTGACTTTTATGAGCAAAACAAAACTGTTTTGTTGTATCAACTCCACAATACCAACACTAATCGGAAAAATAATTTTAATTTTCTTAATTTTATCCCATTTTCTTTGCACAAAGTAATATAAACAAAATATATAGATTTACATAAATAAAAAGTACGTATATAGTAAGCTACAATGACAGAAAAAAGAAAATTTAAATATGTGCAAAAGAGGAAGACTAGAGAGGAACGAACGAACCATTCGAGATAGTCCACCTTAAAATTACAGGACAGTTTTAAGATTGAACAAAATAATGAAAAAATCTTAGAGAAATGTAGCAATAATTTAAAATTTGAAATTCTCACACCCATGACTAATAATTAATTATTGAAAAGTATATAGCAAAAATTAGAGTTAGAACATCATGACACCCATGTAGCTCTGGGATTGTCAGGATCAAAACCTATATTTTTGTAGTAATCCTCACATTGTTTTTTAAAACTAGAGATTCCAAGGTTGCTTATTCTAATATTATCTGGTAAATTGTTCCATAAATATGGTATACGATTAAAGAAAGTAGCTTTGAAAAGTTCTGTTCTATATATATTAAGCTTAAGCTTATTGCTTGAGTACGATCTAAGTCTTTTGTCAGCACAAAATTCGAAATAGTTGTCAACTGGTACGTTATAATATCCACATTTTCATTTATAAAATGTAGTCAAGTCTTTAACTTCTCTTCGATAAACAAGAGGAAGTAGATTAAGTTTCTGGAGTCTTTCATTATAGTTCAGTCCTGGTAGTATCTGTCTAGTGGCTCGCCTTTGTACCCCTTCTATCATCTTTCACCTTCTATCAATGTTACGGTTATAGGGCTCCAAATCTCTGATGCATAATCTAGATGAGAGCGGACAAAAGCCAAGTAGAGTGATCTAAAAGTTGGTAGAAACTGATCACTTCTGCTGTTTAGTGTGCACCGTATGAAGCCCAGCATTTTGTTGGCTTTGCTCTAAATAGCACTATTTGGAACAATAAAACGGCAGCAGTCTGCGTTGAGACCAACTCACACCCACTCCTTGTCTGGAATTGATCTCGCCTGACATTAGACGTCTACTAATGTCCGCACTGGTGCGAATGACGTTATATCAACGCCTGTGTTAATACTTATCCGGGCGTACAAGGTTTATGCACCTGATGGAGTCGAAATAAAAGAAGATGCCTTACCAGAGCCGCGCTAGGAAACGCCTCTGCAATTTTCTTCGCGACCCAGTGATTGGCAAATATCATGCATTCTGCCACAGTCTCGTGAATTTCTAAAGGCTGGGGAAAATCACAAAAGAAAAGATTTTTTCAGTCGCCTCTGTACCCTACCTTTTTCTGGGTGATGCCCCACAGACCAAGTCTACTGTCAAGTCAAGTCTACTATTGGCAAGTCTATTGCAATGCTGTTGTTGTTGTTGTTGTTGTTGTTGTCGTTCTTCCGTGTTCTTTTTGACCTACCTTGGGACTTGGTATATGGTCGACAACCGATTAATTTGCTTGTTTGTCTGGTCCTGTTTTGTTTTGTTTTGACACTCTCTACAGTAAAACTGTGCACGTGCACCCTTATCATGAGGTTAGTTTTACATGCTTAAACCATGTGGAAAGGTTTATGGCTGTCAATGTCAATTCAAAAAAGCGTGGTCCAACATAGAGAATAGTCTGAGAGTCAATAATACGCTATTGCTTACTTGAGAAAGTGAAGCTGAACAAACTTTTTTTACTATACACCAGAAGTGGTTAAACTGAATAGCCAACTTGCGATTCTTGACAGCCGCCCCTTTTACACTAGATGGGTGCGTCCTCTTATCCACTTCTGAAAACACGCAATAAAACCATCTCAACCATCTCCTTAGGTTAGCATCAGTTCACCTTTTTAGGAATCAAATCCTTAATGTCTTTTTTATCCCCAAGTTGGACCTGAACTTCAACTCCTTCCAGTTCCAGAGCACCTAAATAACACAAAAAATGGAGATGTACGCTCTTCGATACTGGATGGATTATTGAACCTATTTTTAGAAATAGCTTGAAAAACCAAAAGACACAAAATAATAATCCAAAATGACTGATCTAGTGCACGGAGACTGTTTAAGTACGTTTGGCTACAGATTGAAAGGATGAAACTGGATTTCAGCTTCTAAAAGTTCTCGCAATGCGTCTTAGACAAAATCGGTTAAAAAAGACTGATTGCACCTCATAATGCCGTCCTCTTACTGGTCTAAAAGCAATTCACATATGAGCAAGACATTGCTAATGAAAGTAAATGAATAGAAAATGAAAATAAATAATAAAAACAAAAATGATGGGAATTAGCAGCGGTATATCCATGGGGAGGCACCTAGTCCAGTGTGTCCCAATCGAATTAGAATTTACAAATGTTGATATTCAAGGAGAGGGGAAACCGGAGAACCAACAAAAAACTCAATCCACATATGACACCGAATCTAGCGCTCTCACCACTGCGCCATCCCTGCTCTCCCCCCCCCCCCCAAAAAAAGATTATCAGCTAATTGCAAAGGACTTACCGTGAACAGTTCTTCTTGCTTTTATTTCTCTTGCAATGTCCATAAGTTTCAACACTGATTTACGAATTTCAGATAACCTGAATATCAAAGCAACATACCCTCGTAAAAAGGCTAACACGTATTTAACCTTTGCTCGTGTACCTCAAACAGAAAAGAGTACAGCAATCTTCTCTTACTACTTACAGACCACAGTTTTGTAACCTTTTCCTTAAAATAACTTAAATGTGTTTATTCAGATGTAGAAATAAATAGAAAGAGAGAACTAACTGCAAAAAAGAAACTACATTTGGGTGTTTTAAGCAGCTTTTGTCCGACCCGTTCCCAACTGTTACTGTCAGGATGAAAAAATAAGCATTAAAAAACAACTACAACGAGCTGAACAACTTTTTTTCGATTCTAGAGAAAACATTTCCGTCGTGCAAATGTGTCTCGCTTTAGTAGTCTTCAATACCGTCGGGTACTTCTAAAATGTTTTAGCTCTTTTCGAATCTCAAAGTGTCAGTGTAAGGAATATCACCGGGGCTCCGGAGGGCGTTCAGGACTGCAAGATTTTAAAGGCTATTACTTCTGTAGATAACCATCCGCTAGACTCGTATTTACCACCAACAAAGGAGAATGAATATAATTTGCGTAAAAATAGTGTGCCCTCCCCAAGGTTAATCAGTGCTCGAGACTAACTTTTCAGCTAAGTAGCCAAGTGGCTAGTGAGAGGTTTGATTTCACTAGCCAAGATAAATTTTCCCTAGCCAGACTTTTTTTGCATAATCTCATACTGTGTTCAATGTCTAATTTTTAGCCGAGTTAAGTACTGTAAACATGCCTCTTTGTAATCTCAAGAGTGAAGAACTTGAATGTTGACTGTTCTTTCCAACGGTTAAAGATCCTCACACGCGGAATACAAAGTACCATGTGCCTTCAGAGCAAATTCCCAGGCGCGATGTAGTTCACGCCTCTCTTTTCTGTTTCGGTCAGATCATGACGAATAACTCGAACAGTTAACCTTAAATGAGCATGTCATTGTACGGAGAAACGTTGGGAAGACAAAGGTACGGAGAAACGTTGAGAAGTCATCAAACACGTTGGTTGGAAATGCACTACAGTAGGGAGAAACGCTGCCAACGTACCAAGATACGCAGACTAATAAAATACGCAACCAATAACTTACGGAGAAACGTTATCAGGCAAGACTACTGTAATTCCGCACACTAAGAACGTGTGTGTCATACGGAAGAACGCCAAACGGACAGACCGAACTAATACAGTGGGACAATAAATTACGAAGAAATGTCAATGAGATAACTAAAATCGCACTAACGTACGGATAAACGTTGAGAAGACAACACTAATGCCGTATGAACATACGAACGTACAGAGAAACGCTAAGCAGTGTTGACTTATCGTACGAATGTACCAACACACTGAAAACATTATGGAGAGCAGAACAATGTCATGCGAACGTGCTAACGTACAATGAAACGTTGAGAAGGCTAGACTAATAAATCAACGAACCTACTTACCTACGGAGAAACGTTGTGAAGACGTTATGTAGAGAGAAATGCTGAGAGAAATGCTGGGAAGAGAAACTATCGTACGAACGTAGCAATTAATATAAAAAAAGTCGATAACAGAAGACGAACGAATTGTGTGAACCTACTAACGTGTGGACAAATATCATATGAACGCACTGCTGGACCTTTGAAGGAAAGGTATGGTGAAACGTTCTGAAGACGGCTAGTTTCGTTCGAACGTAGAAATGACGGAGAAAACGTCGCCATCTAAGACGAGAATTAGTAGGGAAAAACGTTGAGAGGACAAAACAAGTATCATACGAACATTATGATATCCTTCTACAGAATAAGTTTTAAAATTCTGCTCACTCAATTTGCTTTTGAGATCCAATCATCAGAAGCAATATTTAGTTTGGTTTCCATCCGGTGCTTTAGTGCTTTGAAATTTTCATTAGCCAAAATGGCTAGTGAAAGCGCACGACTTACTAGCCAAAACGGAATTTCTACTAGTCTCTGACTAGTTGGCTACCGTTAGTCTCGAGCTCTGATTAATACCGAACGATTTGTGACATCTTATGTAAATAGACTGATTTTTAAACACAAGATAATGTAGTTTCGACGTAGTATTTTATCATCCATTTGTAGTTTAACTAGTTTAATTTTTAGGGTAGATTTTTATTGAGTGTATAGGCGACTAGAATGTAACAAAAGATATGTATTTTTATCTTTTGGCAGTAAAGATTATTATTATTATTATTATTATTATTATTATTATTATTATTATTATTATTATTATTATTATGTTCAGCATTTACAGTATGACAAGTGAACAGACCTTTTGGAAGCTGTTTTCGGTTCCAAATCCTGTAACTCAGAAATGTCCTTAATGAGATCCTCTTCTTTTGCCTCGCCATCAGCAATGGCCTGCGCAGCCTTTTAAAAATCAAGACACCAAGAATTCCTCTTAGTGAGTAAAGTCGTTTTTCAAGGGCAACACAAGGAACGTTAAAACAGAACACTATACAAATGTACCTCATAGAACAGCTTGTACGAGGAACGAATAACAGTTCGACCAAACCACGTCTTGAGAACGTTGTAGTCTGAGTCCAGAACCCAAAGAACACTTACAGCATATCTAGATAAAACATTTGGTGGCATTGTGTTATTGGTTATCTGCATATTACAATTCACCTTAATAGCAAAATAACAAAGGAATTTTGTAGGTAGTTTACTGCTAATATCAATAAAATTACTATTGCCGTTGTTGCTTACGGCAAAGTTTTTGCAAAATATTGCTAAATAAATTTGGGAAAACAAGTGTAAATTTAAGGTTCTTTTAACTGTAGAGAAAAAATGTGGTTGTTGCAGTTGTTGATAAGGAACACGGAGACTCGAGATGAAACAAGAAAACGCACGCCTTTTTTTTACTTACTTTTATGGAAAATGCTAACTGGAAGATAATAGTTGCCAATGGTATTATAATGTTCTCCAATTGCCGTAATAACAGTCACTTATTTCTCCTCTCATCTCTGTTTCTGGAAGAGGATCAAAATTGGCATATACCTATCAACACCTCCGATTAATGAGCACAGATCAGCACTTAGCACTTCCGGTAACATGTCAAATCTTCGGTCAGCAAGATATACTGTAGTTGATCTGTCAACAAAAGAATTTCAACATGTTAAACGGTATTAGCCACGCTATAACCTATCACCTTTGTGTAGCTGAAGTTTGCTGGTAAAGAAAACTGTACTGTTCTCAGTCAAACACTGTATTGAGCATGAGGGTGATTAGCTTGTGGAAGAATACATGATGTAGCATTCATGAATTAGCATATTTCATCTAGGTTATCGCCAAACGTTATGGGCGGATCCATGATTCCACGAAGTGGGAAACGGGGAGAGAGTTTTGCAACCCACCTCAACTCACTCGTGCTCTGCCCATAAGCATTTCACTACGTTGTCCTCACTCACACATATTTATGCACCATGCCCCAGTTGCTCAAAGGTTGGATAACCTTATCCGCTGGACAAATGATATCCAGCAGATAAAATGTGCTGTCTGGAGTACACTTTATACGCTGGATAGCAATTTACCCACTTGCGAGGCAAATTTTATTTTCTATAAAGAACACAGTACATCACGGTAGTGTGAAATGTGGACTTTAAACTTGTTAATAAGCTGGGATCTTGCAGCTGCTCCGCATATTCAGCCATTCTCTGAGTGCTGTTTGGAATCCATCAATGACACTCTGTTTAACT
This sequence comes from Siderastrea radians, assembly GCA_964017195.1. Lineage (NCBI taxonomy): Eukaryota > Metazoa > Cnidaria > Anthozoa > Scleractinia > Rhizangiidae > Siderastrea > Siderastrea radians. The sequence goes on along the minus strand of OZ024889.1, from coordinate 58,185,867 downwards.
TGCTCGTGTACGCACCTGGACTTTGCTTCAGCGTCTGTCAGTGAGGCTGGTTTAACAAAGTGAGACACGTCTGCTATGTGAACTCCAAGTTCAATTTGACCGCGTTTTAGCACCCTTAAGAAAACAAAACATCTTAAGTACAAGTAACATCAATGTGGTGACAAAGAGGAAGAAGCCGTATTCTATTTGTCATTGATCAGGAAAATACCCATTATAGTACATCTGCAATGGCATGGCGATATTCCTGTTTTCTGGACATCAATTACCTATCTTTAAATCTAAGCCCTTAATGATAAAAGAGTTGCTTTCAGACCAACGATCGGACAATATTAAGGGAATTTTTAGAGGGAAAAACAAGCCACAATACAAAATGTAAATTGATGGTTATAGTGGTCAACGCGCTTAACTATGCTCGGTTCTGCCTTTCGACAGACCAGCTAACGTACAGGCGTGTCACTCAAACAACTGAAACAAATATTGCAAATGAAACATAACATGGTTAAGAATCCCAACTGGTGGGAGGTAAACCAGTTGGCTATTTACAAGCGCAGCCGAAGGATTTATAACTCGGGACTGCCGTGAAACAAATCCATGAAGTGCTCAGAGTGGGATTCAAACCCGGGACCTACGGACTCAAAGTCCAACACCCTAACCACTCGGCCACGCTGCCATCAGTTGTTGTTGTCGTTTTTTTAGCCGATTTTGTCTTGGCCATCCGCAGCCGAAAATCCCTAAAAACCCTACTAACAGTTTCTGTACGTATTAAAATAGCAAAACTGGATGAATATATTTAGACTTCAATTGACACAAAAATATAGGGCACATACCCTTTAACTCGACCTTCTCGCTAACCAAAACCGAAAACAGTTTAGCCGGCTTCATTTTTCACGGTAAATTAACCAACCCCAAAGCTTGAACTATGCCTAATTCTATCTTTCGTTAATTCGATTAGTTTTGCGCTTCCTTGAAGGTTCCGTTTATCTGGATTCACCTGTACTTCTACGTACAAACAAAACTTTACCTTACGGACAGAGTATCGTCAACATCCTCGCATCCTTTGGGATCGATGCTGAATATTAAGTGCGACTTTCTGAAACAAAACAAGGACCAGAATGAAGAACAAAACAATAAGTATTTCTTCTTCTAAATCCACAGATTTTAACCCACTGACTCCCGTGCCGCCCAAAACCGCCCGTCAAGGACCATAGTCCTTGTTCAGTTTGTGTCGTCATCACTTTACGTGATAGCAGATGCTTTTGATAACCAACTGACGCACTTGGCACACTTCTAACAAAACGTGCCTAAACTGAGGCGCTCACTTAAACTAGAACAGAGTTACACACAGAAAAAGGAAAAAAGTTTCCTTGTGAAATTGATGTAAAACTTGGCCTTGGCACTGGTTGACACTTCTAGTTGAAAATTTCCTCTTTCCTGAAAGTTTATAATCTTTTCTAATCCAAGGAAAGACCAACAAATGGCCCACAAACTCCCCCCCCCCCCCCAAAAAAAAAAAAAAAGATCGGATTGAGAACAAAAAACAACGGGACTGAGCACTAAAACGCGAAAAAGACGACCGGCTACGGTGTTTTTCCCGTTGAATTGTGCGCAGGCCAGAGATCAAATTTGTCAAACAACCTCGGAAATGGAAGAAAAGTTTAGTTTCCATGCTGCAGATGAAGTTATAGACGTTTTTATCGGGATTTGAGCAGACAGGAGCCAAGTTACGGCATGACTGCCTTCAAATGGCGGTTTTTTTTTAAGACGGTTGGGAGTGAACGAATTAAAAGACGGTACAGGACGTGTGTACAAATCTTGGGCCGACGAAAAATCAGTGCACAGTTCAGTTGAGCTGCTAATTCCCTGATTTCCTTTCCCAGATCAGTAATCCGCCGGGGAATTCATTAGGGTGTTTTCTCACTTTCCAACACTCAACTGGCTTACTCGCTTTATCCACTCAGCTATAGCATGGCAAAGCAGTGACAGGGAATTCCTATTATTCCTTCTCGTTATCTCCAACTCACCTTAAGTCCCTTCGTTTGGCTACTTCCTCTTCTGACATTACCCAGGGGCTCTCAGGTGTGTTACTAGGAAGCTCCTTAAGTTGGGCCTCAGTGAAGGAGGGCACTGCTAAGGAATGTTCCACCATGAGAACTTGAACCTCTGCTTCTAGGTTACCAATGGGGCCTAGAGAGCGAACAAAATGCCCGCTAGGGTACATGGAATCGACCTCCCAGAAATCAATCCGCACTACGATTCTGCGGCACCAAAAAAGAACAAAGCGAAGAGGATAAGTTTGTAAGTTTTATACTTATCCTCCAGTGATAAGTGTAGTAGAAATTTCAACACAGAGGTTCTGATTAGACAAAGTTCACACGTCCCAGTTGAAGTGAACACAAACGGCGGTGAAACGCAACACCTGTAAACCTTTTCCTCCTTGTGTCACTACCGGGATCTGACCATGCAATGTGCCTCTAAAATTTTGCGATTGTGGATAGAAAATGCTAACGTGTGACCCTCTAATAAAAACTACTGGGTAGTTCTTTTTTGTGGTGCTGTTTAATTCACACTGTGCGACGTGGTTCTAGCTTGCATCTAAGGATGAAACCTTTACGTGTTTGAGTATATGGATGAAATCCTGAAGTGCGTTTTTTTTTTCAGAAGAAAGCTACCAAGCAGTACTTTCCCTTGGTGCTGTCTGTTATGCTGTACAAGGTAAATTTAACTTTTGATTATAGATCGTTTTTACTGCCACGCCCTTAAAAAATAAATTTGAAACCATCCAATGAAAGAAGCCAAGAAAACGAAATGATGTGGAAGACTAATACATAAAGAACTTCTCCAAGACTCAGGTCTGTGTGGTACACCGCTTCTGAGTTATTTGCCAAAACGTTTCACGCAACTTTATAGAGCTTTGTACGGAGACGCCATATTGGTGTACCTCGGAGCCACACCAATATGGCGGCTGGAAATCAACAAAAATATCTGGAATTCACTTTCACAATGAAAGCGCTTTCTTTTCGCTCGTGAGCTAGTATACCTGCGCATAAACACATCTCCTGACCTAATACTTGAAATGTTTAAACTGCTGAAAATCATAAGGAGAGACCCCCTTTTTTTTTAAACCAGACAGCTTTGTCGCAGCCACTATCTTGGTGTCACACAAGGTGAAAATTCGGAAATTCAAAATGCTGTATTTTCAAAACGAAAGACGCTACGGGACTGGAAACTTGTAGAAAGATTTAGTCACCTTCAACCTGGTATAGATAAAAAATTCAGAAGACCTCGCGATTTTTATTTTAGCATTCGATGACGTCACGGTCAAAACCATCTATACGCCGGATGAAATCTTGAAGAAAGACGATTCAAATGAAACCTACATGTATTGACCACTACTTTGCTGCGGTGCTTTTAGATAAGCTGCCAGACAAGGTGGTTCTAACGTTTGAGTCTATGGATAAGTTCTAAGTTACATCTTATGACCGCTGACAAGAAAGCTATGGATGTGTACTTTGTTTTGTTATTATGGTTCAATGATTTATGGAATACTTGTCACATTTGTTCTTTGAAATTCCGGCGTAGCAGGAATAATTTTCAACCCACAAAGTACTTGCCTTTGATCTCGCAAGCTGTCAACTTGCCGTGTACCGATTCCTATCTTTGGAATACGGTAATCCCACGGCACAACAACGACCTATATAAAAACAAACAAAGAAGTCACTAAAGAAGTCACCAAAAACGCCATCTACAGGGTGTCCCAAAAGTTCGTTCCTCATTTCATGCGCCATAACTTTTGATCGAAACTTTATTTTGACATAAAATTTCTAAAAGATGTTTATTACTCTATCGAGTACATGTATTCAGAAGTTCATTATCCGGCATGCGCCCCTTTGTTTTTTTAGTCACATTCTGTAGCCGTTGCGGCATGGAGTGGGCTAAGTCATATAGCGTGGAGAGCGGGATCTTCTTCAAGGCTTGTTTGAGCCGTCTTTTCAGATCTTTCATGGTCTCAGGAGTTGGGTCTTTGTAGACAACTTCATGCATTATGCTCCAAAGACTCTCCACAGGGTTGATATCTGGCGAATTTGGAGGCTCTATAAAATTTGGCAGGTTTCTTTTGCACCATGCTCGGGTGCTGCGTCCCGTCTCGGACGAAAGTCATGTGTTGATTGGAACTGAACAGCTTTCATTTGTCTATTGCTTCATTCACTTTTTTCCGGCAAAGGGGAGGCTTCACTTTTTTCTCTAATATGTTGTTGATATAGTAGTCGGCAGCCATAGTCTGTCGCTGGGGTATAACATGAAGCACACTGAGTCCACGGCCTGTCACTGCGCCCCAAATGATCCATTTTGAGCCTCTTTTCGCTTGGTATGCTGGAGGCACTTGGCTCTCCTGCACGCCGGGCCAGCGCGCGTCACAAAGCTGCATTGCAATGTTTTCAAAAATGGCGGCGGAATTCGAAATTTTCGAGAGAAGACTGGGGACGAGTAAGGTTTTGGTATAAAAAGAGGGTCTTCATGCCTTCTGGGAAAGCTTTCGTTTTTCATTCACAAAAGAATGTGGTAGCTTGTTCCTTCAGCTTTCAGAAGATACCAAACATGTGGCGTAGAAAGTCCGTTCTTCGATAACAAAACCAAGAGCTTTGTTGGTCAAATATGGCGTAGATTCGCTCGACATAAAAAAGGTAAGTTTTTGGCTCGGAAAGAATTTAACAGTTTTCCAAACAACAGCATTTGAAAGAAATATTTTACATCTTTGAGACATGGAGAAAAATCGTATCGTTTTTGTTTTGCTGAATTTTAGCTTATATCTGAATACCCGGGTAAACTCCATAACAGTGTCTTGTATATTGCACTAGGTGAACTGTGCGACACTACAAAAGAATCAATCGAGGTCTATTTTTCCAAAGGAATCAAAGTGCCTAGGGGAAATGCTAAAGTTGTAGTGAGTATGGATAAGCCTTTTACTATCTCTTATTTGAAGAAGAAACAACAGGTTATGCTGAAATGCCACTACAGCTTCACAAATCAATACGGATACACATTTGAAACTTAACACTGAGTACAATGTATGACTGTGCAGCTGAGCAGATTGAGTAAAGCTGAAAAGAATTTAACAGTTTTCCAAACAACAGCATTTCAAAGAAATATTTTACATCTTTGAGACATGGAGAAAAATCGTATCGTTTTTGTTTTGCTGAATTTTAGCTTATATCTGAATACCCGGGTAAACTCCATAACAGTGTCTTGTATATTGCACTAGGTGAACTTTGGCATTATGCCACACAATAAGAACAGTCGATTCGATGTCAGTGCCTTCATGAAGGCCCGAAAGGAAGCAAGGCAGGAAGCAGTGAATCAGTGTAGAACATTGAAGGCAGAGCTCAGCAAAAACACGAGGAAAATTAATAGACTAAAATCAAAGGTTAGTTAGGTTAGTCAGTGAGGAAATACATGTAGTTATTGAGTTATATTAATTAACTGATCAAACACTGATAGGTTATGTTAACAAGCAACAGAATATTATGTGTTGTGTATTTAAGTACATTAGGTGTAAAATATAAATTAAGCTTAATAGATTACATGTAGTTAGCTATTTAGGTAGCTAGTTATTTTGCTCTCTTAACGGACACTCTCGTAAGCGGACAGCTCTACTTATGGCCACCTTGTTTGAAACACCGTTTTTACTCCAATACAAACTCTGTATTATTACATTCTCATAAGCGGGCATTCCCGTTAGCAGCCGCAGACACTTTCAGAGGTCACGACTTAGAATTTTTCTTTCTGTTTAAGCTCCCATTTAAGCGGACACCCCAAAGAAAATCTTCTGCATCTTGTTCTTATCAATCAACTTCATATGCCGTTCGACACAATGATTTTAAAGTAATTACAGTACAGTATTTCAGTGCTTGTTTTATTGTCATCATCGCCCGTCCGGTTATTGTTAGCTGGACAAGCTCCCTTAAGCGGCCTTTTATCCCCCACACCTCTAGTGGCCACTTACGAGAACCATTCTCGTAAGCGGCCAGCTCCAGTTAAAGACACTTTTTTCGTGACCTGAGGGTGTCCTCTTACAAGAGCTTCAACTGTATTGATAAATACTTCTGATTTGTTCATCATTTCTGGAAAATGCTACATAAATAAATTGCCACTTGTAATAATTAATTAATTGATAGCTGTAAGCTTTTGTTTTATTTGTGGAATGAATATTTTGGAAGTGAATGATTAATTTAATTTTTTGCTACCTAAAGGTCAGTGATTCAGGAGAAATTTTGAGAGACTTGACTGGTGAAACTCAAAATGTTCAGATTAGTATAATAGTCTTCACTATAAGATAATTTTTCAGTGCTGTATCGAAAAGGGGGTAATGAAGTATTTTTCTTTGCAGTTACAACCAGTGAACAGTGATATTAGTTCACGAACAAGACCCCCAACTATTTTGGTGGATGGGAAATCAAATATGCAACCAAGAACAGCAGCGAAAAGACGTCATGAAACAATAAAAACTGCTTCCACAATCCATGGAGGTTCTGAGAATAACTTAACACCAGCCTTTGACGGGATGTTTGACACCTTAGCGAAACGATGTAAAATAGACAAAATAAAAGATTATGTTTTAAGTCAGAAAACCTTAACAAAGAAGGTAGTCTCAGCTGCATTTAAGGAAAATTCAAAAGCTTTTGTAAGTTCACCAGAAAATGTAAAGAGAAGCATTGCAGTTTTCTATAGTAGTGGGGTAATGGGCAAGCGGAAATATAAGTCTGTAAGACTTGCATTATCAATGAAAAAAAAGGAAAAAATGGGAAGTGGGAGGTCAGCTATTACTATGATGCCAAACTGCCCAATTCCAAAACTGCTGCCCTATAACAAGCTCGTCAAAGAAATCAACCAAGTCAGTATTGGAAATGTGTACAAACTAGAAGACCAGTTTCAAGGAGTTATGGAAGATGAAACAACACAAGGTTGCTTTCGAAAGTTAATTGAGTATTTGCCACGCTTAGCAAAGTTTTACCTCAGTAAAGACAGAAAGGAAACCCTTCAGTGGTATGGCAAAACTGAGGGTACTTTTTTATTTGCAGTGGGTGGGGATGGCTGCCCATTTGGGAAGAATGAAAGTGCATGTTCCTTTTTGTTAAGTTTTATTAATGTGGGTAAGAGGGTTGCATCAAGCAATAACAACTTTATTATTTTTGGGGGTAATTGTGAGGAAACTTCGCCAGTTGTGCGCAAGTACTGTCAGTTCTTGTGCAAAGAAATTAGTGAGGTAGAGAAAAAAGTCTTTGAAATTGAGGGCTTCCATGTAACTTTCAAATGTGCTGAATTGCCAAATGACATGAAGATGTTGGCTATGCTGGGGGGTGAACTACCCAATAGCGCAAGATTTTTCTCAACTTTTGCAAATGTTTCAAAAGAAAACTGTAGTGACTTAAAAGGGGCATTTTTATCCCAGGGAGGTACTATCCAGCCACCAAGGACACAGACCACGTGGAAGCCTTGGAAGTATGAAGAGAGAATCAAAATTGCAAATGAGGTAGAGAAATTTAAAGAATCCTTGTCCAAGCAACAACTTAAGGAGAAAACGTTTCGAAGCAAAGTCACAGAATTTATTGCACGTAAGAAGAGTCGGCAAGAATATGTGCCTTTAATTGGGAAATTGATTGATCTCGCCCATGTGGAGCCTTTACATATTAAGAATAATGGCTGGCAGTATTTTTTTAAGGGGGTTCTGAAAGAGGCAGTTGGAAAATCAAGTCTTCCAGACAGCTGCAAAAAGTTTGCAGACATTCCAAATGATAGCATTTTTTCTAGGGTTGTAACTGCACTGCAGTTTGAGGTAAATGCCAAATGTTTGGCAAGAAAGGTAAAGAAGTGGTACGACGAAACACAGGGTAAGGGTCAGGATCTCCAGTATAGATTTACTGGAAAAGATTCCAGGCTACTTTGCCACAATTTTATGAGATTGATTAAATGGCTTAGTAGTGAAAATGATTCCCACCAACAAAGGAAAACAGTTCTGATTTTTGCATACCTTGGACTGAGACTAAGGGATTGTGTCTCGCTTTTCTGTAGGTTTGATATTACCGTTGAACAGCTTACAGAGCTGAGCATTAGTGCTCATGATTATTATCGGGTGAATGCATTGTTTCTCCCTACCTCTGTAAATCCTACGGTGTGGACAATTGGACACATCATTCCTGCCCACACTAAAGAGGTACATGAGAAATATGGGCAAGGGCTTGGTATCGTAACAATGGAAGGGAGAGAGGCAAAACATATTGCTTTGAAAAAACTAAGCGAAAATACATTTCATAAAAGGCGCTGGTATGAGATTTTCAAGCACGAGTTTGTTATGTTAGTGTGGCTTCCTGAACAAGGGTTCAACCTTAGTACATACAAGCATACTGCTGTATACATCCCAGACGGGGTGTTTTCTGACCCAAGGTTTTGCTACTGCAATCTAGAAAAAGCTAGTCCCACTGATGACAAATGTACATTCTGTGGTGATCCCATTATGAAATTTATCCAACAGAGTGTTGAGCAGGGAAAAGTTTTGCCACAGCTGTTAGGTGACACCAGGACATAGTAAAAACAATCAGAAATATTTAATCACATGTAGGACTAGATGTAGGCTTGCAAAGCAGTAGGCCATGTGGCTCAAATGTGTTGTGGAAAACATTTATATATTTGTTTATTTAGAGTGGTTTTCAGTTTAGTGTTGCAAAACCAAAACCAAACTAATCACATAGCAATTAGACTACTCAGCCAATCTCAAACCATAGAAGGCATCAGGGATGAATCAGGAATTGTAAGTACAATGAAAGTACCGGTAGTTGTTGCTGTTGATTGCTTTCAACACTTAGGTAAAAACTGCTCTAATAAACAGACCGTATTTTCTCGATTAAACGCCAGGTACCAAATAAATGCCAGGTCTCCAAGGTGAAGTTGTACAAACTAGAAGACCAGTTTCAAGGAGTTATGGAAGATGAAACAACACAAGGTTGCTTTCGAAAGTTAATTGAGTATTTGCCACGCTTAGCAAAGTTTTACCTCAGTAAAGACAGAAAGGAAACCCTTCAGTGGTATGGCAAAACTGAGGGTACTTTTTTATTTGCAGTGGGTGGGGATGGCTGCCCATTTGGGAAGAATGAAAGTGCATGTTCCTTTTTGTTAAGTTTTATTAATGTGGGTAAGAGGGTTGCATCAAGCAATGACAACTTTATTATTTTTGGGGGTAATTGTGAGGAAACTTCGCCAGTTGTGCGCAAGTACTGTCAGTTCTTGTGCAAAGAAATTAGTGAGGTAGAGAAAAAAGTCTTTAAAATTGAGGGCTTCCATGTAACTTTCAAATGTGCTGAATTGCCAAATGACATGAAGATGTTGGCTACATCTTGGGGTGAACTACCCAATAGCGCAAGATTTTTCTCAACTTTTGCAAATGTTTCAAAAGAAAACTGTAGTGACTTAAAAGGGGCATTTTTATCCCAGGGAGGTACTATCCAGCCACCAAGGACACAGACCACGTGGAAGCCTTGGAAGTATGAAGAGAGAATCAAAATTGCAAATGAGGTAGAGAAATTTAAAGAATCCTTGTCCAAGCAACAACTTAAGGAGAAAACGTTTCGAAGCAAAGTCACAGAATTTATTGCACGTAAGAAGAGTCGGCAAGAATATGTGCCTTTAATTGGGAAATTGATTGATCTCGCCCATGTGGAGCCTTTACATATTAAGAATAATGGCTGGCAGTATTTTTTTAAGGGGGTTCTGAAAGAGGCAGTTGGAAAATCAAATCTTCCAGACAGCTGCAAAAAGTTTGCAGACATTCCAAATGATAGCATTTTTTCTAGGGTTGTAACTGCACTGCAGTTTGAGGTAAATGCCAAATGTTTGGCAAGAAAGGTAAAGAAGTGGTACGACGAAACACAGGGTAAGGGTCAGGATCTCCAGTATAGATTTACTGGAAAAGATTCCAGGCTACTTTGCCACAATTTTATGAGATTGATTAAATGGCTTAGTAGTGAAAATGATTCCCACCAACAAAGGAAAACAGTTCTGATTTTTGCATACCTTGGACTGAGACTAAGGGATTGTGTCTCGCTTTTCTGTAGGTTTGATATTACCGTTGAACAGCTTACAGAGCTGAGCATTAGTGCTCATGATTATTATCGGGTGAATGCATTGTTTCTCCCTACCTCTGTAAATCCTACGGTGTGGACAATTGGACACATCATTCCTGCCCACACTAAAGAGGTACATGAGAAATATGGGCAAGGGCTTGGTATCGTAACAATGGAAGGGAGAGAGGCAAAACATATTGCTTTGAAAAAACTAAGCGAAAATACATTTCATAAAAGGCGCTGGTATGAGATTTTCAAGCACGAGTTTGTTATGTTAGTGTGGCTTCCTGAACAAGGGTTCAACCTTAGTACATACAAGCATACTGCTGTATACATCCCAGACGGGGTGTTTTCTGACCCAAGGTTTTGCTACTGCAATCTAGAAAAAGCTAGTCCCACTGATGACAAATGTACATTCTGTGGTGATCCCATTATGAAATTTATCCAACAGAGTGTTGAGCAGGGAAAAGTTTTGCCACAGCTGTTAGGTGACACCAGGACATAGTAAAAACAATCAGAAATATTTAATCACATGTAGGACTAGATGTAGGCTTGCAAAGCAGTAGGCCATGTGGCTCAAATGTGTTGTGGAAAACATTTATATATTTGTTTATTTAGAGTGGTTTTCAGTTTAGTGTTGCAAAACCAAAACCAAACTAATCACATAGCAATTAGACTACTCAGCCAATCTCAAACCATAGAAGGCATCAGGGATGAATCAGGAATTGTAAGTACAATGAAAGTACCGGTAGTTGTTGCTGTTGATTGCTTTCAACACTTAGGTAAAAACTGCTCTAATAAACAGACCGTATTTTCTCGATTAAACACCAGGTACCAAATAAATGCCAGGTCTCCAAGGTGAAGTTGTACAAACTAGAAGACCAGTTTCAAGGAGTTATGGAAGATGAAACAACACAAGGTTGCTTTCGAAAGTTAATTGAGTATTTGCCACGCTTAGCAAAGTTTTACCTCAGTAAAGACAGAAAGGAAACCCTTCAGTGGTATGGCAAAACTGAGGGTACTTTTTTATTTGCAGTGGGTGGGGATGGCTGCCCATTTGGGAAGAATGAAAGTGCATGTTCCTTTTTGTTAAGTTTTATTAATGTGGGTAAGAGGGTTGCATCAAGCAATGACAACTTTATTATTTTTGGGGGTAATTGTGAGGAAACTTCGCCAGTTGTGCGCAAGTACTGTCAGTTCTTGTGCAAAGAAATTAGTGAGGTAGAGAAAAAAGTCTTTGAAATTGAGGGCTTCCATGTAACTTTCAAATGTGCTGAATTGCCAAATGACATGAAGATGTTGGCTATGCTGGGGGGTGAACTACCCAATAGCGCAAGATTTTTCTCAACTTTTGCAAATGTTTCAAAAGAAAACTGTAGTGACTTAAAAGGGGCATTTTTATCCCAGGGAGGTACTATCCAGCCACCAAGGACACAGACCACGTGGAAGCCTTGGAAGTATGAAGAGAGAATCAAAATTGCAAATGAGGTAGAGAAATTTAAAGAATCCTTGTCCAAGCAACAACTTAAGGAGAAAACGTTTCGAAGCAAAGTCACAGAATTAATTGCACGTAAGAAGAGTCGGCAAGAATATGTGCCTTTAATTGGGAAATTGATTGATCTCGCCCATGTGGAGCCTTTACATATTAAGAATAATGGCTGGCAGTATTTTTTTAAGGGGGTTCTGAAAGAGGCAGTTGGAAAATCAAATCTTCCAGACAGCTGCAAAAAGTTTGCAGACATTCCAAATGATAGCATTTTTTCTAGGGTTGTAACTGCACTGCAGTTTGAGGTAAATGCCAAATGTTTGGCAAGAAAGGTAAAGAAGTGGTACGACGAAACACAGGGTAAGGGTCAGGATCTCCAGTATAGATTTACTGGAAAAGATTCCAGGCTACTTTGCCACAATTTTATGAGATTGATTAAATGGCTTAGTAGTGAAAATGATTCCCACCAACAAAGGAAAACAGTTCTGATTTTTGCATACCTTGGACTGAGACTAAGGGATTGTGTCTCGCTTTTCTGTAGGTTTGATATTACCGTTGAACAGCTTACAGAGCTGAGCATTAGTGCTCATGATTATTATCGGGTGAATGCATTGTTTCTCCCTACCTCTGTAAATCCTACGGTGTGGACAATTGGACACATCATTCCTGCCCACACTAAAGAGGTACATGAGAAATATGGGCAAGGGCTTGGTATCGTAACAATGGAAGGGAGAGAGGCAAAACATATTGCTTTGAAAAAACTAAGCGAAAATACATTTCATAAAAGGCGCTGGTATGAGATTTTCAAGCACGAGTTTGTTATGTTAGTGTGGCTTCCTGAACAAGGGTTCAACCTTAGTACATACAAGCATACTGCTGTATACATCCCAGACAGGGTGTTTTCTGACCCAAGGTTTTGCTACTGCAATCTAGAAAAAGCTAGTCCCACTGATGACAAATGTACATTCTGTGGTGATCCCATTATGAAATTTATCCAACAGAGTGTTGAGCAGGGAAAAGTTTTGCCACAGCTGTTAGGTGACACCAGGACATAGTAAAAACAATCAGAAATATTTAATCACATGTAGGACTAGATGTAGGCTTGCAAAGCAGTAGGCCATGTGGCTCAAATGTGTTGTGGAAAACATTTATATATTTGTTTATTTAGAGTGGTTTTCAGTTTAGTGTTGCAAAACCAAAACCAAACTAATCACATAGCAATTAGACTACTCAGCCAATCTCAAACCATAGAAGGCATCAGGGATGAATCAGGAATTGTAAGTACAATGAAAGTACCGGTAGTTGTTGCTGTTGATTGCTTTCAACACTTAGGTAAAAACTGCTCTAATAAACAGACCGTATTTTCTCGATTAAACGCCAGGTACCAAATAAATGCCAGGTCTCCAAGGTGAAGTTGAAAATAGGCCCCTCAAGTATTTATTTAAGGTATAACAGGCTGTAGCTATATTAGAGAGAGACATTTTTGTCAAAAATGATAAAGAAAAATCGTTGCTTAGTGATAATCGGGCTTCAATGAACTAGAGTCAAATAAACGCTAGGTCCACCAGGCTAAGTTTGAAATAAACGCCAGATGTGTTTAATCGAGAAAATACGGTACATTTATTTATTATGATGACCCATAAATGTCCACTTTCATAAACCTGTTAAAAATGTTGGGTCATAAGTTGTAGTGGATTACACATTGTGACAGGTACATGTAACATATAACACATTAAATGCATTGTGTTTTGGGAAACATGGTAACTTAATTACAAACATACATTTATTTATTTATTTATTGTGACCCATAAATTTTCACTTTCATAAACTTGTTAAAAAGTGTTGGGTCATAAGTTGTAGCAGATTGATCTTAAACAATAAATACATGTATAAAACCTGAGCAATGAAGTTTCAGTCTATTAGTTTTATAACAGTCTATTTCAACTATTACAGGCTTTATTCCGAGTACTGAGTCGCCTATGAAACTTTTTAAGCAAGATTGTTATTTCCCCAGCGATGATCGACCCAATTTCAATGACCGAATTTCGCACTCTTTCAATCGAATTCTGATTAATTTCATATCAACACCACCGGCTAAACAAGAAGCTAAAGCAGGCTCAATGAAACTTTGAGGTGCACGCTGGCCCGGTGTGTTAATGATTATGTTTTTCTGCTTGTACTTCCCCCTCCCAACACAGAAAAATGCATGATAACCACTGCTGTTATGTGAAGCTTGTCCCAATGTTCAATGTCCAGATAAAGTCACTCATTAAACACCAAGCTTTATACAAATACAAAATTCAGCTATCAATGTTAAGCCCAAACGGGGGGTGGTGGTAGTGGGGGGGGGGGGTTGGGGGCTGGCGGATTTTAACATTTTCCCTAAAAAGAAGGTCAAACAGCACTCCCCCCAGAAAAACACGATTGATCAGGTAATATAAAAAGACACATGACAAATATAAAAATGTCACAGACTCTTTTCCTACAATGTCAAAATCCCCACCAAATCAAATCACACAACCACCCTTTGCCTGCCCCCTCCTGCCTCAGGTACACAGTAATTTTAAAGACTTTAAACTAAGTTTCCCTGTTTAACAATAAATTATCAACTAAGATGTCCAGCTTTACTCAATCTGCTCAGCTGCACAGTCATACATTGTACTCAGTGTTAAGTTTCAAATGTGTATCCGTATTGATTTGTGAAGCTGTAGTGGCATTTCAGCATAACCTGTTGTTTCTTCTTCAAATAAGAGATAGTAAAAGGCTTATCCATACTCACTACAACTTTAGCATTTCCCCTAGGCACTTTGATTCCTTTGGAAAAATAGACCTCGATTGATTCTTTTGTAGTGTCGCACAGTCTGGCAAAATCTCTTAAAAGTCTGTTCTGTTTTGTATATGAAATTACATCTGTGATCCCAGTTTCTGTGGAAGACACACCGAATGAAGATGGTGCTTTTCGTACAACTTCCATGAAATATTTGAAAATCAGTTGAGGCAAATCTCGTGTGAAGACTATTGACCAAGGATCTCGAGCTCGCATCCGTCCTCTCAGCCGTCTTTGCATACTCTTCAGCCAGATGGTAATCTCTTCTTCGATAACAGGGCCAAGTTGTATACGCGAAAGTCGAACTTGTGCAAAAACATTTTGCTCAGTTTGATGCTTTTCAAAAATAGAATTAAGCGTGTCTTTTACTTCTTCTTCAAATTGGATGAAATTCACCACGCCATCACGCAAAGATCGAAGGGCTCGAACCGCCGCTGAAATTTCCCTTTCGGCCGCCATTTTGAATTCCCTCTTTTTTCAAAAAGACCGCTGACCGAGCAATGGATGCCAGCGGGCGGTAAAATGCACTTTAGCGGCGCCCACTGGCCCGGCGTGCTGAGACCCCCATACAATATCATTTTTGGGATTAGGAAGCTGAAACAAATATTTCGGACATTCGTATGAAAAAAGAAAACCATCCAAATCTTCTGTAGTAAGGGCTTTGTACTGCTTAGCAAATTTCAGGCGAGCTGCACGTTGCTTGGAGGTGAGCAGAGGTTTCTTTTGCCGTCTCAGTGGCCTACAATCTTCGCTTTTCATGAATCTCCAGACCGTGTTTTGTACCCCAACAAGGCCTTTGCTTGCTAACTGTTGTGAGAGCTGCCTCGTTGAATTTCCCCTTTTGTACTTAGCTTTCTTCAGAACGTTTTTAGCCGCTTCATTCAGGACTTTCGGTCCTCCCGTTCGTTTCTTGTCTCCGAAACCTTCATTTCTCGACCGCCATTTTACTACAAGACGTTCGGATTTTTCCAGTTTTTTTAGCAATTTTCTTTACTGATAAGGCAGTAGATCTAAGTATAAATGCTTGGGTTCTCAGCTAGCTGAGATTTTTTGCGTTAAGAGGTTTCATCTTTTACGATAAACCACAAAAATGAGGAAAGAGTGGTAGCAATTCGGGCTACAAAATACAAAAAAATTTTGCGGGAAATATACACGAGCTCGGGCACCTTTGGCGGGAAAATGGACAATTGAATATTCGAGTCAAAAGATGGCACAACAAATATATAATATTTAGCTAGATTGGAATAGACAACTTTTGTTAAAAAGATCTGTTTATCGAGTCTAATCGTACTGAATTACAAGCCTATAAAATAGAGGAACGAACTTTTGGGACACCCTGTATATGTACAAAACGTCCCTTCAAAAAAATTTTTAAGATGTCCGCGAGATTGCATGGAACTTGCCTAGAAAACGAGAAAAGCCTCAGGGGCATTTAACCCGGCCGTCCTACCCAACTCGGTCCCCCAGAGTTAAAAAAAAAAACACCCAAGACACAAGCCCCACGCGATGAAAGGCGGTGTTTGTTTGTTTGGTCGAGCGAAAACCGGAAGTCCGGGGCGTGTTGCTAGGTCAAGAAAAAAACACAAGTATAACTGGATCCGGCCGTCGCCATATTGGCGGCTAAAAAGCTAAAATCTTGGCGCCATTGTCGAGATGTCTGTGTCATTTTGAAGATATTAAAAAGGTTGGATGAGATCTCGACAAAGGCAACAAGATGCTGGCATGATAAATGAGCTCAGGGAGGTGTAAAGGAATTCAACCAATTTAAAGCTCACGCCATCATTTTACCAAAAGATTTCTAAATGTTCGTCACAAGCGAACACACTGATAGGCATCTCGAAGAATTCGTTTAGATGACTAAACTTTTACCTTTCCAGCTGTTTTCCTCGTTCCCTGGGTTTCCTAAGGAAATTACACAAACAAGCGTTATTGAATTGACAAAATCTGCAGCGAAACCACCGCCTCATGTTTTCACTGAGACGAATTCAAAATTATTTCAAAATGATCATGACTGAAAAGCTATTCAACTGTTGAACCTCTTAGTATCAGGAAAGTAGTAAAGGGGGCTCGTATGGTAGATTTCCT